>CM056209.1:20112676-20647676 GCA_029692085.1 Gymnothorax javanicus
GGACTGAGTTAAATACGATACCATATCCCCTGTGCATATTCCAACAACCTCTCCCTCACACACTACGGCTCATTCCAAATCAAGGTGTTATTTGCCCATTTTGAGTCCAGATTAGCTTTCTTAACAGGTAAAGCATGCACCTGGCTGTGAGGCTTTCAGTATAGTCCCCCGCGACGTTTTCAGGAGTCATTCTGTAACTGCTTTTAATTTAGTGCAAATGCTGACATTTGTAGTTGTTTATAAGGCATCCAGCGAGTAATGGAAACCTTACGGGGGCAAGCCGGGCCGACTGAGCTGCGATCGGGCCAGTCTAGCGTGTAAATTTAGAACATACCTTTCGCTCATCCGTTCCGCCGTACCGTGAGCTCCCCGAAGACGCAGCTGTTGGCAGACAGCACTCAGTGTGCGTGCGTTTCCCTCCCGCCTTTTTCGCCTCTGCTTTTGTAAACTCTACGCGCTGTGCTGAGTCACTCCTGTTTCTCTGTTTGGTTTTATTGAGTGATTTATGCCTGGAATCCAATTTGTTTGTCACTTTGCAACTTCGCGCCCCTTTTATGTATATGACATGGTGGTGACATACTGCGTTTACCATACCAAAAATTTGTTAGCCGCTTTTTAACCTTGAGGGATATTTATTTATCTTCAGTTTGTAGCATAACATGTACGCTTTCACGTAAACTCTCAACCTGCCATCAGTTGAGACCGAAACCAAGGTTTGGTGCTTCCTTATATTTCATAGCATTCAATCAGCAGGCACTAAGTAAACTGAGCCATACCTTCAGGGAATGGCTGTTACTGGGTTGCTATGGTTTCCATGAATTCTTTGGGTTATATTATATGGGTCAATGAATCAGTCCATACAAACATACAGTGCTGGAAGCTTCTCAAGGCATTCTGAGGTCACCATTCATATCACTTCCTCCCTCGCTGTAAATTGGGTCAGGCGGCTTTAAAAGTTCAGTTGATGGAATTAGCGAAATATATAACACACAAAGCCACATGTTCATAGAAGGACCCCGGTTTCACTTCCACCCACAAACCACAGGTTTCTGAGAAGTTTTATAGTCGCTCATTAATGATTCAGTGGTAGCTTATAGACCACATTTAAAACTGAATTCACTGAACCATTAGAGCATTAGCGTTAGTGCATAAAATTGATGACATTTTCACTAGTTTTAAAGCCTCCATGATAATTGCTCCACAGCTGTGTGCTAGGAAACTAAACTATACGCCATATGCCTTTTATTACTTAAGCCCTGTAGCAATATCTGATCAGCAAGTCAACAACATATGCATTGGATTCCTCATTGACTGTGATAGGCTGAGGTTAAGGTTAAGCATCTTACTCAAAGGTCTGTGAGCAATATCCATTCTATCGACTTCCCAACTTTAGGTTTTGAGCCAATTTCGCTAGATATGATGCTACACTACTGCCCATGTTCTAAATGCATCCAAAATGCAGTCAGTGCACACCACTGCAGTCAGTCAGTCAGGCAAATGATGAACTGACCTTCCTGGATCACTTATCATATTCTCAGGATAAGTAACAGTGACTTAACAGAACTTGCATGGTGTGTTTTCTCTTTGGATCAGAATTCATACCGATAAACCTCCACGCAGAAGATGTCTGAAACTAAACTGTTAACTTGAAGATCAAATATATCATTCTCCCCAGTTCAAAGACTCATGGCAGATCGTCCTTTAACTTCTGCAAATTATTTTGTTGTCTCAATAAATGCTATCACGTTACGTAACATTACTGAAAAACAGCTGCACGAAGCCAAGATTTGAGATGTATGAGAAGTGAGTTTTTACCGAAACATGATGACAGTTACTCTGAGCTCACAGCAGAGGAATTGGGGGTATTTTAGTGGAGATGTTTGGACTGGAGTCTTATTGGTGTCCCTGGATGGATGCCTGGAATCTTCATGGAGTACTGGCACGTGTCTCACAGACTGCAGAGTATCATTTCCTTGGTAATGCAAATGCTAATTGCACATTTGTGCTCATTTTGCATTCTAAAGGGAGAATTCCACAGTCCTTACTGGCTTGGTCAGAGGCTGGCCTGCACAAATTAGTCGCCCCGGTTTTGTCCCCCTTTACCTGTTAATGCACAGTGAGACATCGGGATTGTGCCAAATGATGTCTCGCGTCTGATGGGATGCTGAGTAGCTGTCTGATTACCTGGGCCTTCGGTGAACCTAGTTGTTTTGGATTTTGTGGAATCGCAGTGAAGATCCTAACTCAGGGACTCCTAGTTGGAAACTGAAAATTCCTCACCAACTATCTAAGACCATTAAAAATGCCAAAGCAGCCTTTAGCACACATGACAACTGACCCAGGATTGACGAAAACACATTCATTGTTTTGTTTGGATTATTTCATTTGGTTATTTTATATAATATGGTATTGTTGTTCCTCTTGTGTATTTCACTAAGGCAACAGACATTTTCCAGATACTTGGTCCTGATTGGGAGCTCTGGTACTGATCCCAGGTCCTTGTATTTGTCTCGGATGAGCCATAAAAAAGGCATGAATAGCAGATCGCTTGGCCCCATCTGTGACTGCTTTCATACTCCGCTGTCTCTCCTTTCAGCACTCCGACCCCGTCGAGGGGAAAAAACACAGAGAGATTACAAGTTTTTAGAGATGCCAAAGATTATTTACACAGTCTGCTTGTAATTGCCTTCGCGCCGATCGAGGCTGGACGCCATCGCTGGCATGCTCTGCCGCTTCCTGCCGGCTTTGGGTGATGTGCAGGGTGGATTCCCGCGGCGATGGCCAATGTGCAGTACCCCCTGTGAAGCTCGTGTGATTTATATAGCTCGAGATGCGAGTCGAGACTTTCTGTACTGTGGCTGGGCGATTTGCTATTCACTGTCTGAGCAAGTCATGCTGTCGTAATTGTGGCTTCTTAGACGGCGAGGAAGCATCTTTTATCATTTAGCGACACATAATAAAAGAAATGCCTGAGAGTAAACGTTATTTAGGTTAAGGGTTTTTTTTGGTTGCTGTGGATATGCGGCTCTGCTATCTGTTAGCACGCTCTTTATTGGCGTAAAAGCTATGCAGGGGGCCGCCCGTGGGGAGCTCTGTAAATCCTGCAGACTGTACATTAGGGCAGAGGTGACGGGATCACCAAGCATGTGGCACGCAAATGTTTTCTCTGTCAGAGTCTATCTCCAAGACTCGTGCTTTGCTTTAGCCAAGAGCAGGCCTCAGCCAGTAACTAGCAGCCTCCAGCTTGTGCTAAGCCTGGAGGTGCCGACTTTGAGCCTTCTTTCGAAAGTTATAGGCTTCATGTCATGTGACTTTTACCTGTCAGCAGTGCAGTAATGATTTCACCTGCCTCAGTGAGTCCTCTGGGGGAGAGCTGCTAAGAGCATGCAGGCCATATTAATAGAGTAGTTTATTAACTAGGAATGAGTGTAGGAGAGTCTATTAGACCCTTCGACAGCCCTCTCAGAGCACAGCTGAGTCCAGTCTGCGACCAGCGGCTGAATTTATAGCAACAGATGGAATTACTTAATCGGAGCCTGCGCTGAACGTTAGAACAGTACCTTTATTATGCAGTTAATTGCTCCGAGATAGTTTGTTATCATATTGGATGGCTTGCCCTAATGGTTCCTACCCAAATATATCCATGCAGAAACTGTTTAATGCTTAAATAAAAATTAGATTTTGCACTTAGTGGGGTTGACCGTGCTTGTGCATCAAACATCCCTGGGTGTAGATCTGTTATGATTCTGTCCCTGTGCATTGAGAGCTGCACAGAAATGACAGTTTCTGCTCAGAGTCTTCCTGTGGGCGAATACTGTTATTTCATTTTAAGAGTTTGTGAGCCTCTAAAAGATTTAACTTCACGTTTGACCTTGAGGTGCCCTTTCCGTCTGTGTCAATAAATCTGTTTACCCCTACTGTATAGTTTCCAGTGGTATACTGAAATTCCTTATCACATGATAGATAACAGTCCAGTTTGATCATCTTTGAAGAAATATTTTCCATCTTGTAATTGTGTTTTCTGCCACTGCATGCATGGGTGACATCAGGCCAATAGTGCGCCTGCACAGAGCCTGTAGGTGTTTTGCGTGTTTTCATGTACAGGTACGTTCCGTTTGTCACAAGCCCTGTGAATTCTGCACCAGGAAAGATTTATGCCAACAGCTGTGAGTTTGAGAAAAGAGAATTTCGCTATTACTGCTCAAAAAAGACTATTGAGGGTTGTCCAGACGCGTCTTTTGCAGGTTTGAGCCATTTGTGTGAAATACAGAGGATGAATAACCTGCAGATTTCTGTATAGTGCATCGTATTTGCGTAACGAAGGTAGCATAAAACTCCTTGTGATTTGAATATGACTGATTTATATGAATAGTTTTTGTAATGGTTAAATAGAATGGAAGATTCCACCCTCTCGTTTAATTATTTGACCGTACAGCCATGAGTCTGGTTAATGCGTTGTAAATACCATTACATGTGCTATCTGTGACCTAAATTTTGGCCACGCTGGTTAAGTCAGGGAGTGGACCTGGATTTGAACCTGCAGTCTTCCAGTTAACTTCTAACATCTTAGCATGGGGGACCGCTCTTGAGTGGTTGAGTGGGTGAGAACCGAAATCTACTAACCCACAAATTGAAAGTTCTGAAAAAAACAAGTGCAAAGTTTCTGCTTTCTGGAAATTCAGATGATTGCCAGATTGTTGATATTTCTGGTTATCAAAAGTTCTAAATGATGTTAAATATTTATGATTTAAGCATAGTCAGAGGGCGCTACTTGTACTTTACCCATTTTTCTCCAAATGCTAGATGGTAGCTTCTGGTTTTCACCCACTTCATAGGTCATATACGCTGACTGATTTGTCTTTTATTAGCACAAGAACGATCTTGTTTGCATGACTGGGTAAAACTCGGTCATTTACAAAACACCTTCTGAGAAGCATACAGCATATCGACTGCTTGGAGCACAAAAGTGTTCAGTGCGTTTTTTGCTGAAAAAATTTGCTTTTTGTCAAATTATTGATGCAAAATTATACTGACCTGCAACATTATTATTAGACACAGGTACCTACCAAGAAACTAGTAAGTTGGATGCAAATCATATTTTTCACATTGTTTCAAAGTTTTACTTTTCTTTTTCTAAAAACTTAAAAAATGCACTTAACCTTTTTGTGCTCCAAGCAGTCGATATTATGGCAGCTACCATTAGCCATTTAAGGGTGTCCCAAGACTTGGGCAGTTCCCATGTGGTGTGTGCCAGATTTTCAACCAGGACTCTCACAGCTCATGGCACGTTGGCAGTCTTGCATGCGGGCCGGCCAGTAACATGCCATGGGCCACTAATCCACAGGTTAATATTTATAACCTATCAGTCAAGTAGCAGAGAGTGTAGCAGAAAGAGAAGGAGCCATGATGGTAGACATCGAACTGCAGACTCAGAGGCATTGCGCATCGGGGAGAGTTGGATGGCCGATGCAATGCGCCATGCCATGCCAACTGATCTGATTAATGTGAAAGCTGTCCAATGTATAACAGGGTTTCTGGCAGATCTGGGAGCCTGTGTCATTGCGACCTTTTCAACGCTGCTCCTTCTCACCTGAGCTTTGATTTGTGTCTCACTGCACATCAGTGTGATGTCAATCAAAATACTTGCGAGATTCTTCACAAATTAGTGTCTGTTTTTCTCCACTCCAGCTGTTATGGTTTAGGAATTGGACAGGGTGCAAACGGAGCATGTTTGTATGAAGTCCCTGTGGCATTCCTGTTATTTCCTCCTACCAGGATAAGAGGTTCAAAATGTCCTACCCTTTATTTATTTCCACTGGCTTTGCGGCTTGCATACGCACTTCGTGTGTCGCTTGACACAGCCTGACGGTGGATAAGTTGGTGGAGCAGACGCCTCGTCAGGGAGTCAGGTGTAGGTGTTGCGGATTTGGGGTCACCTCTGACGCAAGGTGCATGTACAAGAGTGGTACAAGGTACTGCCACCAGCTTCAGTGGCTCTCATATCTTCCCGTTTGAAGTATGTTAGCACTGCACTGTTACTGTATGCAAGTTTTTGCAACAAAATATTTACAGTGCTTAACAAATTTATTAGACCACCTGTCATAAAAAAACGAGGAAACACGAATATGTAAGAAATTTGTAAAAAATTTGTTTAAAACAAAGAAATATTTTGTCATTTATTTGGCAAATAATGAACTGAAACCACTAAATAGTCCTTATTCACACATAAAAACAAAAAAAAAAAAAAAACTATATTTTGTATGGCCTTCTTTGGCCTTGATAACGGCTTGCATTCTTGCATTCAACCACTAAAACTATTTTTTATGTTCAGGAATGCAAGAAAATAACTGTTATTTGGCATCTTAATCAAAAAATAATAATGTGCTTAACTATTTTTTTTTCTGCTTGTTCGTAAAATAGTAAATTCAAAAATTCTTGGATAACAACAATAATTATATTTTAGCAGTAAAAATATCATTTCAGTTAAAGAGCTTGCGCATACTGGTGGATTAACCATTACAGGAACATAAAAATTATTTTGGTAATTACCAACACTGTTAGTTTAGGGCAGCTGTGGCATAAACCTTACATTGGGTGGTGGTCTAATAAATTTGTTAAGCACAGTATATTTTTTTAATTTAATGAGCTAGTGAACTTTTTATTCAACTTACATTTGTTTTGGAACAGCCTGCTTGGTTTAAACCAGGGGAAGCCCTTCTCTCCATAACGCTCTCAGTGTCATGCGTAGCTGCCTGTGGACAGAGGAGATGCACTGACTGAGCTCTGATCCCTTGAAAGACCAAGAAGGAAGGAGGGAAGGAGAGAGGAAGACAGGTGGCAGAGAGAGCCATATAGCGAGAGAAAGGTTACATGTTCCAGTGGAGCTGAGCAAAACACTGCAGCATATATGGTGTTTCTGCATTCCTCTGGTCCACAGGCCAATGCTGGCTCATACGTACAGACTCTGTGCTCCATGCTGAATCTCTCGCTCCGTTCTCTGTGCGGGGAGCGGGTTCCGGCTCATTAACTGTACATGTAGCGGGCGCTCCCTAGAGCGCTGGCTGGCTGATGGATGTGAGTACAGATGGTATGCTATGCATTCAATTTGTTCAGGGCAGTCCGTGTGTGTTTGGCACATCTGTAAAAACACATTGTGGAATTAGGAGCCCTGTATTGCTGCTTACAACATGTGTGGTTTTGGAGTAAAACACTCCAGCCCTGATACTGTTGGATGAACAACATTTTGTACTGTATTGGCCTGGTCTGTCCATTACACCAAAATATTCTGTCTCTCTTTCTCTGGCTAGCATGTATTGAACATCATCTGAAATACACGTGTTCTCAAGGGTGAAGCATTCCACCGCTAATCACATGAAATACTGTTACTTCAGGTTGTCTGTTCGTGGTGATCTGTCTTCCGTCTCCTTCAGCTGTGGTTTTCTCATTTAGCATGATGTCACCAAATCCAAAAAGGCAGTTAGTGTGTCATGCATGACACATCTGACCCACAGAGTGGAGAGGGTATGGTAATAAACCTGTCATAGCACTGATAATTATAGGGCTGGCTTTGCCAACTCAACCGCATGCTCTCTCACCTGCATTTCTCATGGTGCACTTCAACTTTGCCCTCTTTTCTGTGTGTGTGTGTGTGTGTGTGTGTGCTAAAGAGAGAGATAGGGAGAGGGAGGAAGGGAGAGAGAGAGAGAGAAGGCTTATAATGTATGTGTGTTTGTACATGAATGGGCTTGTGCATGTGTAATATGATTGTGCACGTGAACTGCTGTGTATTTGCGTCTGTTTATGAGTGCACGTGTGTGCGTGTTCTGTATTTGTTCTCATCTGTTATGGATTAGATCATTTCTTTTCCTTGCCCTTTTGTTCTTTTAGTACCATGCATAGCTAGATCATAATCTGCCATGTTGCTTTGACAGGAGAGTTCATTCATGTTCTTATGCCTTGTTTTGTAATAAATACTTGGACTTGACCCAAAAAGATATGGCCATGGGGACTAGGACCAATTTCCTGTCAGATATCCTTGTTCCCCTGGTCACTCACAAGAGCCCACACTCTTCCGGATTCAGTTAGGAACCTGCTTTGTGCTAGAGGGGAAAATATTTTTCCTCATTGCCCTACTACTTACCATGCTAAGTCTCCGTCAGTGCATCACTCCATGGCCATGCTTTTCCAAGCAGCGAAAGCCAAAACTAAAATGCAGTATGAATGATTGAAGTGGACAGGCTGGACCATTTAAATTTCCATGCTTGTCTGCCCGTAACTGATATGTTCTTCACAGCTAGTGCTGCTATTATTCTGGAAAAATAGTTTATTGTAGGAATGTTGTATTTGATTGCTGTGGAAAATCTGAAATTTGGAATAAATTTGTTTCCTCGATAATTTTCACTGAAAGACTGATTCTAGATCCCTATCTCATGCCCAGTTGTAGGACTGCAAACTCAGAGTGAAGTTAGGATTTGTCAATTGGAACATCATGTTGATTGTATCAAGAAGGGATCATATAAACATATTGAAAGCATATGTACCGACAGCAACTGCTGACTGTGGTGACCCCACTGTCGGAAGTGTATGTTAATGAACTCCATTTGGTATTGAGCACTACCAGTTCTGTCTTAGGTTTCTTTTGTTTACAATTTTGCACCTGACTTGAAACCCAGAGTGAAATTTTAGACTGAGTGTGTGAAGCTTTGCGGAAAAAATGGCAAAAATGCAACTTTAAATACAAACAGTCCAGTCAGAAAGTACATACCCTCATAAAGTTTGTTTCACAGTTTGAAAGTCTTCATATCATTTTGACTAAACAAAGTTACTACTGTTTGCAGAGGTAGTCGGGTTGAAAAAATCCCATCATTGCACTTCTGCAACGCGGCAAAATCTGAAACCGGATGGTTCCTAAAATTTTCTAAAGCTCTGTAAAACATATATGCCCTGCTACCATTAGATGCTGTACTGTCATCACACAGGCGTAGCACAGCATGTTTCTGTTTTGCTGCTACTGCGCTGTAGAGCTTTTGTGTTTGACCGTGGCATCGCCATCAGGATTATGTTTGTTTGGTGCTGGTATTGTTGTCTTTTGATCTGAATTCTTCTTTCTTGTTTTTTTTTCTGCAGGACTGCTCCAGCTCAGAGGAGTTCACCATTGCTGCAGCACTGTTACCCCTGACAACGGTGTTTTACCGGGTAAGTCCCTGCTTCCAGGAGATCTTGCAATGACAGCATTCTGGAGATATGGTGGATGCCTATGCCTTTGTGTATTGTGTAAAGGTGGAACACTGGCCCTAAGCTCACCCCAAATAATGTTGCGTTTAACAGGATCATTGTGAAAGCAAAAGATAGGATCCCCAGATGCAACCCTATAGTGATTGTGGGTATTTGTTGGGGAGGGGAGCTGGCTAATGTCTAAATCTTTGTTCCAGAGAACGCTAACCTCCCCCAGCTCCCCCTATCCCTGCATTGAACTGGCAATTAGGAAGAAGAAAATAAAGTTATTCAGCCTGCAAACTGAGCTGTTCTGTTATCCTCGTTTAGCCTGGCCTCGTTACTGAGCAACAAGGTCATCAATTCTCGTGTTAACCGCCGTGAAACGTCGGCGTTTGTGGTTTCTACTTTGATGGCCAGCTCGGGTTTTCAGCGGCGTGTGTCGCAATTATGAGTCGTATCTGTCATTGCAGATACTGACACAATCATGTGTTGTTTTCATATGCTCTGTGCCTGGACTCCCACTGGGCTCCCAGAGGACTTGTGATCTCTTGTTCTTCAGGTCCACTGGGGTTCTCATTAACCCCTTTGCACAGATATTGATGCCGGCATCAGCAAATTTCAAAATTTAATTCCTGAATAATTCTGTCATTGAATTTCCAAATGTCTTGCTTCACTGGAATAATTTTCCACCGTCTCTGTGACATAAATAATTAGTTATGAAGCCTAAATAGGCCCATGCATTACAGGAAAAATTTGGCATTATTTGTATTCTGTGCAAATGTGTTAACCTTACCTGCCTAGATTATGGAGGAAGAGACAATTATGCATGGATCTAAAGGGGCTCTAATTCTAATTATTCTGACCCAAATATCACCTCAGGCTTCAAGTTCCCTACAGCCTTGTTATGCCACATTCAGAGAATATTTCCAGCTACATGTACTCGCAGTGTGGTATGCCTAAGAGTACTGCAGTGCAAATCCATTAAAACCAAGCACCTGTATCATTTTTATGACTGGTGAACTGTAGCTTTTAAGTGGATGTAATGAAGTCAAAATGGCTTCCAGCTGGGCTGTTGGGTAGCACAGAGAAATCATTGCTCAAGTGCAGTTCAAACCTTGGCATGAATCCTGACCTAGGCCTTTCTGAGCAGAGTTTGTATGTTCTCTTTGTATGCACCTACGTTACCTCTGGATACTCCAGTTTTCTCCCACAGTGCAAAGAAATGCGGATTGAATCAATTATTGAAGACTCTAAAGTGCCCCCAGGTATGAGTGTGCGAGTGAGTAGTGTGTGTGTCCTGCAATGGATTGGCAACTTGTTCATGGTGCATTCCAGCCTGTGATCCAATGCATGCTGGGATATGCTTCAGCACCCCCCCACAACCCTAACCGTGAATAAGTCGGCTGGGTAATGGATGGATGAAGACATGCTGTGGCAGTAAAGAGCACTGGCAGCGGATTGCGAGCCAGGCATGCCACGGACAATTTCTGCACCATTAGTTGGATTTATGTTTTGGCCTGAGAATTTCTAGGGAAATTGGAGGAGTGTTAGTCAAAATAGTTTAATTTCCTGAAAACCTGTGAACTCTCTATATAACGTTTAAACTCTCTCAGAAGGTCGCATGAGAATTGCGATTTCGCACTTTTATTAAATAAACTCTAACCGGGGGGGATGGAGTAGACAAGCCCAGCAAAGAACCTCCACTGCTATGTGATGGGAACATAAGTCTATCTGGACCCCTGGAAGACCTGCTGTTCCAGCTGGAACAGGAATGCCGCACAGGGGAGATGTAGCGGGTGGGGCAGAGGGGGAGGGATCGGGTGACGAGGGCAGCGAAACCTAGTGGTGCCAACACATTTAGAGACAATAAAGAGCTGAATAAAATATCTGGCTGCTTGTAAATGCCACACAGCTTTCAGCCTTGTGGTTTCACAGGAATTTGCAGATAATCCCCCTCCAAGGCCCGATTGCCAGATACCTGCTTGTACGTACCTCTGTGGTTGCTATTTCTGAGAGGTTTGTGCTTTACCATGCCTCCAGCAGTTCTGAACTTATCATCTCTGTCTTGAATCATCCAACTTGAACTGTATTACAGAGTGAGAAAGCTTGTACCAGTTCCCAGAGTACCAAGTGGCGCTCACGCCAACTTTGGGTGGGGTCCCATGAGATTGGCACAGGCACATAAAGGTTTAAAGAATTAGTTCGGGTTTTTGAAGTGGGGTTGTATGAGGTACTGATCCCTGGCCGGTGCATTACCTGCAGTTGATATTGGTCTGCAAGCTCCCAGTTTGAAGAAGCAGAGCGAAGTGCAGGCACGGAAGCAGAGCAATACACTGCTGTGGACAGGGACAGAGGCAAAATGTATCATATCTACCCAAAAATAAGAGCCACCAAAAAAAAAAAAAAAAAAACATTCACAGCCCTTTTAGTTTGACAATACATTGTCTCAACTGCAAGTAATAGGAATACAGAAGTTGGTTGGTATTTCCCCCTTTTTTTGCAGGTGTCTTTGAGGGTAATTGAAAAATGAGTTAAAAGATTGTAAGTCGCAGATTATGGTTCCGGGTGGTACCTGAGTTTTCTAGGGGCCTCTGTCACTGGCTTTGTGAAAAATCAGAAGTTGCATGGCAAAGTTGGGAGAAATTGTGTCTCCTTCTGTACCCATGTTCATTGAAGGAGCTCTCATTTGCCAGCACCTTTACAGGTTGAAGCCTCTTAGCATATGGTTGAAAATGCCATCAAGGCACTAGTCCTTGATGGCGAGATACTTCTTTTTCAGAGCCTTCAGCTTGTTTATGACCTGCCTTGCCGTGCGATCGTATGCTCGCTGTCTTAACATGCCCGTTATATTTTTATAAATTGCGGTGTCTCGCACGGTCCCTGATACCTTGCGCTGAACCTCCTCTTCTCCATGGATGGTGAGAAGCTCACGGATTTCCCTGTCTTGCCAGTGCTGCGCCATGTTGATCGAATGCAAGCAGAGCTGTTTTGGTACGTGATATGATATCACATATATTATGATGTAGACACGTAACGCCCAATGTCATCACGTAAATTAGCGGGTTGACCTGGGTCTGGCGTTCCCACTGCAAGCCGATCGGAGCCGAGCCGATTGAAGGCGATTTTAACCTGCGTCGCTTGCCGAGTCGTTTGACGCAGGTCGGTGAGCCTTTCCTACTGCCACCAAAAGCCGACTGTTAGTGGGTTTAAACGGGTTTTTTGGCCAGTGGGAAAGGGATAATAGAGTCCTGAGCAACCCTCCTGTGACGTGCTTTGGGCTTGTTCCCCCTTCGGCAGGGGGGAGTTGTTGCTCTTGGAGAGTCCAGGATGGGGATTCATCTGTACAGGCATGCTCTTGTACTCAGCATCAGTCCTGGGCTGCCAGTATCATCTTTAAAATGAAATAACTCCCAGTTCAGACAGGTCACTGCAGAAACGGCCTGGAACAATGATAACTAATAGCATGGTCCCAACCTCCGAAAAGGAGGTATGGTCTGAGTGAGTCTTCAATTGCGAATGTGTAAATCTTTTTTTTTCATTACGTGGGAGTTGAAAGGCACAACAAGGGACCCACTCGAGTGTTTTTTTTTTTTTTAATGAAATATGCTTATTCGCTTGCGTGTGTACTCTTTTCTGGGATTGAATGTCTTCCAGCCTGGTTAAGATCTCCATAATCCCCCACATAAGCATATTTACGCAACCACAGAGCAATGATATGCAAGTTTATCTGATTTTCAGTGATGGCTCAGTTCACATACACTACAGGCCAAAAGTTTGGGGCCACCCTCAGATTTAAAAAAAAAATCACACATCAACTGTTCTTTCCTTATTTTTTGCTCATGAAATGACTTCAGTGCATAAAATATAGGAAGCCAATAGGTTTTGGGTGAATTCCAGACCTCAGACCACATTTTAAAGCAGTCTTGACTGATTGATCACTGACCACAATGTTTTATAATTGAGTTCCAATGCCTTTGTGTTAACATTTTTCACATCCTAGTGACATGAAATCATGTTATGTAACAAGAAGGCATGCTGTATAAATGCCTTCCCCAAAACCAAGGGGTCACATTGCACTCGGTGCACCATTAAAAATCTGAGGGTGGCCCCAAACCTTTGGCCTGTAGTGTAGATATCCTTTCCAATAAGATAATCGCCTTCGGCCTTCGTAGTGCTCCATATATGTTCCCTCAAATATGTCTTCAGCATTCTGTAAATTCTACTCCATAATGGACCTAGTAATCTAATAGAGTCAAACATGTCCATGAAAAATACATTGAACGACTGAGCAAAATGTGGTTTTGGTAGCTCTGGAAGGTCACACAGCTTGTAAATTAAATTTACCACCATTCGCTATTGACCGAATTAAGAATAATGTGTATTGAGTATGTGCTAATGCCTTCCATTTTGCTGTGTCCTTGACAAAATTTAATTTGCATCAGTGAAGGCAATGAAAAATTGCTTTGGCGCTTTCAGCCAAAGAGGGTGGCTTTCTTGACGCAAGTGAAGCTAACTGCTAAGAATTTAAGAGCTGGTAAAATCATATATTGACATATATAATTCAAATACTCATTACTTAACATAGTGTCGCCAGCCCAGATTGTATATAAATGAGCTTCATTTTCCATTTACAAAGTGAAATTATATGTGTCTGTGGTCTTGTAAGCCGGCAAGGATTCTGTGGAATATGGCGACAGATTGTAAACAAGGTATTCGTAAATATCCGCAAAAAAATTAAAAAAAGTTATTTGTCGGTAGACTATAGGGATAGCTGGGGTTTGTTGGGGACCAGATAAGGATCACAACTGGAAACACAGATTTTCTCAAAATTTAATGTTCTTACATTGGCTGAGAGATGTACAATTTTGTTGTGACTTGCCATCACTACTTGTCGCTTAAAACCACTAGAATTGGTCCTCACTATGGGCCACAAAAACAATATTTCGTTATTATAAGCAGTCTTTGTGAATCAGTTGTAAGAGCGCTGTCGAACAGATGCAATACAAGCTTTACAATCTGCAGTGTGTTTTTCGGCGTGAAAATTTCTCACCATCCCTCCTTTTTAAGGGACACTGTCTAACATCCATCACTCCTGTGTCCCTTACACCTGCTCCTTTTCTGTCACGATAAAACAGTGCAGCCTTGTATGTAGAATTGCTAGAAAGGTATCAATCTGGAAGAAATTAGGTCAGCATCGCTGAAAAATGTAGGGCAGCAGTGTAGTATATTGGTTTAACCTGCGCGCTTGTAACTGAGAGGTTGCCCTAAGTAAGCATGGATAGAACTAATCTGCATTTCATAAAACTGGCCACAAATATGTCATCATTGATAATTACTGCTGTGCTACTCCAATTATCGTGGTTTTTGTGAATACTGGAGTATTTCCAAAAAAGGCTATATTATGTCCTAAACATTCTTTCGCAATCTCATTAGTCAGTCCATGTTTTTCTGTTTGATAAAAATGTAAAAATATAAGAATCAGAGAGAGCTCATCTGTTCTCTGCTGCTTTTACCTTTATTTCACATCTGGAAAGTTGCTCTAGGAGGCTACTGCCAGTTGACTTCTAGAGTCTCACTATAGAATCCGAAAAGGAAAAAAAAATGACTAAGAGCAGCACTAATGCTGCCTAAAAATGTATCTTTTGAATTAATTTGTCCATTATGTATGTGCAGAATCCTTATGTTTGCATTTTCAGCCCTCTGGTGCAGAAAATGCCATAGCTCCTCCTCATTTCTAGGTAATCTCACCCATTTCCTCAACACCACCACCACCAGTCTGGAGTGGTTTGGTTTAACCTCATCCTAAGCTCCTCCAAGAGTGCATTGTGTGTCCTTGGGAACCTGGTGGTTTTGTGGTACAGGTTCTCAAACCTCATCTACTGCAGCCTGGGAAAAGTGGATGTTCACTGAGACTGTGGGGGCATTATGTGTACATCTATGTCTATGTTTTCTGTGGAGTCTCAGAAAGCTACTTCCTTGCACCAAAGTTTATTCCCATGGTTGACCTGTTTCAAACATTGATTCACAGCTTGTACTTGTATAGTTTTGTAATAATTTCTTTTAGATAGAACTTGGATTTTTTTTTTAAATGGTAAATTACATTGAAGAAACTGTTTGAACACACTTACAGTTTACCATGATAAATGAGTGCAAGTGTCCTGCACTGGGGTCTTACATTTACAAAGCATGAAGCATTTTGACTCACTGTCAGGAAGGTGTGAAAATATTTTACAATTAAACTTCGCTGCCTTTTAATTGAGCTGCATGCATCCAGCTTTCAAACCACGGCAGACCTTCGACAGCAAAAAACTATTTGTTTTCAGGGTTTTAGACCTGCAGATATAGAACGCCTTATCAGGAGTGTCATATCAGATGAGGTATTTTAGTGTACTTGGCTACTTTTTGTGGCATTAATAAGATCTGACAAATTATAAATTTGTCCCTGGAGCGGAGTCTCAATGCAGATGGAGGAATTCCAAATTGGATCTAGTTCATGTTATGCTGTTACATGTCAGCCTAGATGAATGGTTTACTTGATGACCTTTGTTCCCTCTGAGATATTCATGACATTATTTTTTTTGTGAAGCATTGACTATTATTTGCTGTGATATTGCATTGTTTTAGAATAAGATGAGCTTGGATTTTTTGCTTCCTGCAAGCATTTCGTGTTGTATTTTTATTGAAGTACAGTTTTTACAGTTGCTCATTTTTCATTTTTAAATACTAACATTTGACCATGATGTTGTCTGTTGCTGCTTTTTTTTGTGATGTAAAATGTAGCCATCAAATAACCTCTCGAACAGAGGGGGGGTTCCTTTGGAGTGTTTTTTTTCCCTCTCGAAATTCTTCATTGCTCTAGAACTGTATTTGATTAAAGAGTAGTTTTTCTAGAATTTGTCGTCAACATTCCAACTTGGCATTCTGGACCTCATTGCTTTGAGTTACTGATTGTGATTGTTAGATCAAAATTTCAATGCTCGATTTAGAACATCCTTATTGCGCATTTGCGATCGTACTCCTCGTAAGGTTTACTATTGTCATTGCTATGGTGTGATTTTTTTTTAAATTGTTTTGGTTCTTTAGGGTTTTCTCAAGTCCAACACAGCTGATACTTTTTAAAGGAATGCCTGTGTTCTCACTGAATTAGAGAGGCGCTAAGTTATTTTGTCCAATGCCCTTGAGAATTATTGCAATATAGCCCACATGGCTGGTCCTGAATCAAATGCTGTCTCTTTTCTATGTATTCCCCAGAGATGGTCCAGTCAGCCTGTAATGACAAGAAGAAAGTCATCATGCTGTATCATGCTTGATGTCCTGTGGGTTAGATGGCTGTATTGTAAGACCCATAAGACGCGGTTGATCTCTTGCATTACTGATCCCAGCCAGTTTCCTCAGAACAGAAAAGTAATGTGTGGGCAATGTCCTTGGTTTTATCCTGGGAAGGGACGCCCCTTCAACTCAAACACCACATCCATCTAGTTAATGGCTCTTTTTGTCCTCCATTGAAGCTTTATAAATCCGATTTTGGGAAGTTTAACCCCAAAAAAATGCAAGAACCCCCCGCCCTGGTTCCCGGCAGTCACAGTGCTGGTATTTTAATCAGCAGGGCTTTGAGACTGATGAAAGATAAGGATGGAGAGATAGCTTTGCAGCGGCAGCATCAGTCACACAGGGGGTGCCAGGGAGCCGCGGGGTTTCTTAGAAACAAGCATGAGCTCAGCTCACCTAACCCCTGTGACCCTCTGGTACACTACAGGCCAAAAGTTTGGAAGCAAGATCAAATTTGTACAAAAAAAGATCATAGTTTCATTGGCACACTTTGCAACAAAATGAACATGATTATTATATAAAGAGTCACTTCTCAGAATACATTTTTACTCAAATTATCTGGTATTTCCTTTTTTTTTTTTTGCTTAGACTTTGCTTTC
The DNA here is from genome assembly GCA_029692085.1 of Gymnothorax javanicus. Taxonomy (NCBI): domain Eukaryota; kingdom Metazoa; phylum Chordata; class Actinopteri; order Anguilliformes; family Muraenidae; genus Gymnothorax; species Gymnothorax javanicus. The sequence goes on from CM056209.1 coordinate 20,129,821, forward strand.
TTCAAAGTAACCTCCTCTTGCTATAACAACAGCATGGCATATAGGATGCATTCGTTCCACTAGTTTTTTAAGGTACAGTATGTGCCAGGAATCGCATTACAAGCTTTCTGAAGTTCATCAATGAGAGCCTGCTGATTCGTGGGACGCACTTTTCTGATAGATCGATCCAATTCGTCCCACACAAGCTCAATTGGAGAGAGGTCTGGAGACTGAGGGGGCCAAACCATCTGTCGAAGAACACCTTCCTCTTCTTTTTTGTCTTGGTAACCCTGAAAGAGCTTGGAAGAATGCTTAGGGTCTTAAGGGAAAAATGCTTTTGACCTGTATTGGCCTTGCTTCCAAACTTCTGGCCTGTAGTGTATGTCCCGCCCAGCCCTGTCTGTCCCACTTTCAGCCCTCAGATTGCCGAAGAAAGGAACAATTACTAACTATTTGGAGAACTAAGTTTGTACATATCCATGATGGTAAATAGAGATGTATTCCTGGGAAATTCCGAGGTATTGTCAACCAAATGTCCCCTCCATGACAGACACTAAAATGATCCCCAAATGGAAATGAGATTTTTCCTCTCAAATATAATAGTGCACTACTATACCTATACCTATAAATTGTAAAAAATACTTTTTATAGAACAACAGAATTTTGTTTGGGGGATGGTTTAGAGTCTTGTCACGGAGGGGACATTTTGTTAAAATGTTGAAATTTTGTTAAAATACCTCGGAATCACCGTCCTGCCATGGACATCAGATTCCACATGAGTGTGGTTACTGTGCCTTTTGGCTTCAACTGAAAACTCTTTATTTTAAAACAAATGTCACATGCCAAAGAAACTTAGCAATTAAAGCAATTAAAATGGCAGAAATTTAAAATGCGGTTCTACTTCTTCCTGGACCTTTTGATCAGCTGGTGTCTGCTCACTCTTCCCTCTGAGGGAAACGGCCTTCTGTGTTCTGTAGCATGAAGACCCATTATAACAGTTAAGCACTTCTCTGGCCACTGCATTTGACATAAAAGACAAACATTGTTTAACTCTGACCTTAAGCCACAACTTCATACTGTCTTTTGATGTCCATGTCCCAAAACAATACTTGGTTCTTTCTTTATTCTTTTTCCTAATTGCAGTTGACCGAATACATTTCCATTGCCCCCTTCCTTATATCCTGGGGTGAAAGTTGTGGAGTCTAGACTGAGCAATCAATTTTCTCTCCCTGGGTACAGTTCGCGTGGACTATACTCTAAATATGTGTAGATATAGCCCCCTCATGTTCATGTTAGCTTCATTTTTGTCACCTTAAGATTTATCCTGCCAACACTGTTTTCTCAATGAGAGCATATTTATGTAATGGTGATAAATTGTTCACTTTCAAAGCATTTAAATGAAGTGTTTGGATGGTTTCCTTTCCCTCTGTCCTTAGAGGCAAGACAAACTATCCAAACGATCTCAGACTTTTTCCGTATGAAATTCCCCTCTGAAATGATAACATTGCCTAACTGAATGTGCATATTTCATTCAGCATAGTTTAAATGCAAGGATTGCCAGAGGACTTAAACTGGGTCTACAGGGGTCTGGGGTACACTGGTGTGGGGTGGGTTTGTGGAGGGGGGGGATGTGACATACAGCCTTTTGCTGCCCTCTAATGGGGTGAGTCTACAACGAACAGTAAGCACTGACCTTCAGCATGTGTGGCAGTGCTTAGTTCTTGGAGAATGTGTCTGCAGCTCTCAAGGTCTGTCTCTGTTTTTGCTGTTGTTTTGCCTGTGCTTCAGTTTGTGGGCTTATGGTATAGTGTATACAGAGAAATATCTTTTTCTCTTCTTTTTATAATGAAATCAGAAGATCTCTAAAACCAGAGACCCAGTCGAGCTGAAGAGTTCATCTTGACCTTTGGTCTCAGGATGAGAGAAACAGGCAAGCAGGAAATGGAAAGGGGTAGGCGGTGGTTTTCATTCATAAAGTTTGTTCTACAGCGTGTTCTGGGGCCTGGGCAATGTCGGCGTGTTGGTCTACCTCAAGATTGGCTGAGAAGCATTCGGGGACATTCCAGCTTGATTCAGAGAGTAAACTCTTGGTATGATGATGTGCATCTATAGTCCTGGAAAATGGCAGAGCTCCATTTCTGGCGTTCGCTCAGAGTGAGGATCCAACATTCTTAAGAGAAGACAGTTATGAGATTAGGACAAATCGCAGCCTACTCAATTTATGGGGCACTATGGTTTTCCTCCTTCTGTGGACTGCTGTGAACCCTCCAGACATTGTTTGGCAGCTGTTTATAAATCCATTCTTTTTCCAAACATCAGCAGAGTTTTAACAGCTTCCTTTTCACAGCCTTTAACCCTTTAAGGCCTAATGCAAAAATCCCAGCAGAGAATCATGCTGCCATGTTTACCACAGTAACCTGTATTTGGGCTGAAGCACAGCTTCTCAGCTTTCCGGAACAGTTGGAATTTTTTTTTTTTTGCGCAAAGCTTACAGTAATTACGGTACTTTCAAAATTACGCACATATCTGTGTCGGCAACGACACGTTCTTAAAATGCGCACATGCTGTCCCAGTTTAAATGGGTTAAACAGCAGTCCCAACGAATTTGATGGTAAAGTTGTGAGGTGCTATGTTCTTTAGGCAAATACCAAAGCTCCAAGAGCGCATGGGCAACAGTACTGTCATTGCATAAGCTTGTTTCTGACTGTATTTCTATGCCATCACTGATGGTGCAAATGGTCTTGCTTGCAGAAACTCGCCCCAGGAGTCAACCAGTATGCCTATACCTGCGTTCAGGACCACCCCATCTGGGCCAACCATCAATTCTGGGAGGCCACATTCTACAGTGAGGTCCAGAACCAGATAAGAGCACTATACCTTGGCTCACCAGAGGAGAAGCCAGGAACCACGGCAGGATCTAAAAAAAAAAAAAAAAAAAAAGAACTTGCTCCCTAGCACACCACTGTACATTAAAGCCCGGTATGGAACATCTCTGAAGCTTGTGAAGTTGCGGGCCTCTTTTTCCTTTTAAGGTGCGAGACCATGAATGCGTGATTAGAATGTTCTAAGCTGAACATTGTAAAACTGATGTAACAACCAGTACTGGTGATTAGAACCAATACAGCTCTAGAACTAAGAACGTTGAAAAAAAAAACATTCCAAAAAATGCTCATCCTTCCCTGGGTAGGTTGCTCTGTTCATGAGGTCTAGCTTTTGCATGGCATTGATGGCCCCCACTGTACCCCTTTCCTCAGGAACGAGGACCTTTGCCTCCGGCCCCCCATCGGACTCTGAGCTGACGGCCATGGACCTGGGGGCTGAACAGCTGCGGATATGGCCTTGCCTGGGGAAGGAGCGACAGCAGGAGCTGGTGAACAGCGAGGAGAGCACCGTGTTCAGCCAGGCCATCCACTACTCCAGCCTAATGGTCTTCCTGCTGGTGCCCTTGGATGGTAGCAAAAGCAAGTTGCTCCGAGCTGCGCCCACCGCTGACTGGGAGAGCGGCAGCAACAGTATCGTCACAAACAGGCGAGTCGCCTATGATTTCCCCCACCGAGTCATTATTAAGTAACTTATAGTGATAGAATAGTGTGCAGATAAGCACATCAACCTGTGCATGCAAGACAGTATTGCATAGTTTAAATGAAAGTCTTGCTCAACAAAGCTCGGTATAAAATCTTTTATTGGTATCAATGGAAATTCCTATCAATTGTGGGTCTGTCAGGTCATGCAGTTTTACTTGAAGAATACCCACCAATAAACGATTTGGGTTTGGCTTAGTGCACAGGCTTTAATTTTTATTATGCCCCTGCCATATATGGCTGGGGGGATATACGGTTATCCTTGTCTATCCGTGCGGATAGATTGTTTATCCACTTTTTCTCAAAAATCGGTCGACAGAATTCATTGAACATATACATGTGTGTTCTAGGGACGCTGAAGGTGTGCATCTCATACCTTGTTTCTGAATTTGTAAAATTTTTATGATTTTTCAGGAATTTGAACTAAGGTTAATTTTGTGAAGTTTCTGTCACCCTCTGCTGTAATGGGGGGTTTAGTCTATCCACGTCTGATCACTAACTGCTTGACAGAATTTATTGAGCTCATACGTGTGGTTTGCTGGGACTGAAAATGTGTGCATCACATACTGAATCTCTGAATCTTAGAGAATTTAGACGATTTTTCAGGTGTTTGAATTTAGGTTAATTTTGTCCAGTTTCCCTCTCACCTCGCTACGGGGGGTGTAGCCAATCCACTTCTTCACCAAAACCGCTATACAAAATTCACGAACTTCTTACAGTTTTTTTGTATACTGACACGATTCATGACACTCGGAGATCTTTATCAAGGTTTTTTTCTTTTGGGAGGGCATCAGTATCCCATGGACACAAATTTTGTAGTTAACTTATAAAATCTGAAAGACCCTGAATGGCTGTCCTCACAGGAAAGAAAATTACATTCCCAATCCCTCATATTTTCAGACATTCAATAGACAATGACCTGTGTGCTAATAGGACCTGGAATGGCTGGAACCTCCCACGGCGGCCTTCAAAGCGTGGATGACATGTTCACACTTTCACCTCAGGGACACAATGGAAGGTTTGCGGTGGAGTACTCCTTCCTGTTTTTGTTTTTTGGAAAAGGTGATTTTCGGTTTCCGCCTCTCAACCGCGGATAGACACAAAAGAGTTTTCCACCCGACCCTCCTCACTCGCCAAAATACAACTGCTTTTCTGCCATTTCCTGCTTACCTCCATCCTGTTGGCTTCCGAACCTGTGGACCTGCTCCAGTTTGCATTAATGCTTTAAAAGGAATTCACAAACTGCTGTCGCAGGGGGTCTCCTTTCCACTACCAGAAAAAACATGATGGTTCCCAAAAGTGCTGATGTAGGAGTAACGCGTAGGCAGGAAAGTACTTGGCATTCCCAGAGAGTGAAGCTAGCCAGCCAAACCCATTTTGCTCTTAAAATGGGCCTTCACATACAGGACAGGCTTTTGACATAGTTTGGGTGAAGGACCTCACTGTCACCACCAAAGTGTTTCCCTAATTGGTTTTCCCCGCAATGCTGCTGTCTGCATCGGTTTTGGTTTTGTATCATTAACAGATTCTGATTATTTAATTATTGTCTTCTTCCATTCTCCTCCCTCCTGGTTTCTTTCTCCATATTTTTACAGGGTTTTCCCTTGTTGTTGATTGTCGTCTTGTATATCTAGGCTCCCATTCTCTGTCCTCTCTTTGCTGGATTGTTGTTATGTGTCTACCATCTTTGGAGTAAATCTACTTAAACTGAAAGATTTATTCTTCAGGGATAGTCTTGCCGGGTTCCACAGTATCAGCTACTGGCGTCTTCCAGTCTCATTATCTGTCCTGTTTGAAAGGGCGCATCTACCTGTGTGCCTGGGTCCCTCCCATACAGACCCCAGTCCAGCCTCTTCAACTTCATCAAGAATTGGCCCCCTGTTCCCCGCTGCAACATTTTGACTGCAGACATCTGCTTAAAAATCCTCTTTTGTTACAACTTCGGTGTAAAGTGTGACTATGCATGTGGCTCCTCACTGCTTTTCGTAAGAGTGACACATTTCACCCGAGAGGTATTTCCCTTCAGGATAGGTGAATGTTTGTGCTAGATTTTTCTGGGCAGCCTGGATCTTTGTTTTTGACATTCATGGAGCCTATGTTCACTGTTGTCTTGTGTAAGCCCGCTGTGAGGGATGGCTTAAAATCCTGCTGGAAGCAGTTGCATATCTGCATTCTCAACCTGAGCTTCCATTCCTCTATCCTGCATTGTCCAACAGCATGGCAGGAAGTGTGGCAGATAGCCTGGATACAGAGAGCGGCTTTGAGGACGCTGAGAGTAGTGACATCGTCAACTCGGTGGTCCGCTTCATTGCCCGGTTCATTGACAAAGTATGCACTGAGAGTGGAGTAACACAGGAGCACATCAAGAATCTGCACAGTATGATCCCAGGTGAGCACCAACATAAGACACGCCCCCTCGGTTTGAACCTCGCCGTCGTCGGGACAAAAGGTCTTTACATGTCACCCGGAAAATTTCAATATACATAGCTAGCACTTGAATATGATACCATGCAGTATTTAGCCAGTTAGTGTGGTTTTGTTGCTGTTCTCATGTGGGCAGCCTTTGCCTATGAGAGGGGCTGTGTTGATGGTCTTAAGTCTTCAAGCTTAGTCAGTGAGCATGACTTATTTCTTCAGCCTTAGCTGGTTATCATGTCTGTGCTGATGTTCTCACGTCTTTAGCCTTTGACAGTGAATAGGTCTATGTTGATGGTCTCATGTCTTTGGTCTGTGTTTATTTTTTTGTTACAGTAGCTTTAGCCAGTGAGTATGTCTGTGTGGATGTTTTTGTGTTGTGTCTGTAGCCTTAGCCAGTGAGTTGGTTTGTGTGGATGTTTTTGTGTCTTTAGCTTTAGTCAGTGAATTGGTCTTTGTGGATGTTTTTGCGTCTAAATTCTAAGCACGTGAGTGGGTTTATGTGGATGTTTTTGTTTCTTCAGCTTTAGCTGATGATTAGGTCTGAGTGGATGTTTTTGTGTCTTTAGCCGAAGCCAGTGAGTGGGTTTGTGTGGATGTTTTTTGTGTCTTTAGCCTAAGCAAGTGAGTGGGTTTGTGTGGATGTTTTTATATCTTTAGCCTTAACCAGTTAGTTAGTTAGTGGATGTTCTCATGTTTAAAGCCTTCACCTGTGATTATGTCTCTGCTAATGTTCTCATGTCTTTTGCCATAGGCTGAGAGTAGGTCTGTACCTAAGCCAGTGAGTTAGTCTGTGATAAGTTGGTCTCTTCAGAGAGTGTGGTTGTGTAAACTGCTCTTTTGTGTGATCCAGGCATTGTGGCTATGCAGATGGAGGCACTTGAGGCAGTACACAAAGAGAGCTTGACTCTCCCTCCGATTCAGAAGGTCAGTATCCTGCTCTAACAATAAAGGTGTACTGGTGTTTTCTTTTCAATCTGCATATACATCAACATAACGTTAATGGAAGTCATACATGCTTGTTTCTCATGAAAGTCGCCAGTCAATCAGGTGTTTTTTTTTTTTTGCCTAAACATTAATAGTTCTGTCGTTCCCCTTTTTGGATTTCCAGTCAAACGGTTTGCTAAATGTGACTGAAAATAGAAGTTTATTTAGAAGTTCAAATCTGGCATTGATGGGGGGATTTATTCCTTTTTATGTGGACATTGTGTTCCAGGACAGTAACTGCGGCTGAAGTCTGCTGTATACATTTAGACTACTATACTATCATTCCGGCACTTTTACAGACTGTTTTGCTGACATTTTGCCAGCATTGTACTGAGTGTTGTGAATGTAAAAACAATTGCTGGAGTGACCCTCGTGAGCCATCGAGCTGGATATTTATGGCCAGTGAATTTGGCTCTGCGCTTGAATTTTGTCTCTTTGCTTGTAGAACCAGCTACCTCTTTGGCAGGAGTACAGGGAGAGGTAGTGTGTGGGGGTTTTCTTGGGCAGCGGACAGAAACTGGAAAAAGGCCCTACATGTCATTTGAAGGGAGTACGTTTGGATCAGTTTTGCTGTCCAAGGGAATGTGTCATCCCAGGAAGTACTTTGGTTGTGCAAGAGTGCAAGTGCTTTCAGGTGCACAAAATGCAGAGGGCAGACAGCTGGCCTCCTCATCCTGGACCTCAAGGACTGACCGGTGAATTTATGCCATCGATTTCTGTTCTGTGAAGTCTCTCTTGGGGGCGAGTCCATCACACCACATGCTGCTCTGGGATTTGTGTTTGCGTAGAGCAAGGCTGATGGCGGGAAGAGACCGTGGACCCACAGAAACTCACCCCTCACATCCATTTAGAACAGGAAACCCTGCTCTAATACAGCTTCAGAGTTTCAGGTTCCGTACATCACTGAAGAAGATTGGAGCTTTGAAAAAGCAACTTCATCCACCTCCCCGCCACCCCACCCCCACCAAATCCTGATGAGAAGAATGGAGAGTAGATGGAGGTGTTGTTGAATAGATGAACCGGATCTACTGTTGTCTGGTTGTGCAACGCAACCCCCCCCATCGCGTGTCTGCAAACTCCGTCTGATCGTAGCACCCTCACCCTCCACCAATCCCCATCTGCAGGCCTCAGGGGGCACTTAATCTGCCTTTTTAACATACGCGCTCGCGTGCGTCAGCTCCAAAGAATGCGATGATCGTGATAAAAGCAGGAAGGCTGAGGTGATTAAATACAGAGCTGTACAGAGTCTGGTGCGCAGCTTCGCTGGGGAGCACGAGAGACGCCTCCGCTGCGGTCGTCAGAGCAGCGCTGGCCTGTCTGCTGAACTCCAGCCCACTGTCCTGCGTGTGGAGTGCGCAGCGTCTTGGCCCCCTCTCCACGCATCAGTCACGCAGCTTTTGAGAAACCCTTAAATATTTTGTCTTTGGATAAATAATAATCTCGGGGAATGCTTGCGGAGATGGCTGAAATATGCATGTGTTTTGGATTGGAGGCACAGTGACGTGGACTCGTCTAAGATCTGAAAAATGTGCAAGCAGGACTCAATGACCTGTTGGTTTTGAAGTGCTGTTTCATTGCATTTAACGGGTCATGTCGTTGTGCATTTTGCTGTTTTCGTATTCATGTGTCCATAAAGTAGCAGCCGTTTTTTTCCTGGCAGTGACTCAGTGAAAATGGAATGTATAGGCTACGTGTTGCACAGTTCTGGACTATATGTGTGGGGTTTGCGTGTGCTTTATGGATATGCGGTGCCTGATTGGCCCTTGTCTGCTCTCCAGCCCAAAATTCTGCGGCCAGTGTTGCTTCCGGGGGAAGATTTTGTGTCAGAGGGCCTGCGCGTTTTCCTGGACCCTGACGGGCGAGACGAGGCCACAGGAGGCCTGCTGGGGGGGCCTCACATCCTGCCAGCAGAGGGCGCTCTCTTCCTCACAACCTACCGCGTCATCTTCAAGGGCACCCCTCATGACCCTTTAGGTACACACATACAGCCTTTCTCACCTTACACTTGAATTTTTTCAAAATGCAAATTATTGCAGAGTTGTGAAATTGACTCCAACTAACAGTGTGTGGCGAGGCTGCACTGTACATCTGCCATATTAGGCACAGAACAGGAGTGCGTCATGTCTGATGGTTGTTATCATGCCATGCTGTAAACCTTAGAATTATTCAATATATACATCAACACCTCGCAGTGTTACTGCTGGAATTGGCTGAAAATGGCTACTGTGCTTCTAAGCCAGTTTAAGAGCTCATAATTGTGACCAAATGAAGTGGAGTGTTAATAGCATCAACAGACCAAATGCTATGAGTTATTCCTGCAATAGTTGGAATATAATTTCAATATTTTACCTCCAGGGGTTTTTATGACCTCACAGTATCGGCAAGGCCAAGGCATCATTTACTCCACAGCAGGGCCAGAAGTGATGCTCAAGCTCCGTGTAAAAGGTTGGCCTCAGGATGCTGCCCGATAATTTACATTATGGCAGGCAAAATTCGAATTTCGTGTTCATGCGTAAGCGCTTCATTCGCCAGAAGCACACTGAGCAGTCCGTAAATTTTTCTCGTCCACTTCATCCTTAGTGCAATAAATTAAGCTCGTCCTCGAGTTTGGATGGTTGTTCAGCTAGGCTGGAACCTTTCAGTTTAACTCATCTGAAAATAAACTGTTCAAGTTAAATACACCGCTTCGGCTCTCCCGTACCTTTTTTTCTGTTCCATTTCAGGATCAGTGCTAGTTTACAGCGATTTCCAGCCTGCTCTCCTAAGATAAAATCTAAAATTTTTAGGACTCATAATTACTTTGTTTATATTCCTTGCATACCTAGGCAATCCTCAAAGCATTATACATTAACTAAGTTTGCTCTTTTAATGTCTTAAATGATTATATTACATCCAGAACAGTGATGGAAATGTGTGATGATAGGGCCCAGGTGCAGGAATTATTTTCGGGCCCCCCAAACTCACTCATTCACAAAATATGCACCTGATCCAATCCTGTTAGTTTTTGCATATTAATTCACACACTAACAGCAATATACTGGCAGAATATAAAGGCATCGTATCACTTTGTGATTTGGTGAAGGCGTATTGTGCATAGTTTTTGATTCACTGTCTCTGCCTTATGTTAATGAAGATAAATAGCCCAATGTAATATAGCTTCCCCAAAATCTTACACTACAGATTGGTAGGCCAGTCATCTAATAAAAACAAATACAGGTTAACAAATGATGCTAGTTAACATTTATTATGAACCCTAACAGTGTAGAATAATTTATAAATTTTTTTCGCAATTTATTATTTTATTTACACGATAGTATGTTGCATCATTACCTGACATTACTAGCTCTCATTGTAGTTCATTCGCTAGATAGCTAGCTAGCTAATGATCTAGCTACAGTCTGATTGCAGCCACATATTAACTGCTGCAGAGATTTTGGACCTAAAAATACCCATAGCTAGCTAGCTAGTCAATTTCTGCATGATTTCCGCTTGAACATCCCACATAGTTTCTACATAGACTACTGTTTTAACACTTGGAATTTTTCAAAGTAGAACCCAGATTTGGCCTTTTCAGGGAGAGTTCCTCGCATTCCCCCCAATCAAAATTTTAAAATGTATGAAGTTAATCAGAAGAATATGATAAAATAAAGCATGGCTGCCAATGCTGAAGTAGTCAGGAAGTCTTGATAACGACAAAAAATATGTAAATAAAAGTAAAAAGTAATTCTAGCACCCCTTTATGTCATTTCAACCCATTTCAAAAAGGAGGAATGAAAGGAACTCTTTCTGCATTTTCGGACTCATGCCAATTTACGGTACGTTACTCAGATATTTTTTAATCGATGAATGTATTTTTGTAATCCAACATCTCCAAATCAGTGTTCACTTGAACTTTGTATAAAAACTGGGTGCCAGCTAGGTACCTAACATCACAGAAAGCTGTGGACTGTCTTGAATAGGCAAAATTCAAGCTGGAAATAATTAACCGGCGGCGTCAAAAAAACAGTCCGATGCTGGCAAAGTCGCTTTCGGTGGCCAGTTAGCTAATTAGCTGACTTAGCTAGCAAGCTAGATAGCACTGTTTCTTGCTAAAGTTAATATCAGCCTACCAACAGGTGCTTGCCATCCATTGTTTATCAGCTGTTCAACTGCTACAAACCGCACGAAAAGACCAAAAACAAGAATCCAATTTAGACAGATTTACCCTCGCCTCCGCTTCCTCCCAACTTCTTTTTTTTGCTTCCATTCTCATGTTTGTTCTTTGATGCCTGCATTTTCAGTTAAGTCATGTCACTGTGAAAGTCTAGCTAACCAAAATAGCTGTCTTTGATTTTTAATTGGTCACCATATTTCCCACAAATTTCCATTGCAAGAAAGCAAGAGGAGGGATTTTTTCCTTAACGCTAACTAAAAATATGTAGCCTAATCACTGACAATTTTAATAAAACATATTTCATTACCCAGGTCTAACGTAGACCTCTACATATTTGCATGAATATCAGGCATAGACTGACTAAATACTTTTGGACACCATGAAAGAGATTTGTTTGACTTTGATGCTGTTTATAATGTGAGATTGCTGTTACGCTGTGATGGTAAACTGTTGATAAACTGATTACTGAATTCTGCATTTTACTAGAATTTTTAGACATTATGCCCGGATATGATTTGAAATGTCCTGGCTTAACGTAACATCTGCTTCCTGTACTCTGTTTTTCGCTGCAACCAAGTCTTGAATGACATGTACCTTCCAGCATGCTGCCATGCATATTGTCAATCTCATCATCTTTTGAGATTTCTGATGGATTTGAGATTTTGATGGATTTGAGTTTGCTTTTTCTGCGATTAAGTCCCCATGCTGTGTAGCATGAATTTGTTCCCAAAATGCTGTCAAAAATTTCATTTATAATTTCCAGTGCAGCCTCCATAATTCTCTACCAGGAAAGAGACAGAAAAATGGGAGCGGAGGTAACAAAAACATCGTCCAAAAAAAAAAAAAAAATCGACCCAAATTACTGTGATGATGATTTGCACGGGACTAACATAATCAGATGATTTCTGTGTTTGCCAAAATATGAGGGGTAATTTGCTCTGAAATTTTTCCTTACAACATACGTGCATGACTGATTCGCACAAGAATGAGATCTCGGACCTCCACAATTATTGCAAATTAATAGAGATCCCGAGGTAATACTTGCTCCGTGCGAATAGGGCTTAAGAAACTTTTTCAGAATTAAATCTGTTCATTTGAAGAAAAGAACAAATTATTCAAGCTTTTATATGTTCATGCCTTAATTATTGCAACATGCTTTTTACATGTCTGTGCAATATAGGAAATCTAGCTCGTACCAAAGGTTGCTGCTAGACTTGTCTGTAAAAGTTTAATCGGTCTCCCATCATCCCTTCCCATTATTATTATTATTATTATTATTGTTATTATTATTATTATTGTAACAGGAAACATGACTCAGTCTAGTGTTATTGTTGGTGTGGGCAGTGGGTGAGCAGGAAGTGGTCCGCAGCTTCCCTGTCTCCACACTGACCAAGGAGAAGAAGATCAACATCCAGAACCAGCTGCAGCAGAGTCTGCAGGAAGGCCTACAAATGAGATCTGCATCCTTCCAGGTACGGTCCCCGCCAGGGCTTCGGCGCATGCTGAGTTTGATGACTGTGATGATGTTGATGATATCGATGATGATAATAATGATAATAATTATAATGATGATGATGATGATGATGATGAAGGCAGCATTATTACTGAAAGTGTGAGAAGTTGTTGGCAGTTTCGTCTGATGATTGTTAAAAGCGCTAATTGAATTTAATTGAATTGAAATATAATATCGAATTGAAAATAATTGAAGGGCTGAGAACCAGAGTGGTTTAACCCCAAAAAAATTTAGAGTTTGGATCATATTGTGACAGATTTTGATAAGATTCACAATGCAAAATTGGTGTCATGATGTGTAGCACACCTGAGAACAACATTGTGAGTAATATTTTTTTTATTTTTTTATATTTTAAAAACTTTGACATGTATGAAAAATACTGTATATAAAAAATGATTAAAAAAATAATGTTCTGTGGGTGAGACCACTCTGGTTCTAAGCCATTCACTTATTCTAAGTATAATCAGAGGCATCATGTGCTCAGTCAGTCATTTCCAGGCATTGATGAATTACATGAGTGTTAATGCTCTGCAGTCAACTTCTTGAACAATGGTATAACTTCCGAATCATTTATGTCAATAGGAAGTATGTAAACATACTATAAACTTGCCCTTTATCTTTATAAACAGGATAATCCTGTTTTACCTTTCACTTTTTTGAAAATCCGAAATTGAGGGAATTAAGGCTGTATTTTATGGTAAAACGCGTGTGCTTGGCATTTCGCAATACCTCCTGCTCTGTGAAAGTTTTATAGTCCTTTCCTATCTTTTGTGTAAGACGAAGCGTTAAAGCACATTTTGCAGGGGGTCACTTGGCTTGATCTACCAGTGCGTCCTTTTGCCATGAGTTCCGCCAGCGAAGAGTGTCTGGGGTGTATTATGGGCTCTTCGTTAAATTCTGAAGTGGGCTGCACAGCTCACACGTGGCTCACTCAACTGTCAGGCAGTAAGACAGGAACAGAGACCAAGTGGCCACCTGGGACTCAGAGAAATGGGATTGAAGGTCAGATGAGCATGGCTCTGCCGACCCAATCGCACACTGAAAGAGTTTGGAACGGGCGAGAGGCTCTGTTCCGCACATTCCTTATTGGACGCCGATTTCCGCCGCAATGATTAATCGCTTCTCCACATGGTCCTGAATTGCTTTAAAAAGTCAATCTCAAAGGCATGTGCACATTTTTATACTTAGCAGAAATGAAATTCCGGAGAAATGGATCTTATGACGCGTTCCCTCACAGTTTTGTTTTGACCCCCAATGGTTTTCCCAGGTGCAGCTGGAAGATGTGGTTACGCAGATAAAACAAATTTTGTGATTTATTTATTTTTTGTTGTTCTCCTGGACCCGTTGCCTAGCTGATCAAAGTGGCCTTTGATGAGGAGGTGAACTCTGAGATGGTGGAGATCTTTAAGAAGCACCTTCAGAGGACCCGCTTCCCTGTGTCGGTTCTCAGGGGCTTTGCGTTCGCTCCGGGACAGACAGTGCCCCTGCTCAGCCTTCCCAAACACAAGGAGAGGAATACGGGTTTACGGTGAGTCCCTGCTTAGCCGTTAATCCGTAGTGCACCTACTGTACCGCAGTTCTCAATGGCCAATACTTCACTCTGCACCTACTCTACCACAGATCTCAATGGCTAATTCTTCATACTGCTCCTGCCGTTCCACAGCTCTCAGTGGCTAATGCTTCACATTGCATCTTCTATACCACAGTTCTCAGCGGCGAACACTTCACTCTGTACCTTTTATGCCACAGTTCTGAATGGGCAATGCTTCATACTGCACCTAATATACCATAGTTCTCAATGGCCAGTGCTTCACTCACGACCTTCTGTACCACATTTCTCAATGGCTAGTGTTTCGTAATGGATCTACTGTACCACATTTCTCAATGGCCAACGCTTCACTCTGCATCTACTGTACCACTGTTCTCAATGGCCAAGGGTTCTTTCTGCTTGTCTGCACTGCAGCACGCTTTCAAAGACCATCGTCAAAGGAGCGAAGAAGGCTGGAAAGATAACGATTGGCCGCCAGTCCACCACAAAGAAAAATGAGAAAGGGAACCGTGCTACCTGGCACGAGGATGATGACATCTCAGGTAAACGCAGGAAGAAGGAACGTCAAAGTAAACAGGGCTTTTTATGAGTAAATATTCTTGTGGGAACTTACTGTGTTCATTGCAAGATCTTGACCTGTCGCGTGTGGGGAATGCTCTCTAGTTTCGGACGAAGGGGAGCTCTCCCCGAGCCCCACCCTGAAGACGTCTGAGAAGTCCACCATGGAGCAGCTTGTGGAGCGGGCCTGTTTCCGTGACTACCAACGTATGGGCCTGGGCACCATCTCTGCCAGTTCCTCGCGGTCCAAGACCGGTGACAAATTTCGCATCACTGCTGTCAACAGGCTGTACTCCCTCTGCCGCAGGTCTGCTCAAAACATTGTCACCATCATCACTGCATTGTGTTTCATTTGGTGATCAAATTATTAAGAGTTATACCTATTCTCCAAGTGAGATGTGGCCAAAATGGGTCAAGATTGGAATTGCAGCACTTGATAGCAGAATAAATGAAATGATCTTAGAAACAAAGCACTGAAAAAATATGCAAAAATATAAAATATTATAAATTAATATATAAAATATGCAAAAATGCAAAGTTTGGACTCTAATCGTTTTTCCTTTGTGGTCTTCAAATGCTAATCTCATGTGGCATGAAAACACAGATATATCTTATAAATGCATTGCACAAAAACGGAGCTGCTGTTGGTTGGTGGGTGTTGACGGGTGGGTTGCGGTCCCTTCAGTTACCCGGGGCTGTTGGTGGTGCCTCTGGCAATTCAAGACAACAGTCTGCAGAAGGTGGCTCGATGCTACCGGCACAACCGCCTGCCAGTGGTGTGCTGGAAACACAGCCGAACCAAAGCCATGCTGCTCCGATCCGGAGGCTTCCACAGCAAGAGTGTGGTGGCGCTCTTCAAATCCCAGAGTCAGAGTCCCACAGGTACACTGCTGCCCCTCACACACACGCGCGCACTCTCACACACACACACATCCTTGTACTTATATCTTTGTGAGGACATTACATTGACTTCCATTCATTCTTCCTGTGTCTCTACAGCCTTTCCCTAATCTTAACAATAAGCAATGTATGCCTAACCCAAACCTTTACCCTAACCTTAACCTATCCCTAATTCTAACCTTACCCCTAACATTAACTAATAAGTCACAATTTGCCTTTGTACTTGTGAGGACCGGCCAAAATGTCCTCACTTCCCAAAAAAGACTTCACTTTGTTGGTTAAAAACTCATGCCGGTCCTCAGTACGTAGCAAGTACAAGAACACACACACACACGCGCGCGCGCTCACATAAAGAATTGCATATGTTTGCCCACATATGGGCACACACAGACTTGCTATAAGAATAGTGTAGTGAATTTTTTTTGTGTGTGATATAGTGTGTGTATGCGCGCATACCTTTGTATGGCAGTTGAAGTATGCTCTGCTATTTGAGTTTATGGTGACAGTAAAAGAGCTCATTGTAATTTGTGATGTAATTGTATGTGACAGTAAATGAGTGCAGTGTAATTTGTGGTGTAATTGTGTCTGACTGTAAAAGAGTGAAATTTAATTTATAGTATTAACTGTGTGTGACAGTGAAAGAGTGCAGTTTAATTTGTATTGTAATTGTGTGTGACGGTGTAAGAGTGCTGTGTTATTTGAGGTATAATTGTGTGTGACAGTTAAGGAGTGCAGTTTAATTTGTCATGTAATCGTGTGTGACAGTTAAAGAGTGCGGTATACTTCGCACAGGAATTGCATGTTAGAGTAAGTCAGTGCAGTTCAATTTGCTGTTTAATTGTGAATCACAGCAGTAGAGTGCAGTGTACTTTGTTGTTATGTGTTAGTAAGACCTCTGTGTCTCTGTGGTCCAGCTCCTGTGTCATCTTCAGAGTCGTCCAGCAGCCTGGAACATGAGAAGTATCTACAGGCGATCCTGACCGCTGTTCCCATCTACTTCAAAACCAGCCGAACCGACACGCTCCAAAACCGCTCGCTTGTCGGCTTGTCCCCAGGTGCTCAGGGGCACCCCTGTCATTTCTTTTCCCCATGTTTGTTCCTCCATTCATACATTGTGGGCTGCTTGTTTCCCTTATCTCTGAGAAATGTTTTCGTTTCATTCTATGAAGGAACAGTTGGGAAATTGTTCATGATGCAAAAAGACCTGGAATTGAAGTCATTACTGAAGGCCAATGCTTTTACCCATTAATTATTGGTCTAATGTGTGAGCTATTAATTTTCAGTCCCAAAAATATAGCATTTATGGTGATAAAGGTTCTTTGTCTAAGGAAATTGGAGTGAGATCAACCCGCAATCAAATAAAATAGCACCCACCTTATTTGTGAAAAAAATCTTTCTTGGAAGATTTGTAAAAGTGGTCTAAATAGTCAACAGACCTCTGTGTCCCCATGCCAAAGGGTTCTGTGAAAAACAAATATAATCGATTCATTGAAATATGATTTTGACTTCCCAGCCAAAGCTCTTATCAAACTGGGATCGGTGTTGGGTTCTCAAGATACCTGTAATGCAACTCCTTGCCAGTCCAACCCAGCACCTCTCTTCACGTAATGACCCCCTTAGTGTATTGTAGCCAAATCTTGCAAATTATATCCATTATCGTGGCTTTTGGCAGAGCTGTTCGAGGCATGATCACGTAACTTAAGGGTATATGAGGGCGCCTTTTTGCCGCCACCGTTAATAAAGGAGTGCTATTGTGCTGTTGTTTTTCTCCTTGGACCTGTGATTCTGCGGCTCGTATCCAGCTAGTGAAAAGCGGCTGACAAGGATACCGAAAGTGACCCCGGTCCACCTAGATGTGCCCTTCTCCAACAGCTTTGCTAGAGGAGGTGGGTGAGCCTTTCTTTTACCAGCCAGGCTCTTGTCCCCAGATGTTATTTTTTTGTCTTGCAGTATAAGATAGTCATATTTTGAAATTTGCAGCTCCTAGGGTTTTTGTCTCCAGAGCAACAGGTTGTTTGTCTTCTGAAAGAAACATTCGCACCCCTGCTCACCCCCCCTGTTGAGCTGAAATGGGCCCCCTGGGTTGGAGAGTTTCGAATTCCCCTCTTCTTTGGGCCTTGACGCAAACTGCTTATGGAAGAAATCTTCCCCCACGCGCTGGCTGGCTCCAGTCTTTACGCAGCGCCTCTGTTGGTCTTGGCTAACCTCAAACCCTCCACTGAAACAGGCAGAGCTGAAAGGAGCAGATGTTCCTACAAAACTTAGCCCTGAAAACACAAATTACTCTCAATCAAGTGAAGCCACGATGCCATTCGCCCCTGAAGTCCGGCTGTTTAAACTTTGAAAGCCTCAGCTTTGTGTATGTTTGACATTGTGCATCTGCACAAGGTGAAATGCCCCAGATGAGGCCCTGGGTATTAGTTATGTCACAAAGGAATCTACAATTTGATTCAACATTGAAGATTTTGACATTCAATTGCATTAAAAAGTGCCCCTCTAATATACCATTCTGAAGGAACAAGTGAAGATGTTTGACCCAGATCTTGGGAGGGCCTTTCAGACTGTGGATTGAGCCCTTAGTGCTTCCTATAGCTGCCCACTAATTGTGTTTCCTTCGTTTTGTTTGCATGTCCAGCATAATTTTTTTAGTCAAGTGACTAAAGGGGTATAGCACTGCAGCACATCAAACATGTGAGACAGTGTTTCCCATACATTGACGAGACTATGGCGGCCCGCCATAGTCTAATTTACCCCGCCATGGTCTCAATATGCGCAAATGCCGCGTGTTGAGATTACATGCGCACATTTAAAAAAAAAAAAAAAAAAAAACGGAAAAATAGGAAAGGTACGGAAGGCGTGCAATTTTGCGCAATCCCCCCCTGCTAAATAGAATGACCCCCTCCAGACATCAATCTGCCACCACACGTGCCCCCATGGTCTCCAAAAATTCTGTGGGAAACACTGTATGAGACCTAGACATATTTGGTGTTCATTTGGTGTGCTTGGCACAGGTCTGTCAGCAGCATGTTATGAAGTAACCTGTCAGGTGCTATGATACCATCAGCCCTTATGGATGGGTCTGGATTTCCGAGACTTTATTCATATAACAGATTTCTGGAGTATCGGTAAAGCAAATATGAAGGTTTGTGGCTTGCTACTTATAGATTTGTGACTGGCACTGCAGTGTGTGGTGGCTGTGGATTTGCGTATGTTTTCAGGGTAATTCACAGTTGGCAGCAACTATTGTCTTGTGAATTGTGTACAGTGGTTCGGTCTTATCTTTCTTTCTCCTGAATTTGATCATTTTCTTTTGAGTTTTGAAGCACTTTTATTTTTCTTTAGAATAGAATAGAATAATGAAAGAATAATAGAATTCATGATAGAATTTTCATGTTTATTTTGGATGTGTTTTTGTGCATTTCTCTTTGAAATGTCACATGAAACCACGACAAAATGGTTTAGATTTTAATTGCACTATTCATTAGCATGTGAACAAACTTTGCATGAAATAATTGGTCAGCTTGTGTGATGTGATTACTTTGCTTGTTTGGTTTGGTTTCAATGATTTGGTTTTGAGATTCCCTGTCCACTTTCCAATTTTGTTACATGGAAGAATGTAAAAATTTTGATATTCAACATTAAAAGCATGCAGTGGATTTGATCTTGTTTCATTACTTTGGTGTGGTTAGGGTGCTTGCTTGAGTATTTGTCAGTGATTTCTGTTTAATTTAATTTGGTTTAATTCATATTTGTTTCCTTTTCTCACTCTGTCTTTCCAAACCTGTGATCCCCCAGTCCTGGGTTACAGGGATAAACTGTTCACTCCTTCAAACCAAAAGCCTGCATCTAAAGGGAGAAAACAAAATCAAGGTATGTTCCGGTCCCTGATGCCTTCTGGAAATGTGTCCAAATCCATTACTTTACTGCTTTTTTTACTGTCATTAAAACGATCTTTACCTTTATCCACGAGGCCCATTTTAAACCATGAAAAACAGTCCCGGACCAAGGATTGTCCATATTCTTTTGGCCTTGTCATGTTTGTATGCTGTATAATCAGGTGTAACACCCTTGATAGATCTACAGTAAAAAGTACAAACAACACCGTTATTGTAGCCCCGGACGAAGTCGGGCGGCTACTATGGATTCATGCTTGTCTGCTCAGCCGCTGCCGCCACGTCCGCATCCGTTGACACTTCCTTGTGGATGCAGTACAGGCTCTAATTTTTGACCGATCACTTTCATATTTGGTATGGACATGTGTTATACTTTACTTGTGACACCTATCGATTTTGGTTGCCATGGTGACAGTATTGGCTGAATAATGCGCTACAAAGGGAAGAAGCGGGCTTTAGGGGGCTATACCCCTACGGTCGCGATCGACTGGACTGTCTTGTTCATCTGTAAATTATCATGAGATTAATACACTGAAACATGAAACTAAATTTATTTAAATTAATGCAATATTTTTGAACTTTTCTGAGGATCCTGAATGAATTTTTGGGTAAGTTTGGTAGTGAACACGTACTCGGAAATTTTTGTGCAACCTCTGCTAATTTGTGGCAAGTCTATGCAATAACTATTTGCAGTTGAATAAATGGTACTGAATTATTAGTGCCATTGATTTTCAGGGATCACAATGACTGCAGTAGAATTTATTTATCCTGTTTTCATTACAAGGGAGTCAGAATTTATTACGTGTAAGAGAGTGTTATCTGAAAAATTTGTGATTAGTTGGGCATGATTATGACATAATTATGCCCATTATCAACAATTCTACCATTCATTCCAGAGAATTCTGCATTTTGATTGGTTAACACCAGGTATCTATTCACCAGTAAACTACCTCGCACTGGGTCAAGACCTCGCGCTGGGTGAAGAGCTCTCGCTTGATTATCCAGCTATAAAAAATATTTTCATTGGGGTGTTGACAAGAGTCATGGTAGAATGGAGATAAACCTACCAGTTTTTTTCGAGCACTCGGTATTTATCGTAAGCTAGATACCTGGAAATTTACATTTGAAATTTGTGTTTGAAAAAAACTGTAGGTTTATCTCCTAATCGTGTTTCTCATCAATTAGAAAAGTTACATTGATGAAATTAAAAAATGTGGACACTTTTCAAGAGACAAAGCATTTTGAACATATATTTGTGAAAAATGTATCTAAGTACATTGTACACGTAGTAAAAGATGCGCAGTTCCTATACATTTCAATATTTTATTTCCTGTATGAGCTGGTTTCAGTTGCAACTCTCCCCTTAAGGTGTGTGGGGGAACCTTCGATCCAGTGGCCGTTTCAGCCAGAGCCCTGCTATAGCAGAGGTTGGAGCCAGGCTAGCTGGGAGGGACGCACCACTGCCTGCAGACTGTGAGAACCTGCCGGCCAAGCTATCCAAGCAACAAGCTGCATTCTACATTTTTGGAGAGAAGTCGCACCTCAGGGTATGGGGCACACAACATGTTGTTACAGTAACCATTCATTTATCCGTTATTTAACACAGTTATCGCTGGTCAGGATTGGCAGGAGGATTTAAGTAAAACCTTGCTGGAACCTAGTTCCATGTTTCTTTGTCGACACTTTATGAAAATCATTTTCGCGGGCTATGGACCATGAGAAGTGATATGGCAATCTTGTATGTACCATTATTTTTGAGATTGAGAAGTGATTTCCTGAGTAAATCCCACTTGTCTCAGTTTTACCTGATTATGATCCCCCCACCACGAGTGGATGGGCATATAGGAATGAGTGCTGTCCTTAAAACATTGAGTTTTAAATGAAATTAGAGAAAAAATAGTCATCGAAGACTGTGGATTAGGGCAAAGGGAGAGGTTTTTTTTTTTTTTTTTTTTTTTTTTTTAGGTCAGCTATCTTCAGTTACATATTTCTGTACAGTAGATGGGGGTAATGCGCATATGTTTTCCAACCGTAAATAAAACTGAAAAGAAGAAGAAGTGTTGTCCTTCTGTAAGTCCGTCCATCTATCACGCTTCTTTTGTGGGCCAGAACTCCTAAGCCATTCAGTAATTTCTCAGTAAAATTTTCATACATGGATATATCCTTCGGTCTGTCTGTCCATCCCTCAACCACATTTCGTTTCCAAGCCAGATATCAGCCATCCCAATCTTTTCCAGACCAGAACTCCTAGACCATTCAAAATTTCTCCACAAAATTTAATATATGGCTACATCTTAACGTGTTGATGTACCTTTTCATACTTCCATCTGTCTACCTGTCCATTTGTCCATCTCTCCACTATGTTTTTTTTCTTTTCAGGTCAGATATCAGCCATCCCGTGGCAGGGGATCTGAGCATTTCATGCTTGATAGGGTTGTAGAAAAACCTACTGCTTTTGTTACAATATTTTTAGTTGTCAGAAACTATACACAAATTAGTGGTATAACATGTAGTTGAGTGCAAAACCAGTACTCTTCTCTTTCAGCGGAGGGATTTTCTAAATACATAGGAAATCACTGTAGGTACCCGCCACAAGTGCTGCCCTTGTTGGGAAGATATCAGTTTTTGAAGCTATGGAATTTTTTTTTCTGATTCCAAAACCTTTCTGCTCAATGTGTTGGTCACCCTCAAGAAATTGAGGCTTCTATTAAAAGATGATCTTTTTCAATTCTTTCATCTGTATGAGTCTATATTGGCCCGATTGCTTCAGTCAGATGAAGCATTGTAGCTGAGTAGAATTCTGCATGTATTATATGAGTCTAATCCTGAGAATAGCATTTGTATGTCATGTAAAGTGCTTTACTATCTGTCTATTTGAAGACAGTTGATGATACAATATTCACATTTGTTCATCAATTTATATTCTGTTCAACATTTGGATAAGTCTGAGTAGTCTTCCTCAGATGGATTATAATTACTTTTGGTTGGTCAAGCCAGGACAATAAAGCGAGCACACATCCCTGAATCTTTCAGATTCTAATCCAGCTGTTCGTCCTTCATTTTTTCCTAAAACCAGCTCTGTGGTGAAATATGCACAGATGACCTCACAGTTTTGTTTGCTTTCTTGAAGGGCTTCAAGCTGGACGTGGGTCTGAACTGCGAACTTGTTTCGGTGGAATACGCTGACGCTCGGCAGGTGAAGGGCACTTTCAAGAAGCTTCTGCGCGCGTGTGTGCCCAGCTCCACTCCATCGGATCCGGAGGAGTCCTTCCTCAAGGCCCTGGAGGAATCTGAGTGGATGACTCTGGTGAGTGGAGCCCTGCTCCCACCACTCGCTCTACAGTGTGTTTGTGTGAGAAAGACAATTGCTTGTTACCTCCGCCAAACGAAGTTGGCACGCCAAACGAAGTTGGCAGGAGGTTATGTGATTGCTGGCGTTTGTTTGTTTGTCTGTCTGTCTGTCTGTTTGTTTGTTTGTTTGCAAGATAACTCAAAAAGTAATGCACGGATTTTGATGAAATTTTCAGAGAAGGTGGTTACTAGGACAAGGAACAGGTGACTAAATTTTGGCATATCTAGGCCAAAGTACAGCTGAAATGTACACCAAAGTTCAAGTCTTTCCAATGGGCCGGAGTTCCAATCGCCGTGCTTTTGGGTTTTGCTGCCACCTGGCGGAGGTCTGCGCTCTCTGAGTGCTTTTCTAGTTATCTTCTGTTTTCTCAGGGTGTTGACCGTGTTTTTCCTGTCATCAGACCCCTACATATTTACTGTAGTTATTTTCTGGTAGAGAGGCTCCAAAAAGTCTTATCTAACAGACGAAAACAATAACAGAATTGCAGTAATGAGCCCGGATTTCTGCTGTCCTGTCTACGCCATGATCGTGTTGGTGAAGGAGTAGCTCCAGAGTGAGTGTATGTATGACTTACTCTCCACAGCTCAGCAAAATCCTGCAGCTGGCTGTGGTCCTATCTGGAGTTATGGATCGGGGATCTTCTGTCATGCTGAGCCTGGAGGATGGATGGGATGTCACTACACAGGTAACACCAGAAGCCCGGGCGCACCACTCTGCGTGCATATTTGTATGCGTGTTGTCTGTGCTCTGTGAGTGTGTGCAGAACCTGCTTCAGGAAAAAAGTCTGGAGTTGTCCTCCACTTACTGGTTAAACATCTTATTAATGCTTTGGACATGTCCGGACAGGAGGTTAAAAGAGCTGCCCACCAGCTGGATCTGCCTATAGATCAGTAGCTGGGTTTCCTTCACCTGTTTCGATGCGCATCTAGAACATATCGCGTTGGGAAATGATGGAAACAGCAAAATTCGAATTAAAACCCCCCGATTCGCACAAAAACAAATTTGCTTAGATGGCCGCGTTTAGGATGATTCGAAAAAGTGTTTATTCGCAAAACGGGGGATGGAAACGGTTTTATTCAAATTAAGTCTGACGTAGCGCACTTGCACACACGTGAATAAACAAAAACTATTGTTTTGTTTCCGGTTCTGCAGTCAGGTAATCTTGCAACTCGCATGAGTTAGTAGTGTAGTTTTCACACTTTTTTTCCTCACACATTTAATGGAAACACACATGATTCACATTTCTGATATGTGCATTTCCCAAAGATTCAAATCACTTTTAGATGGAAACGTAGCTATTGTAACCTTTTTAAGACACAGAAGAGTGTTGGCCTGTGGAAGCCAGGCTGAGAGTAGCTGTTTGAATCACTGAGAGAGGCTAACAGTGCTTTTCAGGATCTCTGTCACTGCCTTTGTCCAGGTGGTGTCTCTGGTCCAGCTGCTCAGTGACCCCTTCTACAGGACCCTGGAGGGCTTTCAGGTTCTGGTGGAGAAGGAGTGGTTGTCCTTTGGCCACAAGTTCAGCCAGCGCAGCAATCTGACCCCCAGCAGCCAGGGCAGTGGCTTCATGCCCATCTTCCTGCAGTTCTTGGATTGTGTGCACCAGGCAAGCCTGCTAACACCCTCAGTATACCATGCTAACTACTGCCTCTTTCCATCAGGACAGCTGGGATAAACTACCTACCCTTTTATCTGAGTGCTTAATGCTGAAGGACAAGGGCAGGGGAATGTTTTTTTGGGGGGTTTAAAGAGTGTTTGAAAGAAGGCTAGGGGAGATTAAGAGCTAACTGTGCTTCTCTGACTCTTTTGCCCTCTTCCTTCCCAACCTCTTGTCCCCTGTATTTGCAATAACTCATAACCTTTGAAACTGCAAATCCTGGGCAAGTTTGCAGTCCTTAAGCAGTGAAAAAAACAAACAAAATTAATCAGACTCGACCAAAAATAGAAAGCATTCACGTTAGAAACTTATGTTGTTTTTGCCAAAATGTCCAGGTGGCCCAAATGTGAATGTGACCAAGAAATAAAACTTCAGCTTAGCTGCTGTAAACAGATGGAAAAATGACTTGGCATTTGCTCAGAAAGATGATGTTACAGAAAAATGCACTTTGGTTGCCATTTCATCATTTTTCAAAAATTGCTACATCATCTGTAGCTATTACAAAAAACTGGCAGTTGGAGACTGTACTAATGATTTGTCTCCTTTCAGTTGCACAACCAATACCCAATGGAGTTTGAGTTCAATCAGTACTACCTGAAGTTCTTGGCTTACCACTATGTGTCTGGCCGTTTTAAGAACTTCCTCCTGGACTCTGATTATGAACGCCTTGAGCATGGTTAGTGGATCAATTGTGCAAACTTTAACTGTGGATGCTGTTTCTTGCTGAAATGTATTCACTTTCTTGTATTCAAGCATGCCAAAGTTTGTCTTCAATCCTCAAAAAAATTAAATAAAATTTGGAATGGTGTTTCATTTAGATGTAATTAAGTCCTGAATGTGTCCTGATACAAATATTTTTGGGTTCCTGGTGGTGTTCAGCAGTTTCCTCGTTGTGTTTTTTCCTTGAAGGGACATTATTTGAGGACAAGGGAGAGAAGCAGGCCAGAAGAGGAATCTGCATATGGGAATTCATCAACAGGATACATAAGAGGAGCCCCCTGTTCTTCAATTACCTGTACAGCCCCTCTGAGTCTGAGGTGCGCTTCTGTAATGGCTGTCTGAGCCAGCTGTGTTCTTCAAACACGTGCAGAATGAAGTTTGATTTTATTTTTTTTTTTTAGATGTGGGGTCATTCCATGTCAAATCATCCAGATTTTGAGAAATTTTCCAGGTTGCCTACTCAAAAATTTTTGAAAAAATTCACGAGTAAATATTCACACAAAATAAAAAAATGCCAAATATTAGGCCAGTATCTCAAATAGATTTCAAGTTATAGCCCTTCAAAATTTGAATAATATTTTAAATTTTTTGGCGAACCAATTTTCAGCCAACTCTGGCAACTTATTGCTCCAAACTGATTGCTTATACAAGGCTGAATTTTGGTATACTAGCCATATTCATCCCCTAGAATCTGAAAATGGCCTAAACCTCTGTGTATCTTCCACTTTTGTATGATAAAGCCTCAAAATCAGCCGAAAACACAAAACGCCCAAAAACAAGACCACATTTTATGACCTGTATCTCAGGAACTAAGTAAGATAAAAGGCTAGAATTCATTTCTTATGATTTTATGATATATCTCTCTGTAAAAATACAGTAGTCCAAGGAAGATCATTTGTAGAAGTTTTTAATGAAATAATTCCAAGTGAATTTTTCCGGTTTTGCCCCAAAATGCCCTTTTTTTGGGGCAGAAAATGACCATCACCAGTTATTCATCTCTCTGAAATTTTTACTGTGCAATCTTATAAATGAGAGCAATGTCTGACAAAAAAATTAGAATGATGTTCAGCTTACTTTTTTTGTTATGAATTTTTAAATTGTTCAAAAAATATTATTCAAATTTCGAAGGGCTATAACTTGAAAACTTATTTGAGATACTGGCCTAATTTTTAGCATTTTTTCATTTTGTGAGAATATTTACTCGTGAATTTTTTCAAAGAATTTTGAGGAGGGGACCTGGCACCCCTGGATGATTTGATGTGGAATGACCCTGTAGCAATTGAGCAAGATCTGTGGTGCAAGATTCTGCTTGTTATGAAAAAGTCTCCCAATTTTTTGTCTTCGAAATGTGTGAAAATTGGCATCAAAAAGTGTGTGAATAGAGTAAATAGTTTACATGACAAAATTACTGTCATTTGGTATCAATGACAACAAAAGCAAACTGTCAGCCAAGAAGACCTCTGTGAACCCTGGAGGACCTTGGTAGTGGGTCTGTTTTTAGGCCTCATGGTAAAGTCTATGTAAGATTCTTCTCATTTTCAGCTATTGCACAGTGCCGTGTTGTTTGTGGACCATATATTGGCAGTGACTGCTAAGGATTCACCTCTCCATATTTCCTAGCATCAAAACAAGCATGTCTTGGGAGCGATTCGATCCAGATGAATTTTGAAATGGTTTTGCTGTTGGCCAGCAGTCACTTCATCCATAGTCCAGTGGCGATAAATCAGTATGCGGAGCTAGATAAACACACAGAGTGTTTGTGTTTTTGTGCTGGTGAATGATCTAAGGCTTGGAGTGCAGAGCGTAGAGTTCGATGGGCCCCCGAGTGCTGCATTCCTTCCCTTGTGTCTCCAGTGATGCCAGCCGCATCTCCAGAGCACCCAAAGGGCCTGGGAAGGTTCAGGCATCTAGCTGGGGAAAGATGCTCTGAGATGCTGACTTCTTAAGCGTAGTTTCTCTCTCACAGTTCCCTTCCAAAACAAACAAGGTGTTTGTTGTCAAAGATGACCTTGATCATGGTTGTTTGGACTGTTTGCAATCACATGACATTGAAAATGATTACCCTGTTATTCACCTATTTTTTTGTTTGTGTTTTTCTGGTTTGTTTGCGATCTAGTCAGTGCTCAAGCCATGCACTGGGATCCCCAGCCTGAGTAGATGGGACTACTTCACTGGGGAGACTCTGTCCACTGGGCCCTCCTATGACTGGAGGCTGATAGCAGGCAGGACAGATGTCTCCGAAGAGGGTGCCACAATAACCACCAGCAAGAGGAGAATCATCTGGCCCTGCTACAACAGTGTGGACAACGCCCAGCCAGATGCTATTACCAGGCTCCTGTCGGTGAGTGTCCCATATCTTAGGGTCCTGTGAAGAGGCTTCTGGGAAATAGAGTTCTTCTCTCAAATAAGAATGGCAGACATTTAAAGGCAAGAACTTTCTGTCTGATTTCTGCTCGCAAGGGAAAATTACAAATGAGTGGCAGTTTTGTTGTGCGTCTTTTCTGTTGATGTATGGCTTTGTTATCCACTCTCTCAAAGTGATTTTTCTTAATGGGTCTCAGGACATTGAGCGACTAGAGGTTGAGCTGAACCACTGGACCGAGCCGTGGCAGGTGACCCTGGAGAGGGTGAAAGCCAGTATAAAGGAAGATTTGAGGCAAGAGAGCAGCGTGAGTCCGGCAACTGACTTCCTTCTTTTACTGGTTGGTTCTGGTTTACTGATTGAAAGAGAATGCACCAGCAGAGAGGCTCCAGAGTGGGCAGTTCAGTTGGTGGGCTCTTGGTCTTGGGTCTCTGACACGGTGCTCTTCGTCCGTCTTTATTATGCTGCAGCTCCAGAAGCAGTCTCTCTCTGGCCTAATCCCCACCTCCAGTATGCAGTCCTTCCAACGGCACTCCATGTCGGACAGCGGCCTGAACGAGAGCCCCACTTCTAATGCCACCAACGGGGTCAACCGGAGAGCTGCCACACTGTACAATCAGTTCACCTCTAAAACGACGATAACAGGTACTCCCAAATCACACAAGACCACCAGCCTCTAAACATCTGTAGAAAGCTGGTTGAGCAACACAGGAAAACAAGCGTCTAATTTTTTTTTTTTTTTTTTTTTTTTGCCCTTTTAGGTCATATGAGGGAGTTCTTTACAAGCGAGGAGCTTTGCTGAAAGGATGGAAGCCTCGATGGTTTGTTTTGGACACTAGCAAACACCAAGTGAGCGTTTGGTTGGATTGTTTTTGTAGATCTGTTTATTTAATGCCGCGTTCTCCTTGTAACCACTGTGATAGACGCTCAATGATGGCTAAATACATGTCTGTATTCAGATGAGGTATTATGACACGGGTGAAGACACCACCTGCAAAGGCCAAATCGACCTGGCGGAGGTGGAGTCTGTCCATTTGGCCATGCCGACCACTGGGGCCCCCAAACACATCAGTGAGAAGGCCTTCTTCGATGTGAGTGCTGACCATTACTCCTCCATAACACTGGTCATGAGCAGCCATCGTGACATAAAGCCTTTAACCCTTTCACACCTAAGCCTCAAATAGGCAGTCTGGATTTTTTGTTTTTTTTGGTCGTAAAATTGTAAAATGAGTCACTTTATACTCTGATTCAGATGCCATCGTTCTGGCATCATCTTCACCATCATCCTCAATGAGCCTCAGGGGTGGTTTACTCATTCTCGTGATTTTTTGTGACCTTTTCTCTCACATAAATGCCTTGCTAACATGAAACTGTCAAAAATAATTCCACAAACTCACTCAAAATTTTTCCGCCTTCTTCCCTCTCTCCATCCCTGCGCACTCATCTTCCGAGTGTGTTGTGTGTACGTGGGTGTAACGCGGCCGGCAAGTCCTCTTCTGTGATGGGTCGAATTTCCGGCTACATTTTAAGCCTTATTGTAATAATCTGCATGCAGAAGGAAAGCTCTGATTTTCTGCCTTCAGGAACCATTGGGATTTTTTCGATAACACAAACACTCTAGGAATTACGGTAATGGGAAAAGCACATGTAGAATCCTGTCGTTGGCTACATGGCCATTGTTAAAGAGTTAACAACGGAGCCAATTACGCTCATACTCAAGCAGCTCTGCGGGCGTCCTTCTAAATGTTTGTTCATAGGCCACAAGTGCCGCTCAAAGTACTGAGCTTGATTGTCATTGGTAACTGTGAGCAGGAAATGGGTGACATACAAGTGTCCTTTTAGACCTCAGGTGTTTCAGACACCTATGACCCGCCATGCTGCTGTAAATTGTGTGGCCCCTGCCTGCAAATGTTTTAAATGATATGTATGCTGATGTGCATGCCCTATAAAACTGACCGAGTTGATGTTTATGGTGGTTCCCAGCAACTGATGGTGGATATTACAATGAAGGAGACAGCCGGGATTTTTGTCCATTTAACACGGGAATAAAATATGCTAAGGTCCCTAAATGACAAATTACTGACAAAGTTATTGTTTTGGCTGTTTGCCATATTGTATTTGAGTTGGAAGTAAATGAAGAATATGAACTCAAAGGGCTGACTTTCTTCTCTAATATCCAAATCTACATCAAGTAAATCGTATTGGAATTACAGCCTTTTTTAAGTGTGTTTTTCCCCCCCCATTTTTATGGCACAAAAAGTAATAGAACAACTGGCTGCACAGCTGTTTCTTGGCTGGATGTTTGTCTCTAATTATTTAATTTAAAGGTAAGCAGATAATGTGTGTAGAGTAGATTTAAATCGTGCCATTTGTATTTGGAATCTTTCGCTGTTTACTCTCGGCATGAAGTCCAAAGAGCTGTCAATGAAGCCAACCCTCTGTAGGCTATGAAATTAAAGAAACCCCAACAGAGAAATGACCAAAACAATTGGTCTTGCCAAACAAATTATTTGCATTTTACAGTCTTGGCTGCCAAAAGAACTGGTTTCCCTCTAAGTACTGATGATGTGACTGCTGACAAATTGTTGGTACATGAATTCTTAGTTTTATATGGCTATTTTATCGGATCAGATTCAGTAAAATGCTTCAGAACCCATTTGATGGTGCTTCACAGTGCAGATGGGTAATGACTTGAAGCATACTGTGAAAGTAACCAAAAACTTTTTAAAGGCAATAAGTGCAATGGTTCTAGTATGCTCATGTCAATCACCTGGTCTGAATCCGGTTGGGACTGAATTTCACTTGCCGAAGGCGAAACTGAAGGCAGAATGCCCCAAAAACAAGCAGGAACTGAAGACCGCTTAACTGAATACCGAGAGCATTACTATGGAAGAAACTGAGTGTCTGGTGATGCCTCTGGGTTTCAGACGTCAGGCAGTCGTTGACTGCAAAAGATTTGCTACCACGTATTAAAAATGATGATTTGATTTATCATTGTGGAAGGTTTTTCCAATGACATATGAGCCTCTTACATTGGGGGGGTTATGTACAAGCTCATTTATGAAAAAGATGGGATGATATGGAAAATACAAATAAAAAGAAAACGGTAATTTGTAAGTCTTCTTTGACCGGCATGAAATTGAAAACAGTGCAAAGATGAGATACTTCTTGTTCTTTCCTTCTCTATTGTTTTTTTGGGAATTAATACTCATTCCAACTTTATGCCTGCAACACATTTCAGAAAGGTTGAGACAAGGATGTGTTTACCACTGTGTTACATCACTTTTGCTTTTGACTGCTCTCCACTAAGTAATTGTCAGGAAAACTGAGGACACAAATTTTTCCAGTTTGGTTAGATTTTTTGCCTTTCCTCTGGGCCTCTGTGAAAAGACATTTTCTAGAAGACAGCCTATTTTTCTCCTAAATGCACTTGTGTCCTTCAGCATCAATGGCACCTCCGCACATTTAAATGACCCTTGCCTTGGGCACAGACACATCACCCACACCATGACGGATAGTCCGTTTTTTAACCTGAAGAATTCAACATCCAGTACTATCATAAACCATTTGTAAGGTTGACTGGTCAGACAACAGATGGTTTCCACTATGCATGAGTCCATTTCAGATTAGCTCACACCCAGAGAAGACTGCAGCATTTATGGACGATTTTGACTTTATATTCCTCAGCATATAGTACAGTCTTCACTTGCATTTGTGGATAAAAAGATGAAAGATGTTTATTGGCTGGGGTTTTCTAAAGCAGTTCCAGTCCACGTGGTTATATTCATCCCAAAAGCACGTTGGGTTTCAATGCAATGGCATCTGTTGGATCAAAGTTCTGGGGCACTCTGCTTTGAATATTAACATCATCATTTCAGCAGGCATCCAGGTTCCCAGAATGTTTTAATAATATGATGCACTATAAAGATGAAATTCCTGAGACCCTTACAGTAGCACATTGTGTTCTTTTAACTGTTACATTGCACAATTCTTTGCAAAAATTGCAAGCCTTGACCACTCATTGCATTTAAACATCTGGGCCTTTTGTGGATACTTTCATTGTATTTAGAGGGATACCTTACCGATTTTCAACTGGCTTGGTATCACTACAATGTGTTGAAAAATTCTTAAAAACAAATCAGTTGACCGCTGACCTGTAATAACTCAAAGGACTGATTTCATCTGAGTTCAGAGCATATTATTTAAATGTGGCATTTTTATCATGCCTGGTATAAATAGCTCTAATTTGATATCATGGCAGAGCTTTGATGTCTCATGAATCCTATATAGCTGCTATATCAATTCCCTTTTGATATGAATACTGCACTTTATTCTAAATAAAGATTTTTTTTAAATTCTTTCCTCCGACCTTAAGAATGTGTTCTGTAAATCCAGGAACTCAAAACATTTCAGAAATTTTTTTTTTTTTTTAAATTCTGCCCTCCCCTGGAAAAAAAACTGAAAAAAATCCGGGAACCAAACAATAAAAAACCCTCGCCTTAAGGAGCTGTGTCACAACTACTGCGCATGCTCAGAACTTACATCCCAAGAAAGTGAATCTGCTTGACTGCAAGTCATAATCTGATTCCATCCTTGGCAATCTGTCTTCATTTTGCATTGTATTTATGTTCTTTAGTTACTCTGGCATTATGCTTTTTATATTACGGAGCTTTCTATGGAAATTTGAGGATTCAAAGCACTATTTTAAGCTTTATCCAAGGGATACGAAGAATGTTAGCTGTTTGCCATCACCAATAATCATAGAAGAAGAAAAATACCTTCTAGATTTTGACTTACGGTTGAACGGACTTACTTTGGTCAAAGTTGTGAGCATGTGCAGTAATCATGACACAGATCCTTTAAGCTGTGATTTCTATCATATATCATGGGCCTGAGGTCTATCACAACTTCTCATGCAATCAGTAAATAGGAGTTGCTGTTCTGTGTGTATTTAAATACATGCACGGACAATGTGATGGCTGCAAGTAGGAGTGATTAAAAGAAGGGCAATCCATTTTCAGGGTTTGGGTAATCTTCTATACCAGTGCTGCCACCCTATGTCAAGAGAACGGTGCTTGGTTAATGAGGTTTTTTTTTTTTTATGTTGAGGCTCTTGCCTTTACTTACTAACGCGTTTTATTTATTTTGTTATTTGTAATATTAAAGAAACCTATTGGGTGCATTTATGACATTAAGATTAAGAGTGAAATCACATTCTACACTGTCCGCCATGTTAAATCACCCGGATGTCGGCAGTACACCTTTGAGCCATATTGTGGAATACAGTATACCTAGAGGAAACCTCTGGCTGCCTAAACTTGGCTTACTGTGCAATTTGGCCGTTACACTATCCGGGTATCTTTGCCGTATTCGTAAATTCCATGTTGGTTGCATAGTGTGTAGCCTATGAGTTGCTGCTGAGGCCACGATCTCCTGCTACTAAAATGCCATTTCGGTATGAACATATTATTTTTTTGATATAATTGAATTAACAATAAACATATAAAGTCAGGGCAATTGATATTTTGACAGCAACTGGGAGGGAATTTGGATTGCAAATGTTGAGGACCTTCAGAAAAACACGTGTCCAGCTGCCCTCATCAGCTAAATTAGGAACACTGCTTTCTGCTTTGTTCTGTTTGTCAGCACTGTCTGGTGAAATTAGCAATATTTTCCGCTTCAGTTTAGACATGGTTCTCTCAAGTCATACGCGCTTGGCCCCATGTAGGAGGAACATATCAAATATCACCTTGTGTGAACTCATTTATGTGACATTCCCACTGGTGTCATCTAATTTACTTGGAAAATGCTCCTGAAATATAACTTTGCCCTTGATATACATTTCTCCACCCAGTTGAGTGTAGCCCTGGAAGTAAAAATACAGGTTAGTCCTTTTGGCTCGGGGAAAATGGGAATAGATGTAGTGTTCAGTCTATGCATGTATCCTCAGACATAGCACAAAATCTGGTCCCATGTGTTTTATCTTGTATTGTTTTCTGTTTAATTCAGGTCGGGGATTATTTACAAATCACTGCATTCTATTCTGCACACCTGCATTCTGCACACCATCCCAACTTTTTCAGAAATGGGGTTAAATTAAAAAAAGTTGTTATATGAAGCATGTAGAAATTACATTTTTTGACAGAATTTAAGCTGATGATCTGCACATTGATTGTTGCATTTACAATTGTCGCATACAGAGCCCAGCAGGTAAAAATTGTCTCGCTGTCTAAATACTTGTGGACTTGACTATGCTTGGAAGAAAAGTGCGTAGTCACATCAGCCGAGTGAATCTCTTCTAACCGCAGCATTTATATTCATGCCGTTTCAGCTCAAGACAACCAAGCGCACGTACAACTTCTGTGCTTCGGACGCTCCAAGTGCCCAGCAGTGGCTGGACAAGATCCAGAGCTGCATTTCGGAGGCATGATCATGGCCTGCAGATGGGTGGAGCAGCAGAGTGCATGTGGACAGGAAGTGGCTTTGTCTGAAAACTCCTCTGACCTCCAGGCACCAGGGTCTTCAGTTTCACAGGGACCATGAACATGTATTGCACTAACTACAAAGAGTTGCTCATCCAAGTTTAAAATACCAAGTAGCACACTGGAGTAGTACTGGATATTAACTATGTTTGAAATGTATAAAAATATGTATTTTTATTTTTGAAAACAAACAATTCAAATAATGTACTTGTTTTGGTGAAAATAAAATCATACTGCTTGAAGTGAACCAAAAAAGGACCAGAATCTTCAATGAATGCACTAAAAATGCACTTAACACTGCAATATGCATTCCATAGTTTTTATGTGTGATAACAAAGAAAATACCTGCTTGGTATTTATCCGGTGAAGGGTTGTTTTTATGTGCAGGTTTTACAAATATATTGTGGACATAAATGTTTGCACACTAAAGTTTGGAATATGTCGTTGCATTTTCTGTTTGTATTACAGCAACTGATTTTGTTACATTTAGTTTTCTGTTTTGGTATTTGTTTATTTACATACTCACTTTTTTCTCTCTGCCTCAGTTGTAAATTAAAAACTAAATTTAAATACCAATTGTATTTGGTCAAGACCTGAATATTGTTATATTTGTACATTTTCCTCATTTTGTACTTTTTATATGTTCCTATCCAACAGGGTGTTGTTCAGTTTTAACAGAAGAAGACTTAACACTTTGCCTTATAAAAAATGTTTTCACTGTGCCTTTGTTTATATTAACAATATTTTCTGTTGACATATTAATGCTGAGCCATTAAACTTTGAGTGCCGGGAAGCTCACAGCTTTCACAACTTATTCCATGACTCGTCTTGTTCTTTAGGGCCAGTAGGATAATAAGAATGGTAACCATTTAATTTGAAGTTTTTTTATGGATTTTAAGGGAAAAACTGACTGGGAGAATATTGTTACTTACTGTTTATGCATTTTGTTTTGAAACAGATAGTGACACTAATTTTTAACGAAGTGCTCTACTAGTACTTAAATGTGGCATTCCAACCGAAGTGGCTGCATGAAAAGGAGAAAAAACATGCAAAAATAATTTATTTGGTTTGTTATATACATGCTGTGGATCTCTCTGTTTATTTGGTTTGTGTTCTGCGGTGACTCTGGGTTATAGAGATGATAAATAAAGCATCATGCTGAGGTTTCCTCTTTATTCACTCTGTCCGTTCTATTCATATAGACCCAGTTATCAAATGCAACTGTCTAATGTTACTGGCTTTAAACATCAAAAATGGCTGTAAAAACAATCGTAAAATTAAGAGGTTTCATCTGAAAATCATGAAACGGCTTGTCCTTAATTTATTGCAAGGATTTGTTGCCCTCGAGTGTCTTTAAATAAAACAAATGTGAAAATACTTACACAACCCAGAATTTCAAAGCTGTTGCTTCAGTGCTAAAAAATAAATCCACATTTATCCAATTTGTGTTACTGTTCTCAAAATTCAGCAGTATCCACCCCTGCTCATCAGACAGCAGTCCCCCCTGTGACTTTGTAATAAAATACCTAAATGTGGACATCATTTCCGTACCCACAGAGGATCTCTTTACGAGATGGCTTACCACTCACAGACTCTCACTAACACTTGCCCTCCTGTCCTCCCTGAAACTGCAGTGAAGGTGCTTCATTGTAACCCGGTCATACAGCAGGAGTGACGTCAGTGTTCAGATATGTCCATCCTCTTGGTAACAAAAAAAAAAAAAACATAATAAACAGTTACAAAACAAAGCAATGGTATTGTTTGTCTTCATCAAGAATACACTTGCCAGGTTGAGTATCTCCATAAACATGGCAGTGATATTCTGTTTAAACCTTTTTTTAATTTGGTTCCTGTATTAGAAATGTCTTCCACATTTTACAATTAACTAGCAGTGCAATTGTATAATTACGCATTTCCTTAAACCCTGTGTCACATCTGGCATTTGCATTTGCAACCACTTGAATTTGCTAAATCACAACAAATATGTGGCCTATGGCTGAGCTCAGAACACAGCATGAGACGTTAAGCATAAGTGAAGAAAAAGCCTTTATATTTTACTGTTATAATACAGTCAGGCGCCAGGTCTGCCTGCTTAAGCGGAGTATCATTTCACATTGGCCTAACGACAGATTAGTTAAGTCTTACTGGCACCGCCACCTCTTTCCTCAAACAGGATTCTGTGGTGTAAGACCGTAAGT
Organism: Gymnothorax javanicus; assembly: GCA_029692085.1. Classification (NCBI taxonomy): domain Eukaryota; kingdom Metazoa; phylum Chordata; class Actinopteri; order Anguilliformes; family Muraenidae; genus Gymnothorax; species Gymnothorax javanicus. Next base: position 20,166,120 of record CM056209.1, read on the forward strand.
GATCCTGGGCACATTAATGCCAGGCTTTATCCTCATATATTAATGTAATTTGAGCTAAAATTTGTCATCATCATGCTGGGAGTAAACTCACGAGACCAAAGGAGGTCACCTGTGGTATAAAACCCTATAAAATGGGCAGTAATTGGGTTTAATTCAGCCAAGGGAATATTCTATTCCAATAACAGAAACAGCAGGTTGAAGCTTTACTGTGGTCTACATCTGAGGTCGTCTGATCACCCCGCCCCTCAATAGCCTGTTAGCCTCATATATGGGCAGGTTGTCCAACACCAATGCCTACACCCTAGTGGAAAACTGCTTACATCAACTGAGGACCCTTCTCCCATTCTTCACAGGAGGCGGTCCATCGGCAGTAACGACGGCCTTCAGAAACTTCACCTTTCAATACGTAATAACCTAAACCTCCCTTAGTTTACTTTTCCCGATTAGCAACAGTTGCTCGGACTAATTGCTTGAATGACAGTCAAATTTATTTTTGATAGCACTGTAATACATTGCACCACAAAATTATTTTGCATTTTCTTCCACACATATATAGAAGTAAGCCTGTTGGCCCATCGGGCCGGTGCTTAACCCCGGTTTCCATGGCATGAAGCGACTAGGAGTATTACTACTCCCCCTGGATGGGATGCCAGTCCATCACAGGTACTCCCCCAGCTCTTAGACAAGTTTCCCTGCCTATTTGCTGGTACCCATTTATACACTTGGGTGGAATGAGGCGTGGAGTGTGGGAGTGAAGTGTTTTGCCCAAGAACACACCGCGAAGGCCGTGGCCGGGGCTTGAACTCAGAACCTTACAATCTCAAGTCAAGCCTACTCAAGTCAAGCCTACTTTATAAATTCTGCGCTCGTGTAGCTCGTGAAACGGCTCAGATTTGCGTAAATTGGCTTTCGAGGCTCATTAAGCAATACGCCACGAGAATCCGTTCTATATTCTGAATGTGGTCACGGCTAAAGGGAGTATTTAGGCACGATGCAGAGCTGAGGGACAATTGTAAGGATGGCGAAAATAAATGCTGCGAAGTCAGCAAAAGTTTTTGATTTTTTGCATTTATATTGCCATCCTTCCAATGCCATATCAATTATATAAATATAAGCTATAGACCTTCACTTTTTTTAATCATTTCTTATTATAGGTCATGTATTGGTCTTAGTTGTTCAGTTGATAAATTGTTTGATTGCTAATCAGGGGAACTTACATGAGAACAGCTTGAGGACAGTAATTGAGTGGTAAAGGGTGCGCATACTGAAGGCCCTCAGAACACCTGACAGCACGCCACTGTACCTCAGTGATGACTCCATCAATAACCTCCAAAGAACACAGAGAAAACAGAATCTCATCCTGGAACAATGATGTGAGGTCAGAGCAAGCCCTATTTCAGTGAATCAGCAGTTTGCAAGTCAAAGCCCCCACCACCCTTCACCCAACATTTCTTGTCTTGATAATGTATTGTATTGTCGTCGCCAAGACAGGAAACCATGTCTGAATGCCAATGGGGAGTTGCCAGTCCTAAACAGCGACACTAAACAAAAACAAGAAAAAAAAGCCAAGTAAACTGACCCAGAGTCAGCAATCTGACTGCAACACTCCAGATAGAAGTGCTATTACAGTGAATGCCAAGTTATGGGAGCCATGTGATTTTGCTACGTAATACAGCGGATCAGCTTGACGGAGACCCAGGTTCGCCAATTCCATTTCCCTCTTTCTCCTGCTCCTCCGCACAAAGGCCTCTTATTCTCTTCCTGTCAGGTAAGTGGAAACCAGCTAAACGGAGAAATTGCCGTCATTATTGGCGATCAGACCACACGCAGCAAGTGCGTCGTCTCACTCTCAACATCAAGCACCCAAGTGAGATGGAAACCGACCCTGAGGTGCCAGGGAAGGGCCTCAGGGATCTGTCGATGAAAGTTCCGATTCCCAAGGCATTGTTTTTAAAAAAAAAAATAGCCGAACTGTTCCTGTTCAGTCCTCTGCAGCCACCAGCTCCCATCTACTCAGGAGGCAGATGCTGCGGCACTTGATTCCTCAGACTCCCACAACGACTAACCCTCGCTTCCTTTACACTATGCAGTCACACCGTGAATAACACACAGCCTAAATCAACGGAAGATCCCTTATGAAAATATCCTTAGTAATACTATAGTATAATGGCATAAATATCGTATGCCATTAAGCATCGTATGCCATTATCGTATGCCTTATCCCTCATTATCCTCCGTGAGGTTGAGTCAGTTGTTGCCTCGCCCATGCGGACCTGCAGCCATATCCAGCCATGGCGGGGCTGGGATTCAAACACCTGAGCACTAGGCTTCCCAGATAAATGCAAACGCCGTGGCTGTGAGACACTCGGAGTCCCCCCCTTCGGAGACATTTCTGTAACCCCCTCCCTTTCTCTCAGCAGTGCTGCAGGGAGAGCAGGTGCAGGGATCAGGCACGTCTGTAGAGCTGGGTGCTGGCGATCGGCTCCAGATTTAGCTGCCTCGTGGGGGGGGTGGATTAACACCCCCGCTCGCATGGGGACTGGTGTGGGCGGAAGTGGGAATCCTGCTGGATTTATAGGAATGGGCCTTGGGGGACGCACCGCCACGCTTGAGAAGCCTGCATCCAATTTTTCTGGTTCTGCAGCAATTCCAAACATCTCCCAAAGGAGTCATCTTTGAAGACCTTTAGTAACACTGTAGTTTCTTCAGATGTTGCAATGAAATTCTTTCATTTTCCTTACTTGGCACCAAATACACTGTTATTCTTATCCATTGGTATTTCTAATGAAATAGTTATGCTCTAATAATGCTAATATTTCATTTTTAAAACACCATTTCCTTTGAAACATCAAGTATTTTATTTTTAGTCAGTAAGCCCTGACGCTCCATTACAACTTATGCAACACTTCTTTTGATTCAAGGTAATGTCTCAAGGGTAACAGCCATATGAAGCAATAGAAGGATGGACAGTATTCACTTTACAAGCGGTCTGTGCCTCTTACGAGCATTCATTGTGGATTTTAAGGAACTAAAAATAACCTGCTTTTAATATCCTCTCAAATCAGAGTGAATGTACTATGAACACAACAATTCTATAAACGCTCCCCACTGAAAAGGCTATTCGTCTACGGCTGTTTTCATTAATAAAACGCATCGGTAATGCAAACCAGGACAAGGACTCACAAGTGATTCGCATTAGAACTTGCACTTTTGGGGGCCATCAAAACACATCTGTTCCGGTTCAACCAGCAGAGATGCTCTCCATGCCATGAATTCCTTTCCCCTGAAGAAATGCAAAAATACATTCAATATGTCCTCTTACATGATACTATATTAAACATCTATGAAAGAGTAACTTTTTACGGTGCAGTCTGAGGGTCAGTTTCTTCCATTAACTATAAAGACAGTGCGTAAGTCGAGACTATGAGGATCAGAAAGTAAATACTTTTTCTGACGTGACCCACATTCCCCCCTAATTCTACCTTTTCGGCTCACAAATAATAAATACTGCCGAATGTAAAGAAGAGACTGACATATAGCTGAATCTGGTGATCTCATTTTTGGTTGCAAAAACAAAACAAAAAAGACAGAGGACAATGTACTGCATGGTTTTAGTGAGGCGCTCTGGATCACACTGATATATAAAGCAGCCAGCAGACTCATTTCATTCTTTCTCTATTGTTAGCAACTGTCACCTCTAGGCTCTTGATGTGATGAGTACAATGCTCTGAAGACTTCTCAACCAGAGGCTTGGCCAACACAGCTGTAAGATATTTACTCATTACCAGATGGGACTGAAAAAAAATGTTCCCAATCCAGATCCATTTTGATGAAAATCTGCTGGATGAGATTCATACAGGCTGGTTATGGATATTAAGATTTGGAGACCACAAGTCAATCTCAGGCCATGAGTAGGATTTTTTCCTTACTCTGGAATGTCAGGCTCCAGATATGAAGTCATACAGGCATAGCAATGATGCCTTAGAGTAGAAATTTATTTTTGTGCTACAAAAATAGGTAAATTATACAGGCAAAGACAGTTAAGAACATACAGAAGATGAAATTATTACTTTTTGGAAGCCCAGGCACCTGAAAAAAAGACATTTTTGAACACCATTTACAGAACCACACACACCTAGAAATGACAGAGAGTAAAAACATGGCTTTCCCAATGACGTCACAACTTGAACCAAATGGTCACGGAACTACCCTAAGCATACAGCTGGCTACGTCGATATTTAGCAATTCCTATGACATACTGTGTTGTCAGAGGACTTGTTGCGAACAATTGATATACATAGCTACTGTTTTGCACTGAAAGGGGATGTGATGATATACAGTAGCTCACGTCTATTAGGCGACAGTCTGACATAGAGAAGTGTTACTCCACTTCAGAGACAATCTGTCCAATTGCATTTCCACAGCCATCTTTTTTTTCACTTCGCTCGTAACTTACGTCATCCTGGACTGAAATAATAATGAGGCAGCTGCGATGTCATCGACATTGTTCAATTCACCTAAATGCCACTCATTTCCACTACCTGAGCTTGAACTGCTGCTTACTTCTGGCAGATCTACCTCCTCATCATCTTCTTCATAGCTCTAATCAAGTAGGTTTTCAGCCACTAAGATTTTGCAACAAAAAAAAAGGTTTCAAAGGTAGTTCGGGATCAACATTGGAAACAAAGATGGATAATGTGAATCATGCATGCACGCATAGCATATGCATATACTATACAAGCTTATATATAGCGCAGCTTGTTTAGCTGGAGCTTTGTTCAAGCTGTGACATCAGAATTGGCTGAACTACAACTGTTGTTCAGGGTCATGAGTGGGAAATGATTTTTCTTCATTGTCCATCAACATTTCTCAAATTCCGTTGCATTTCGTAATCCAAAAGTCACATTAGTCTTGTTCAGCTTAATTTTACTTCGTAATCATACCAAATTTGATCAAGTCTTAAATCAATGAACCACCACTTTAAGACAAGCTAAACACTAAGTAAGTGTACACTCAGGCTACCCTTGACCCACAAGCAAACAGGTTTTGATCTCGTACGTAGCCTCGTTTACATGACACAATACCCAAATGCTTCTGGATAATTTCTGATTCTCAAGGAAGAGTAGACAGACGGATGGATGGTCAGACGGTAGGTACGTAGATAGGTAGATAGGTAGTTAGGTAGGTCGATAGATGATGAACTGGTAGACTCAAGCAATATTTCAAATAGCCTCAATAATAATTATAATGCACCTTACCCATTATGCACATAAGCAGCTACTCACAACAACGTGTAAACTGCATGCATTCTAGAATGCACACCATATTCCCCATCCAGATGGACAACACTGAATCTGTTTTAGGAACTGCTATGTCAAGGTCAATGTATGAGGACAGAACTGAAAGAGTTGCATTGAGTGTGGGAATAATAAAACATGGCAATGAGAGGGGATGATAAAATCAGAAGATCTGGCCTGATAAGAAACATGGTGGGCAACCAAAACCCAGTGGAACTCCACTCAAGGTGGTGAGGTCTGAGAACTCAACCAAGCCATCCACATGAAGCAATTTATAAACTGCTGTTGTGCCATGCTTTTATGGACACAACAGCATATATGCTAAATAATTTTCCTAACAATATGACATATTTTCTCTGGCATTTGTGGTAGTGGTGCATGTGTGCATGCCTTGGATGAATTTAAAAAAAAAATTCATAAACAAAATAACAAGAAAATAGAAAATTACATTACGTGTAAAAGCTGAGGGACCTTGATGTGAACTTCCAGTTCCATTATTGTGTAAAATAATTCCTCCAGGTACGCAAATTCAGTATTGGCCAAGTACAAAACAAATAATGCCATAAAAGGCATAAATTTGTTTCATTGCATCAAATTTTATTTTGGCACATTGCGGTGATGTGTTACTGACAATCCCCCGTGTTTACAGCTGTGAGAATACGGGACAGGGAGAGCCTCTCTGACCATCGCCCTGTATCTGTTCACCTCCCCATGACCTCAAGTCCTCAAATAACAGATTACTATATGTTTATTATCCATACAGAATGATGCACTTTCTCGTGTATTACCGCGGTATGACAATGGACAAGTTGGAGTCCCCATCTTCCATTCCCAATCCTATATGCACGAAGGTATGAAACACAGCTGTTTGTGAGAAATCCAATAGGAGCTAATTGCATATCATTGAATGACCATCAGTTGCCTCCTGCAGCAAACTGCACAAGTGAGCAGCAGGAGGAGAGGAGAAATGCAAACTGTTGCATACAGAGAGGGTTGACGCGATTGCGACCCAAAGGTGTTTGTTTTCGAAAGACTGATGCAGGCATGGAAAACATTGCCTCCCACATGTTAATTTAGAGTTTGCAGTTTCAAGTTCCCTAAACATTAAAAGCTTCTTTAGTTCCAACTGAAGCAACAGACCTCAGCGACCCAAAGTCTGTGCAGCATCCAAACAAAAATGCCGAAATAAAAAAAAAAACAAAGAAAAGCAGGATGTTATGAAGATGAAGCATAACTATCTTTTGGCCTTTTTTGACTTGGATCCTGGCCAGCTGAGGATCTACTGGCAGCACTGTAGGGTAAGGTGTGCCATACAGCTGGGCTGGGTCAACTCTGATCCTGGAGGGTCTCTGGGTGAACTCATTTTTGTTTTCACCGACCATGTTTTACTCGATAGGCCAAGTGAGGTTAGTCAACTGTGTAATCACATGCTTTAATCAATCAAAAGTGCAGAGTAATAACAAAAACCACCACACTCCGTGGCTCTTCGGGACAAGGGTTGGCCACTCTTGCTATATGGTGCTGGCCCTTGAGGGTCAGAATGGCAGACATATTTCCCTGAGCCTGCCAAGGTCAGGAAACCGATCCAGAGAGGTTATTCCTTACAGTTCCAGATTCACAAAACACTAAATAACACTTGAGCAAATGGGCGTCTGCCAAAATAAGAGGCAGGATTTCCCACCAGGGCGTGGAGAGCCAAATGCTGCATCCATACAGTAACTAAGTCAAAGGAACAGTAGACATCCACGGCGGGGCAGTGGAGATGAGACTCGAGCTTGAAGAGCCCTGCTAAAAGTGCATGCTGTAACTGACCTATATCAGTGGGAGGGGGACACAGGAAGTACCTGAGTCTGTGACAGCAGTGCCACCAGCACCATGGTCACCATAGAGTTGCGAGACACAAGTCTGTCACTGAAAAGAAAGATACTCAACTTTTTACCTCATACAAGACTGGATTATTCTTGGATTCCACTTGGTTCATCCTTCACCAAGTGCGCGAGCCACATTAAAAACCATTCAACACTACTCAGAGACAAAAATAAAACTAAACAAGGAAAAATTGATATACAAATAATTGTGAGCAGGAGTTTTTAAAATACCCGTAAGATGTAGACAAGCCATTAAGAGGGAACATCAAATGTAAATCGAAATCCATTCCAAGGACACAAACTTGAGCTAGAATTGATACACAACATTGCTGATACTGAGACTACAGCGCACGCAAAAAATATGCAGCCCAGAAATAAAATTCTTTCAGGAATTGACTGATAACTTCAGAGAACCAATAAACAATATGGGTCTCAATGTCCAATTTTTTATTGCTCACTGTTTATGAAAAACAGCGTGTGATTTACAACAAAGTTTATCAGAATGTTCTCCCCTGTGTTCCAAACATTCTTATCCAGAGCAAACAGCGGTCATGGGGAACATCAGAGTCATTCTCCTGAATACAAAAGTTCAGCATTACCAAAGAAAAGAGGTCCTTGTATAAAAACGAAGTCCAACATTAGCCTGACAAACAACCATTTGCATTACAATTTAAAAAGGCACACCTAAGAGAGATTACACAGGTGTATCTAAAATATTATGCAAAAGGAAATAAAAAACCAAAGATGAAAAAGAAGAAAAGCATATATGAAGAGGGTTGGCTCTGGCAGTGGGGGAGCAGAATAGATGGGGTTGGAAGGTGGGGGGGCAGGGTGGGCACCAGACACCCATGGGTAGCTAAACAGAGGAGTCTTGCAGGTGTGGAGGCCCTGAGGACCTTCTGAAGGCTGGAACTGTTCCTCCAGCAGTCTGATAAGCCAGCAGTAAGGTTTGGGACTTGATTTCAGCTGATAATACAGTATTGTGCCAAAGTTTCAGGCACATCTGAAACAATGCCACGATGCAAAGATGCTTCCGAAAATCATGAAATAAAAGGTTTCTAAATATTGAAAAATTTACTGAGAGGAGCTGTGAACTGTTAAAAACTTAAATCAAATCAATATTTAGTGTGACCACACTCTGCCAAAAAATTATGAACACTGTCTTGAAATGTTACATTTTAATTGAGAAAATCAGCCGTTTGGTTATTCTAAGCATATTGGAGAACATGCCACAGTCCTTCCACAGGCTCAGTCTCACTTACGTCTGTCTCTCCTGGTAATCCTCGACAGCCTTCAGGATGCTGAGATCAGAGTTCTGTCAGGGCTTATTTTATCTGTATCTGTAACGGTCTGTAATGAATTTACAACTTTTTTTGCAATATTATTTTTTTAATTAACACTTGGTGTCCCAAATTTGCTATTTTCAACAGCAGCACTAAAGTGGAAAACAAAAAGAAAACCCCAAAATCCAAATTTGAATTAAAAAAATTTAGTGTGCCTAAAGCTTTTGCACAATTCTTTAGGTAGTTAGTTTATACATCACGGGAACTCAACCTTATCCAGAAAGGGCTGGTCTGTGTGCAGGCTTTCAATCTAACCAAGAACTTACATGAGTGACGCTAATTGTCAAAACCTTTAAAAAAGACTTTTGGGGTTGGAAAATAGAATCAGATGGGTAATTGAACGGCCAGAATGAAAGCCTGCACCCATACCGGCCATTTCTGGATAAGGTTGAATACCTCTGACATACACATTTTTAATTATTTTCATCAAATTCTTATTTCACATCTATTATGCGAATACAACAATTTTGTAAATCTTATCTTTAAAAGTGTACAAATTGATCTTTAAAATAACCTGAACTGTACACTAGAAAATAAATGAAATTGATCGGAGAAATTGTCAAAAAATAAAAAATAAAAAAAATGTACGCAGTCCAAGACTTCTCAATATTTCTGCAGCTTTGTTGGCTTACCCAGATCAATAGTGACATCTAGTGGCAGTTTTGCACTAGTGTGTTTGCTTATCTGGTGTATGCGCGAGCGCAAGCTTTTACCTCGTAATTTTAGGGTCTTGGGTAAAGCTTAACTCATGCTCTCCATAACTCACATTTTAAGATCCAAGGCACTCTTGAACCATAAATCACAGTCTTCCCTTATTTTAGGGCCCGAGACCTCGTTCAAATAAGGAAGCCAACACCAGATTTTGGTAGCCCAAATGGATATGGTTGACATGTATTGCATATTTAGGGACCAGTCATGTTGAGTTTACACCACATTTTAATAGACAGTTTAAACCTATCAAGAATTTTTTGTCATCCCCCCAACCAAAAAAAAAATACAACAAAATAAAATAAAATAACATAACTCACCATTCTGTTCGAAGAGAACATTTTGGAATGTTATTTCAACTTTCAAACTCAGCATTAAAGCCCTCAAGTGCTTTAAGTTACCTGTAGTGATTGTCAAATCAGCATTTGAAAGTTTGTCAAAGACATTCCAATCAAATATTTGTGATCATACTTAAAGTGTCAATTTTTCAAATACTACCCCATATCCACTGGGTCTGTATGAAAAAAAGCAAGTAAAAAAATGAAATCAGTGAGTTATTAACTATGTTTGATGTATATTAAATTGAAATAGTCGTTGAACAGGTGAAGCCATCATGCTTGGATTTAAAAGAAGCATGTAGAAAAGGCCTAGTTATTTACAAGCAACAAGTGGTCCAACTTTGCCACTTTGTGAAAAATTGCATGATTGAATAAGCCAACAGTTTAAAAACAACATAGAGGCAACAAAATAACATTTTCTACAGGGCATAATATTATCATCTACTGTATGTGTAAGAATCTCTGAGTAAAGGATGAGGTTGAAAATCAGAACTTGGAGTCCTGATCTTCAATCCTTCAGATGGCAGAACAATGGCAGAATATTAAAAGAATATGCATTAACTTCACATGAATAATTTACTGATAAAAACCGAAATTCTGCTAATACCTGAAACATTCAAAAAACAGCAAATGAAACCGACATCTTTCTTATACCACTCTGGCAAATAAAATTGACAAAATGCAATACATACAGTGATTCCATGGTTATGACAAAAATGAAACCCAAGCAAGAGCATTTTTCACAAGGCATAAATGGGTAAAATATGTCCAAGAAATCACAAGAAACCTGTTGATGAAACCTAGTGATAATAAATGGCTGCACAGATAATATCATGTCCTGGGGCTCTTTAAAATTAAGAACAGCTGTGAGCTATATTGGGCATTATAGAACTCTAATGTAATGGCTGGTGCAGAATCTATAACAGCAGAGCAATGACCATGTAGTTACTCATTAAATATCCTTCTTGTTTTTGTCGGTGGCAATACCATATCGTCACAATGTTACAGTAACATCAGGACAATGCTGCGATGCGTAAGGTAGGGCTGGCCTCTACAGGGGCTTGTCAGGCCTAGGAGGTTTGTTCTTCTTCTCTTGCCATGCTCTTACTCTCAGGTTTAGCTCAGTCTCGGTGAAGGCAGCTGGCCCCCAGTTTGTCATCTTCTGTGGCTCCTTTGCACCTGAGAGTGCACAGGAAAATGCTCTCAGCAGGTGACATTCTGTAGGTTTCAGTATGTTCACTGCAGGGGATGACCTGAATGTCAATGTGTAGACCGGTAGAATCTTACCAGGCTCAATTAGGCGGATCAGTCCTTCATGATGGGCCACCTTGTCCTTCCAGCTCTTAGTCTTGTTTGTTGCCTTCTCTAGTTTCTTTGCCACTTCCTGTCAAGTAATCAAACATCCACACAGCTACGTTCATGTCAGCATATTATTTTCTGCTTCTGCTTTGCTTAATAACATGAAAGTTGTTTCTCTGATACCAAATAACACAGTAGCACAATTGCAGAAGGATGGGGTGGCAGTTTGTTGTTAATGCACCAAGTACTGGCTATCATAAATTTGACTTTGCAATCATACATGTAGATTTTAAAAATACTGGAGATGGCAATAGATACCATGGTGAATTAAAATATCCTTTTAGTTAAAAAAAAATTAATAAGTGAAACAGTACGGTACATGCGTTTGAATATACACATATGCACAAACACCACCTGCCAGCTTCCTGAGGTTCGATTTTGGCCTCCAGGCCCCCGTTGAGAACAGCAGCTCAGCAGTATACAGAGTCATTAAGCCACCTGACCTTAAAAATATGCAATTTGCAAATGTGTTATATTTCCCATGAGAGTTCCAATCTGCTTTAATTGATGGGGTGGAACTTGCAGGGCTAGTTCTGGGAGACAACTAGAGAGATGCCCACATTTCCAGAAATACTCCCCTGCATATCAGACATGGCTCCACCCCTCTGGTGGGTGGGCTATATAAGCCCATTTCCTGCTCCTCCTACTCCGTGGCAAAACATGCCCCCTGCAGCATCACTCTTTCCTGCTGCTAGTTAATACCCCACATCCACTGCAGCATTCATCTGTGGACTGGGGGGGAAATCCTGTCAGTCTCTGCTCTCTTCTCCTCATGTTTAGTAAGCCGCAGTGTGTGTCAAGGGCAGAGCCAAGTCAGAGACAAACTGTTATATCTACGCATTTGCTGATACAGCAATTAATGGTTTACACGTCAGTTGGCCAACAGAAATATATGTTTATTATAAAGGAAATAACTTTTTTTTTTTTTCTGTTTACATTACTGAACTAATCTAGCTGGAACAGAAAATGTGCGGCAGAGCATGTCTGGAATTAAGCCAAACTGGATTTTAATGTTTTATTTATTGAGTGTATAATAAATCACATGATTAGTTGTTTGAGAGTTACATGGAGTAAATGCACCTCAGCTGAATACTACAGATCAGGGAGCCGCTCTCCCACCTCATATTGCTGTAGGGCTCCTCTCCTCTCCTGCTCCAGTTCCTCCAGCTGAAACATGGCCGCCCGGAGCGCACGCTCCTTCTCCATCCGCTCCTTCTCCAGCTCCTGTTTCTCCACCACTGTCTGAGACATGGCTCTCCGCTGCTCCATGTGGAGGTGCTCCAACTCCACCCGCTTACAGGCCTCCTCCTCCAGAAGCCTGCGGCATTTGAAACACCATGCATGCATCTAGTATACAAGATAAGGTATCCTCCTTTCCTCCACTTTTCTTCTTCTACAGTCTATAAGTACGAGAGGAGGTAAGCGGAGGAAAAGAGGGTACATTTTTTGACTGTTGCAAACACAATCCATTTCATTTTGGTCTGATCAGGAAGGTTAAAACAATCATATGAGCTTCAAATAAGCATCTATTTAAGGCAAATAAACACCTAAATTCTTTTGGTATACAGCATGTATGGTGTATTGAAAATATTTGGCCAACCATAAAAGCATTGCCATTAAACAGGAGATACTTGAAGTCAGCAATTGCATAATTACAAGACTCATTATGTGTAAATACATGTAGAAGTGCGTGGGTGCGATGTAAAGATTGTGTCGGTATAAATCAGCATTCAGGGACGTATGCATGGGCTGTTACCTGCCCTGCAGCCTGCGCATATTCTCCTCGTCTTGCCGGGCCTGCCTCTCGTCCTCCAGCGCCTCCTCCAGGCGGCGATACATATCCTCCAGCTCCTTCACGCGCTGCAGGTACTGCTCCAGCTCGCTTGACTTCTGGGCCACCTCCTGCTCCATCTGTATACGCACCTGAGGACGCACTCACACACAGAACAGTGTCGCCACGATCACCATCCATTCCACCTGCTGCTGCAGTGTGTAAAAGAGTGACTGGACATAAGCATGGGTGTGTAGGAAGCACAAATGTATCCCCACCGATGTGCTGGAGGCATAGCAGTTACATACTTAGTACAAATGGTGATCCCCATTTGGTAAGAAAATGGCAGAAAAGCCAATATACCTTGTAATAACTTGGTGTCTACTGCAGTGCCTACTTTACTATATCACTTTACAAAAGTTGTTCCAATGCAGACTGTCTATGTCAATAAAGAAGGATTTTTTTTTTAAGAACAGCAAGTTCCGATAGTTTTTCCTGAGGAGAAACCATATGTCCATAGGTATCATCCATGATGCAGGATTTGGAGATACAAAATTTATATTTAAAAATAACAATCTGGCCCCAACAAATGTTGCAACTTCTCTGATGGGTGATTTTAGATTTTTTTGCCTAATGATGGCTTGCGACATTGGCAATGACAGTTCTTTGCTCTAATTGAGATTGATCAGCAATAGATTGCAAATACAAATGCCATACTTAAAATCAGTATTAGACCTATTATCCGCTTATTTTATAATCGAAATAATGAGGGAATAACCAACAACTGGGCATGAAGTAAGAGCAATTATCCTATTTTTTTTTTTGGTTATGTAGACAGGAGGGACCACATGCAAACTTACTGTAATTCCTATACCGATAATGCAATTAAGATGTAAATACCCATAAATTAAAGCTTATTAAATATCATTCAAGTCGGCACTCTGAAGACATGTTTATTACATCGTATAATGTAAAATCCAATATAATGTGGTAGAGAGTTAAAATTCCAATCATTGTGTCAATGTCCAAGTAATTACAGACCTATAAATCTAAATGATGCATTTTTATTATCAGACAAAACAGATTTCCAGGAATAGCAATTCAACAAAAAAACAGAACTAAAATAGGGACTTCCTGAAAGACACACTCCTTGACTTGAGCTCGGTAAATGCAGTCAGCTAGGTTTCACATGCAGTCTATTCTTGTGCTTAGGAAGAAAAACAGTTATTCACAATGCAAAACCAAATTTTATCCCAGAAAATTAGTTTTGATAAATCATGTTAGAATTTTCTTAGGGCAGAACAGAAAACAAATAATCCTGAACCAATATTTCCAAAAACTTGCATTACAAAAAGGCACAACGGAAGGCCATCCTCACGTCCCTAATTTTCAGAGGCATTGCTAATGCTGAAAGGCATTGCATCTTTAATCTGGATCAACAGCTAGTATTCATAAGTGGCAGGAGAGTTTGATGAATGTCACATGTGAATACTATAGTGCTGTTGGCTCTTACCAGTTTCTCCCTCTCCAAATCGGCGCAGAAGCGTTCCTGTAACTCCTGCTGCGTTTGCATTCTCCTGCGCTCCTCCAGGGCGGCGCTAGCAGCCGCATCCTGCAGTTTCTGAGCAAGTTCAGAGAGAGAGAGAATGGGGCAAGTAAGCTGAACCAAAGAGCATCACCTTATTCCCAGAGCATACACACCTCTACATTCACAGACCCTGGTAATGTGGGAAGCCCATCAGTGTGTCTAGAGAAAAACAAAATGCCTTTCCTTTTTTTGAAACAAGGATCTTAATGACAGTAACAGCTTTTGATTAAAGAGTCTGCCAATCTACCATGTTTACTACCCCCTTTAATGTCTTCTTTGGGATGCATACATGCTTAGTGCATGAATTAAATAAAATGGAGGCTGCCACTTTTCACAACACACATTCAAAAGTGTCGTTTGTGATTAAATAAGGAACTGCCTTACAGCACTACTACTGCCCCATCAGTAAAAACACATCAACATAAAATGCTTTTTGAGGATAAGACATGGTAATGGGGAACTGAGGACTCAGGCGGAGATTGCGGTGGAATATTGATGCTCTTTCAATCCTTTTACACAGGTGTAAACAGTATCTCTAAGACAGTTTGGCAGAGGAAGCTGCATATCTGAGTGAGTTAAATGTTGCTTTACAACCCAGCCCCAGATAATAGGTGAAAGTGGACATACATAAAATAATTTCTGGACAGGTGCAGGGCCACATAAAACTATACAAGGAGAGGAGACGGGAAGAGAATGATGATTGTGCTTTTGAGTGCGGTCTGTGCAGCACCCAACACTGTGCAAACCTCAGTCTGAAACACTTCGAGGCAAAGTTTCTCCATGAGATATTTTTCCATCCACTCACTGATAACATGTCTTGATGGCAAAGGTTTTCTTTCCTTCGAACAAAAGCCTCGCAATACACATCATTAGCACTGAACCTGAAGTTTGTTCTTTGTTTCATGTGGGTGGTGCACCAGTTCCCTGCCACTCAAAGAGGAAGTCAAAGTTAATGCTTGACAGGAACCAAAAAACCCACTACCCCTTCATGAGTTACCAGCCACAATGAACTAAGTCAAAACCACCTGAGGGTAACATTGTTTTGGACAATGACCCACTCTTATAGCTGAACTGAAATGAAGACCAAGAGAAGCAAATATGAAGATATACTTCGTTTACTATTTATCTTTAATCTATTCAAAAAACCAGTAAATAAACTTTTAAAACTGCAAATTTGAAAAACTTGATATCAATCATCCCATAAACACCTGCTAGAGAAATGTGCTGTTGTATTGCATTTCAAAGCTTTCACTGTGCAAACAAAATATAACTGACAGCAAATAACCATGAGTAATTTACCACTGTAAAGAATCAGTGACTTCCAGCCTGGAAAAAGTAGCGACCTTCTCCTCTATTAAAAACCTAAAATAAGGCCGGTATAACGATATATAGTAGCTGGTGTGCTAGAATTACAGGCAAAGCCTGGTCTGGACGGGGAGTGATAAAACACTTGATGCTACCACTGCTTCATGCTTGAACACCTCAGAAAGCACAGCAGGGCTTTTAGTCTCCACATTAGGGAAGGTTTAAATGACAACTTCCCATACCGTAAAACGTTGGTTTTTCATTGAAAGACTTTACGTGTGGAGATTTGCATAACAATAAAATAAGCTGCCGTTTAATTCCGCCAGGTGTTACTGAGAGTGGATGTGCTCCTTACTTAAACAAGTAGCAACTAAAAATTAATTGTGTCCTGTGTGTACTGCCCTTCACTGCAAAGCTCAATATGATTCCGAGCGGAGCTTCACTTAAAAATTTAAAATTTCCTCTTTAATTCCATCAAATACTGCAGCTAAAGAATCTACCCTTTCTTTAGATCACTGCATTCTGTCCCAATTTGCTCTCTGTAGGTGCGGAGGAAGTAGGTAGAGTCAGAATTTTAATAGGCAGCATTGAATAGCCAAGTTTTAGACACCCTACATTCTTTTTATTTTAATTTGGTCATAGATGTTCATTGTTCCTTTTCCATGTGTTGCTGATGATTAAAAGTACATTTGAGATACCAAATATCAACTAATTCATAGTATTATTATTTTTATTAAATCATTATTATTACTTTTATTTTTTTTTAACAATCAAATATCTATGTTTAATTAAATATGATAGATACAGAGGATATAGCTTTGACTGAGCCCTTAACATCATCAGGACTGTCTGAAATTACCAGGAGAGGCAGAAGAAAGCAAAAGTTGAGTCTGCTAAAGACCTGTGGAGAGTTCTCTCACAAGCTTAGAACAAGCAAAAAGCCAATCTTCAGATAGTACTATCAGAATACAACACTGTGTACCTAATTCTCAGGCAAAGGGCAGCTACACCAATTTTTTTTTTTTTGTTATTGTTTTAAAAAGGTCATGGCTCTTTATGGTACAATTGTCAATAGCAAGAAACTTTTTATTTAATGTTGTACGCAGCATGTTTTCCTTACAGAACAGTTTTAAATGTGCATAAAATTCGAGCAACAAACTATACCTGAAGGTTTCTTGGGGTGAATATGTGACGGTTCCTTGGCACTCAACATGTAAAGTTTCAGAGGATGCATCTGAGTAAAAACCAATCATGCCTGAGAGGTTAAAAGCAGGTGACTCTAACTCCGCTATCTATGCAAGCTGTGCTGGATGCACAGTTTGCATTCAGGGGTACATATTGCTGATTGCAATATCAGACTGACTCTCCATTTAGGCTAAACAATTTCTCATTGATATGCCAAGCTAACAAAGTTTTTTGAAACATTCTTCCCCAACAAGAGAGCCTTGACCTTCACTGGAGCATGGTCACTTTTACACTTTATGAACAGTGGCATCCTTCTTTCTTTTTCTTCATATGTCTTTGCCTTCAGTAATGAGTACTACGTTGGTCTCCAGTGTTTGATGATTTTTTTATTCATTCTTCATAGCATAAGCACCCAGAGATTGGTCTGTTTTTACTAGCCATTTATGCACAACACTTCTTGTTGAGGAGAAATAAGCTCATCATCGACGGCAAATAATTTGATGTTTGCAGGATCATTCACTCTCCAAATGCAACAGATGAACACAAAGGGGGTAAGGGATTACACACTGAAGTGTGAGGGATGTGGGATTAGAGAAAAGTTTTTTTTTTTTTTTTTTTCATTTGAATTAAACTGCAATGTTTAGAAACTATGATTATGTTTGAATTGTATTTTTGAGCTGACGGCCCTATTTCAGAGTAGAAATATTACTAATACATGTAGACGTGTCCATTTACAATGCTCGCGAAATAACCAAGTTTAGATCTGACAGTCACCTCATTCGCAAACTGAATCTACCCTTCCAAGTAAGGAGAGTTCAGCGTTCTGTAGCAACCTCTGCTAGCTTGCTCCGGGAACATTGTAAAGCAATGAAATTGCAGCTTGAGATTATTTTGCAAACATCGAGACAGAAGAATGAAAGATCAAAGCAAAATTGACAATAGCAGCTTTTTCAACGCTATACTACAAACTCCTCATTTTTTTCTAGCAAGTTCCGCCAATAACAAATAAGACTGTGAGAACAGTGAGATTGCCATCTTATACTGTATGTGAATAGTGAGGAAATGAATAGTTAAACAGCAGAGAAACAGTAGTCTGTCTGTAAACTACACAAAGAAAAAGGGATGGTAATTTTCAGGACTAATTGTGCCACACTGCACTGAATGTAACCTCAAAGAAGACAATGCTCCCTCAAGGCATGGAGGGGCGTAAACTCCCCATTCTTTCCCGCAGACGTGAAAAACACACAATAGCTTTGGATTGCAAGTTAGACGAGAACATAGCATGTGTGAAACCAGTATGTTTTGGGAGAAGGAGATTCTTCTGATGAGTTTCTCATTAGCTTCACTGCTGAATGGGATGGGTTTAGAAAATACACTCCCTGTCTTTCTAGGAACATGAATATCTTTTTCAGTATGTTAATTGGATTTGGTTGTGCAATTGCTTAAATCCACCAAAAAATTGCTATTTGTTCGCACTGGGAGGTGTTTTTAGTTTGTTGAGTTATGCCTCATTGATCCAATGGGGGAATTTCATCCCCTCATGTGACTCATCTGGGTAACTTATGAGCAGCATGTACCCCAGTTCCTGATCCAGTGCTCTGGTCAAGGGCAAAGGCAAGAGCATTCCTCGTCTTACATGCAGTTCATGCCCATTGATATGTGCTGAAGCGATCATTTCAGTTGCACAAACACATAGAAATTTCAACAGAAGCGGCCTGAAATAGACACAGTGCCTCTTTTCTGTGACTGGAAAATCCCAACGGACCCCTATGTTCCTCACTGACGGAAAAGTTAAAGACCTTCTCAATCAAACTTTTTGTTGCCTGTTCAACTATTTACAGTTCAAAGGCATGCATTGTACTTAATATTGTATCTCTGTAAATAAAAACCAACCAAAAACATTTTTGTATTAGTACGGCACATAATGCATGAAATGTTTATAATTAACTAATTTTTTGCAGTGATTTTTGCTGTACTTGTTTTTGCCAATCTTGATAAATGTGCAAATGGTTCATCGTTCAGGACTAGACAAAACCGATGGGTCTACTAATTGAGCATGTCTGTAATATCCATCAGACCAACTATCTGTTCACTTCCATTTTTTGCACTGACATAGAATACTGTTGTACAAGTACAGGTATGAAATAATATTCTAACTTTGTGCACAGCCTAGTTACCTGCTACAAAACTACTTACGTACAACAGAAAAAAATACCGATCAGCCACAACATTAAAACTATCTGCCTAATATTGAGTGGGTTCCTTTCTGCCACAAAAACAGTTCTGTCTGGTCGAAGCATGGACTCGACAAGACCTAAAAGGAGATCCTGCGGTATCTGGCACCAATGCATTAGCAGCAGATCCTTCAAGTCCGGTAAGTAGCAAGGTGGGGCCCGTATGAATCAGACTTTTTTTTATTCATTAATCCAACAGATGCACGATTGGATTGAGATCTGGGGACTTTTGAAGGCAAGTCAACACCTTGAACTCTATCGTGTTCCTCAAACCATTCCCGGGCAATTTTAGCAGTGTGGCAGGGCACATTATCCTGCTAAAACAGGCCACTTCAGTCAGGTAAATCTGTTGCCATGGTGGTGTACTTGGTCTGCAACAATGTTCAGGTATGTGGTACATGTTGAAGTAATATCAACACAAGTGCAAGGACCCTAGGTTTTCATGGAGAACACTGCCCAGTTCATTGCACTGCCTCCATCAGCTTGCCTTCTCCCCAGAGCACAACCTGAGTGCCATGCCTTCCCCAGGTAAACACACAGGCACTTCACAATCCACATGATGCAAAAGAAAACATGATCAGATCACGCCCCCTTCCTCCATTGCTCCATGGTCCACTTCTGACGCTCACGTGCCCATTGTAAGTACTTTCTGCTGCTGACAGGGGTCAGCACGAGCACAGTGACAATTCACTCCACAAGACCTGCAGTTTTGGAGATGCTTCTACCCAGTTGTCAAGCAATCACACTTTATTCCTTATCAAAGTTGCACAAATTCTTATACTTGCCGATTTTTCTCGCTTTTACCACATCAACTGCAAACACTGACTGTTCTTTTGCTGCCCAATATATCCCGCCCTTGACAGGGGCCATTGTATTGAGAAAATCGATGTACAGCATTGTCACTGGTTCTAATGTTGTGGCTAATGATAAGCGTACATAATATGAGCTATTGAGACTGTGCGATGGGAACCAGACTCTGGAGAACAGCGTATACCCTATAGGCGCTGGCTTCCTTACCCGTCTCATGGCCTGTAACTCCTGCTGCTTGAGCTCATTGGCCACCTGCAGCTGACGCATGCCCGCCTGCAGCTGTTCCTGTTCAGCCTGCAGCTTCCTGCGCTGTTCCCTGCGCTGCTGCCGAGCTGCACGGTGTGGGGGGGACAGACCCTGTCTCAGCGCGTGGATGCAGGTCTGGATGGCTGGGGATGGAGAAACACAGGCAGAGTGAGGCCCGAAGTGGACACAGAGTTCAGAAATTTTCTCTCAGTCCAAACTCATAAACTGCAGCTTATGAGGAATTTATTTGTCATATCTTGGTTGCCCGAGCTGTGCTAGCCTGTATTTTTCAACTGATCTTCAGTCCATGATTCCAGTGTGCATGACTGTGCATTCCCTGGTGCATCAACAGCTCCCGTCAACACAGAAAGGAAAAAAAAAAATCTTAGGAACTCTAACCTGCGACCCTACCTCCTTGATCACTTGCAGTGGCCCATGCTTTTGATCAGTCCAGACCAGCAAAGTAAAGATTTATACCAAACTTTGGAATGCATTGTGACACTGAAACTCAAGGTTTTAGCAGAAAATGCTACCTATCAGGCTCTGTAAATATCAGCACAGTCTTACCTTGCATCCATTCTTGCTTCTTCTTCTTGTCAGAGGCACTGATCTCAAAGGTCTTTTCAGGGCATCTGATGATGAAGAGGCACTTCCTCCCGTCCTTGTCTTCTAAAGACTGTACATAGAACAGCCTGGGTTTTTGGTGCAATGGGTTACTGGATCCCATTTTAACGCTGCAAATTCCACCTGAACACCCTCATCACCAACACATTTTATAGCAATACCTCTACAATGCCTTCATAAATTCAAGTAGACCAACTGTCTTTTGTGACATAGCAACAATCAACGGCACTAAAGTCTAAGACCCCATTATACATTTTAATATATTAACACAAGTAATGCCAGCATAGACCCACACCTCAACGCATGAGCTCCCATCCAATGAAACGGATCCTTTCTTCTCGGACAGATCCTCACCCACATAGTAGGTGAGCGAACCTTGGCGCAGCACAAACCACCGCTCAGTCCAATTTTTCCTTTTGTGACCCTTCTTCATCAGGTAACCCTGCAGAGAGAACTAATTTAAACCTCTGAAGTACTAGGATATCACCAGCAGCATGCTGGGATACCAGCCTTTCCACACTCATACATAAGAGGCAAGTTTCTCAACTCATAGCCCATCCTCATGTCAAGCAATGGAGGACAACAGAAAGTACTGTTAGCACCATGTGACTCAAAATCCTGACAGGAATTAACCGCAAAGATGGCAGAGGTAAAAAAATTAAGTTCAAAAAGTAAAGGTCCTTCCCTGTCTTTTATAACAATCTCTTGGATTTGCTAATTAGGACAATTCTTCAGTCAAAAGGTAAAACTATCCAGTAAAATCAACTGATGGAGCTCATAGTTGGACACAACCCACGGAAGGACTTTAACTTTGTGACCGCTGGACCTTAATCCCCCGCAAAAAAAGAAAAGGAGCAGAACGCTTACTTGTTTGATCACATCCAGTACGAGCTCCAGAAAGACCTCCCTGATGCCCATAGCGAGGGTCTGCCGCTGCATGCCCTTGCAAAATTGGCCAGTGCCGACCAGCTGAATAAACTCCCAGGCACTGAGGCCCTGCTGCTGCCTGCTGCTTTGCTGCGTCCTGTAGCTCTGGAACCTCTCCTCCTCCCAGCTCCCTCCCATGGCCTCCGTCAGCCTCCGCAGGAAGTATTCAATCTGTCCAGAAATATCGCAAGCCCAACTGAGGCAATGACCAACTATACCCTGAACAACAGTTATTTGGTGACTTCCTGTCCTCAAAAAATTTTTGCTCAATAGAATCATGGATACTGGCTGCAAATGGCATGATCAAGCATACAGGACTTTAAGTACTTGTACATAGTTTAATCTACAAAAGTGGCAAATACAAGTAAAACAGAGCATGAAATACAGTCAATAATTTTTCAAATTAAATCCAATGATTTTAGAGTGGGTCCATCATTTATTTAATATGAGTAATGCATTTGGTATTTTAAACATAGAAAAAAAACCAAAAGGGCAACTGCAATGGAATCATCGTAAGCCAGGACCACAAGTTTAATAAATATGAGGTACATCACCTAGTGTTTATTAAGTTATAACTTAACTACTATAGTCAAAACAGTGCCGCAAGGATTATACTTGCCGTGTACAACCTCAATTCCAAATTAATCGGTACACCGTATAAAATGTAAATAAAACCAGCAAGTAGAAATTCGCAAATCCTTTTCAACTCTCTGTGCTGTTCCAATAACACAGATCTGTACATAGTATGGATGGGATGATCTCATGTCATTACATTGCACAATGTGTTTGAGATTAGTGCTGCTATGTACGGCTTCAACAAAAATGACCAATAAGAAATGCAGCCTGGTTGAAAGTCAGGAACACAGACTCTGATAGGTCACCCCAAAACACACAGAACATGGGAAAAATGAATAAATGATCACAGAAGATTTTCAATGTTGGATTTGTCATCATGGATTTATTTTTTAAAAGTCTCCGAAAAGATAACGCTGTTCAAGGCTGCATTATAAAGCTTCTGAAAGGGATACAATCGCACCAGAGCCCTCGTAAAAATAGCACAGAAAAGTAAGTTAGTTGCATATAGCGTTCAGGAGATATTGAACAAAATATACTGTATGGCATACTTTGATGATGTATGCACCGTCATTGAACGAAGAAGTTTAACCTGTATTCAAATGAAAAACTACTAAGACAAGACTAGTAACACGCAGGATAGCTGTCCTCCTCCTTAACCATCAGAACACATAGTTTTATTTCCAAAAGCAAAGTCTTCTTCAGGCTTGAGCTCATCTAAAATGGACTGACATGAACATGGTTGCTGTGGTCTGACCAGTCCATCTTTCAAATCGTTTCGCGAAATTATGGATGTTGTGTTCTCAGGGCCAAAGAGGAGAAATGCACTAGGCAAGGGCAACTTGCACATCTGTGTAGGCAAAATTGACACAGAAGATTACGCGTCCATTTTGGAATGACTCCTGAGCCTTCCAGACATTGTCTTTTTCAGGGACAACCCTGCTTGTTCCAGCAGGATAATGCCAAGCCAGACTCTGCAGGTATTACAACAATGAGGCTTCATTGTCAAAAACTGCAGGTACTGCAGGTAGCTTGGACCTGTCTCCAAGGGAACACATGTGGCCGATTGCAAAGTGCAAAATTCCCCTAACAGAGACCCAGACTGTTCACTAACTAAACTGTTTGAAACTCCAACAATTAACTCCAAAACGACTACTGAGTGTTGAAAAGAGAGGTGATGTTACTTGGTGTTGAACATGCACCTGTCCCAACTTCATTGGAACAAGCTGCTCATGTCACATTTTGAAAATTATCTTTGCAATCATTTCCAAAAAATGATGAAGTTGATGAGTTAAAAAATCACTTATTGAGTCCATTTTTACTTCTTTCTACTGAGTACAGGTAAAGCGATTTGCAAATTACTCATTGCTGTTCAGTAACTCCCATTTTACACACAGTTCCAATTCTTCTAGAATTGAGGCAGTATCAAGATTTTTTTTTTTTTTTTTTTTTTTTTTTTTTGATGGGGGTAAGTCCTCAAGTAAGAAAACAGCTTTTGTTCTGTTCGCCATTAAAGTGAAAGCTCCACAGTGCAACTCCCATGGGCTTTATTGCAGCAGAAAGCAAACTGGTTCCTGTTTTGAATTTATATTTAAACACTGCACTGGGTTTTGTTTCTGTTCAATCTTGGCCAAAAAGGCACTCCAGTGGCGCATCTTGGCTATACCTCGATCAGCCACAGCATTAAAACCACCTGCCTAATATTGTGTGGGTCCCCCTCATGCTGCTGTAAACAGACCCCCATTAAACTGAAGTTCATTTGAATTTCCACACCCAGGATTTTCCAGCAGAACATTACCTAGAGCATTACACTCCCCCCACCATCTTGTCTTTTTCCCACAGGGCATCTAGGTGCCATCTCTTCCCCAATAAAATGATACACACGTACCCAGCTGATGCACATGATGTAAAAGAAAACAGGATTCTCTGGACCAGGCAACCTTCTTCAATTGCTCTAATATCCATTTCCGTTGCTCGCATGTCCATAATTTGCGCCATCGATGGTGGACGGGATAAGAATAGGCATTCTGACAGGTGTCTTTTTTTGTCTTCTTGTGCGATGTGCAACAGTAGAACAGCTGGCGAACTAGGGATGGTCAGTGCCGGTTGGTAAGCTGACGTTTACTTTAGTTGGTCACGGTGCTATCAAGCTAGCGAAGTTAGCCAATTAGCGAACTGACTGCTGAGATTGACTGCCAGCATCAGACTCCGTTATTTAGAAGCAGCTAGTTTATTATTCCCAGCTCAACCATTTTGTCCACTGAAGTGAACACTGCATGAAAAGGCAGCTGTATGTACCATTCGGTACGTGGCAAGTTCCCAGTTTTTGTACAAAGTTCAAATGGACACTGAACTGGAGATTTTACTTTGCGAAAAGACGTTGCATGATGAGAAAATATCTGAGTAATTTATATTAGATCAGGCGGGTGTTTTTCAAATAAGTGTGCTTGGGGGGCCAGAAAATAATCCTTGAACCCGGGCCCATCATTACACGCTTCCGCCACTGAGTTAACTGTTTTGTAATAGGTGGATATCATCACAGAGAGGCATCATCATACTCGTAGTATTGGACAACTTCACAGCAACCTTTTTCCCCACAATGTTTGAAAATAGGAAAGCTTTCCTCCACCAACAGACATGATACGTACCAGCATATTTTTCTTCCCAAAGTTTAACTAAATAGAGACTTCCAAAAAGTGGTGGGGACAAATGGGCTAAGAAAAAAAAAGTAGTGGGAACATGTACCCAGCATTTCCAGCGTAACTGACATCTATGCATGGAGGGATGGACAAACAGACATGAGGATGGACAAAAGTATGAAAAGCCACATCTACACAATAAGATGTATACCATATATTAAATGTTGTTGCAAAACAGTGAATGGTCTAGGAGTTCTGGCCCAGACAAGAAGTGTGATGGATGGACGAACAGACGGATAGACACGGAATGGAAACACTCATTCCTGTGTCCTCATCTACATCGTGGGGGGGGATAATAATGGGGAAAAAAACTTTTGGCCACGGACCAGCTGCTCAACTAATAGCTTTTGGTCCGCTTTTAAATGGAGACCACATAACAGAAGTGCTGTAATTCTTACACTGTTCAACTGATTTGGGTGATAAAAGCCACAAAATTACACCGGAAGTTCGCACTATGAGCTCATAGTCATTATTTAATTTCATCTAAAATATACTCTGGAAGATAGTAAAATAGCCATACTGGTAACTTTGACAACGTCAAAATATTTGTGGACCAGACTCCGCATGTGTGTGTAGATACAGCTCAGACTTTCAGTGCAGAACCTGGAGGATGTACGAAAGGCTTTACCACTAAAAACAGAGTGTTTATTTTTCATAACGAAAGCAGAAAGCTGCTATTCATAGACTACCTCTTCAATGATGATGACGAGGGGGTATCTGTCCTCAGACAGGAAGTTGAAGACACACCAGACCTTGAAGGCATCCTCATCTGTGATGAGCAGGTGGCTGGAGTTGAGGTTCTTAGGGGCACACAAGGTCCAGCACATCTTATTGAATTCCAAGCGATCAAAGTCTCGAACCTGCAGCCAAGACATCCACTCCAGTATGACTTAAAGGGAAATTGAGAGGAACTGGCATCAAAGCTTAATGAGACCCCATAAGGCCACTGGGTTGACAACATTAAGTCAACTGAAAAACTTTGCATGACAGAATACATACCTTATTACATACAAATATTTCAAAATTATTTAATTGGCTGAGTGGGTGAGTGCTTCCCTTAGGGGTTCCCTAAATGCTGCTTCAAAGTGATCAAGAGGTGACTGTTGTAATTCTACTATCACTCGTTCTACATCCTCAGCTGGAGAGAAAGGGCCTACTCAGAAGCCCAAGAGGGGCCCAAAGTGTGCACTGAGAAGCTTACGGTAACATATTTGGATTTTTAGAGGCGTTGTGATTGTGGGCTGCCTGAGAGTCAGTATCTAGTGTGGTTAAATAAAAAAACATCACAGGAAATGCATTCTGTATACTTCATGCATGCAACATTTCACTTTACAGGTACCATTTTTGCATGAGGACACTGAGATGACAAACGGGACTGAAGCAGCATGAGTTACTAAAAGATGTCAGTTGAGGAGCCAGTGAAGTGAGAGGAGTATTCAGGTGCAGGTGGCTCACCTTGTCCAGGATGAAGCGGTTCAGATAGGGCATGTATCCCTGGGTAGACACGGGACCCTCTTCATTGTCTTTGAAGTGCTCCTCTAGGGCCACAGGGTCATGAGCGACCCTCAGTACAGTGCACAAGTTATGAGACAGCACCTGCAGCAACACACAGATGCTCCCAAACAGTGAGTCAAATGAAGAGGCTACTGCAGTCTCACACCCTACACAGCCAGACTGCATATCCTTCATTCCTGACAAGGCTCAAAGCATCAATTATATGAAGTAAACTATACCGCCCCTCCAAAAAAAATAAAAATAAAAAAGTTGCCATTTGGGTTTAAATAAGCAAATACTCAAAAGCCTAAGATTGAATCATTATTGCAGTGCTGAATCTGTTTCAGCTGGTGATAATCTTTTTAATCCTGACTAATTCAGTGCGTAACTTCTCATTTCATAAAAAACCACAGAGGACGTTATCTCATGGTTGTTGAAAAGATGTTTCTGTATTTCAAATTACTGGCCATCATCAAGCAAAGAAAACAGATGAGCAGATTGCTGAAATCACTGGACTTGGGTCAGGAACTGTCCAACAATTTATTAAAACCTGGAAGGATAGTAATGAACTGTCAACTTTGTGGAAGAAATGCGTCGGAGAAAAATTGTGCCTGATCCTGATTGGAGATCACTAAAATTCCTGGTGAAGTCTCGTCTTAAAAAAAGCAACAGTAGAACTCATAGCTGTGTTTAATTATGAAGGTGAGAGCATTTCCACACACACGATGCAGCAAGACCTTGGAGGATTGGGACTAAACAGCTGCGTGGCCATAAGAAAGCCACTTGTTAGTGAGATTTATTGGAGAAAAATGACTTCAATTTGCAAAGGATCAAAAAGATTGGACTGGTGAGCACTGGAAAAAGGTAATGTGGCCTAATGAGACCAGATTTACCCTATTCCAGAGTGATGAACACATCTAGGAAGCCCATGAAGCGATACACCAGTCGTGCATAGGTCCCACTGTATAAGCCTCTGGGGGCAGTGTTATGATCTCGGGCTGCTTCGATTGGTCAGGTCTAGGCTCAGCACAGTTATGCAGCAATAAAATGAATTCAGCAGGCTCCCTAAATATTCTGAATGACCCATCAGGGACTTTTTAATTCCTGATGGTACAGGCATAGTCCAGGATGACAATGCCAAGGTTCTTTGGGCTCAAATTGCGAAAAAGTGATTCATCGAGCATGAGGAATCATTTTTACCCCACTCCACCCCAAAGGGGAGGGCAAGGGGTATTGTTTTTGGTTTGGTTTGTTTGTTTGTTTGTTTGTTTACACTTTTAGCAGCAAAACTAATGGCCAGATTCACCCTAAATTGGGTTTAGGGATTGCCACTGACCCAGAATAGATGCCTATTGAATTTAGGAAAAGTAGGTCAAAGTTCAACATGTGCGAGTGGTGGGGTTTGTTATGCCTGGCACCACTTGTTACACATGAATTGGCCACCGCAGAGTCTAGACCTAGACCAATTAAAAGTCTTCTGGATGTGCTGTAGAGGGCTTAATGGAATGGTTTTACTCATCCATTGTCGATACAATATCATGGCTGAAAATGAATGCAAATCTGGTCAGAAATAAATGTTGTAATATTGTATAAGATAGTCGAAACAGTACAACGACGAATGTATGCCCAGCAAAATATTATAGAGAGCAACATTTTTTTGTATGGGCACAGGCAGTGTCTTTTATGATGGATTGAAGGTATAAGGGTGGTATTCCAATCACTGTGCCAGAGGCTAGGACTAGAGCTTTGACTGAAAATTAGTAGAATTATTCCTTGCATAACAATAAATCAGAATCTGGGTTACAAAAATGAAAAATGGCAGAGATAGATTTTCATTTTTATAACTGCAGCCTATGCGTAAATCACCATTTTACAGACATCTGAGGAGATTAATGCAACCGCAGAATACGAGCCTAAGTATTTATTAGGATATCACAAAAAGGATTGCTAAGAGAATATGAGCTGTAAACGGTTCAGATTCTTACTGCAATAAAAACTACTCAGGAATAATTCCTTCATTTTTGTTTGGAGGAAGTGGGACACCTGATCAACAAACTCACTTCTCTTTTTAACATTTTTTTTTTTTAATCTAAAATGTCCATTCCACTGAGCAGAATTTGCAATCAACTGACATTTAGCTCAATAAACAAAATGATTTCACATGATGATTGATTCAGAAAACGACAGTGTCTGATCCAGTTATGCTCCATTGGGTATCCGCCCGATAAATGCAAATCAGCACCTGCCAAAACTGCAGTATGATAACAGAAGTCACATCAATCATAGGAAACATCTGGCGATGATGATTTAAGAAGCAAGTATGCGCCATAACCCGAGAGAGGCTAGGGCATAAAAAACTCAATGTATACATCAGAAATACAAATAAGCATGTGTCTAGCGCGTCACGGCAAGTTATTTTTTCTGTATTTCAGCAGACAACGTTGACAGAGCAGCATCTGTTGATGATTCACAGTGTTGTGCTTCTGCTTATGGATAAAAAGAGGAAAATTTAGCGCTGCATTTAATCTGTTTAACACCAAGCCAGCGGCACATGACAATGAGACGGAATGTAATACGATTCCCAATAGATTTTGAATTATACATTGTTTGGTTTGCGACTGGGATCTCATAAAGAAAGTTACATGGAAGTGCCTGATACCTGGTCTCCAACACAATAAGGCGGGTGGAGCATGGCAATATATATTGTACAAATTGTTTAGTAGCCAAAGTAAATCGACTGAAGACTTAATTCCGCTGAATGAAATGGGGTGAACTATCCAATTAAAAAAAAAAAACCTTTCAGCGCAGGTTTACCTGCAACTTATGAATGTATGGATATCGGCAATATCAAAACGAATATTCAAATTGAGAGTATTAATATTAAGATGCTATTTAATCACGTACAGACGAATAACTTATTTTTATGCCCGATACAAAGCACATTAAGAGACAAGACCCAAGTGCAGACACTTGCAATCACCGTGAAAGCCACTTATATTCGATAAAAAAAAAATCTTGCAAGACGAGTTTATAAACGTACCTTCAACTGCGATTTTGACACCTTTCCACGTTTATC
The DNA here is from genome assembly GCA_029692085.1 of Gymnothorax javanicus. Classification (NCBI taxonomy): domain Eukaryota; kingdom Metazoa; phylum Chordata; class Actinopteri; order Anguilliformes; family Muraenidae; genus Gymnothorax; species Gymnothorax javanicus. The sequence continues at coordinate 20,195,565 of CM056209.1, forward strand.
CACATCCAAGGCGGTGAAAGCGTGCCAGATTGGCTTTAAAAGCTCGTCCCTCCGACCCATTTCTGTTTCTTTTCGTTTGAGTCTCCCGACCCGTCGAGTGGATGCAGAGCACTTCTCTAGGCAAATACATAAATGCGAGTACACATCCACGTGACGAATAAGATCCAGTGGCCACGTTACGGCAGCCAAGTGCTGGAGTGTTTGAACACTCCGTTTAATTGGTCAGTATTTTCAAGGCTCTGTTTTTACTATATATATATATTTATAACTCAATACAAGAGTAGCCTCTATCAGTCCTCTAAAATTACTGTCAACACATCACCCCCGTCTAATCTTGATCGGTTTGAACCTAAGTTAAAACAAACAATTAGACAATAATAGTTTCTTCGATTTTAACAGTCAAGCCCGAATAATTTTATTTTTAGTAGATTCAGACCGCTAAATAGCCTTCCATTATCATAAAACTTAGTATTGGTTTTATGGGGTAATTCAGGTAATTTGGGATAATAGGTAAAATGGGACAAATAAGATTTTACGTCTTGGGCTCTTTAAATATTAGAGGCCAGTCCCCTGAACTCGTTATTACATTTTTTGCCACAAATGCCTTTTACATGGAAAAATCATTTTTATTGGTCTGAGATAACTAGGACGGGCAGATCAAGGATTCGAAAAAATCACTAATTACTGAACTGACGAGGCAAGCATGACAAGATTTTCTTTTTGGTGAGAAGTGTGTTACAGTTTAAACAAAAAGGGTATATCTCTGAAAGTGGTTTTAGGATGTTGGATTTTATTAAGAGTTTGACCCATCAACAAAATATTCTCATAATACTTCACATTTCATGGGAAAGGGTTTTAAGTGACCGTCCCGCTTTACCTGAAGGCATCAGGTAAAATGGGACAAAAAAAAATTACGCAGAGTCTACAGATACGGCAGTTTTTATTGGTACGGCAGTCGATTTGAAGGGATTAGGATAAGAATTAGGGATTATGGTTAGGGATTAGGGTTAGGTTAGGAGTCAGGGTCAGGGTTAGGTTAGGGCAGGGTTTGAAATGGGGACTGCCGTACCTCTATACATAGAAAATGCATTGGAAAATTGCCGTACCCCTAGCAACTGCCAAAAAATTAAGCTCAAGTGGGACACCTTACTGAAGTGAAACCTGCATGTTTCTAGGTCACCTGGTGCCATGAAAATCATGGGTCACAATGCTATTGTGTGCCACACGGTCATATTACAGACATTTTTTTTCTCGTGAAAATTTTTTAAGACGATGCAGGGAGTCAATGTCAACCACTATAGTCCAGAATTAGCCATCACTGTTACACTCATGCAAGCACACATACGCACGTGTCTGCACATATCACCCTTACATGCATTCACAGTGCAAGTGTTTGTGCACATATGCACATTGGCATGTCTCTCAAACACCATCTCACGCACACATCCAGGCGGAGGGAGAGAGGTATGGCTTGATGGCAGACAATATGGCACCAAGGAAAGAGGCAGCAAAAGAACAGTGAAGACATGGCAGATAAGTTGGAGGAAGGTATAATCCATAGAGGGAGGAAAGCATGAAGCATGCAATAAATTAATATAAGAAGATGCTGGAGGCAGGACAGGACAAAGTCAACATTAGAGAGGTGAGTGATGGGGGCACTTTAACCATCAGTGCATCCAGTAAGAAACCCCATCTACCAACAGTAGTCCCAAACATGAACATTATTATCAAAGTGTAGCAGGGGTTCTTAATAAATGCATTTAAGGTCCTAATTAAAAATTTCACATGAAATATATTTTTCCATAGAAATACTTTTAGTTTGTGGATCTTTTTAACCATCAGTTTTCAGAATTTTTGAGGTTTACTTGGCCATCCAAAAATTGTACATGAACATGACGTCACAGTTATAGGGTTCTTCATGCATTTGATAGGTATATGTTTATAAACACACAGCATATTGGTAACATATTTTTAAGAAATCTACAGAAAAAGTTGTTCCTGAGCACATAGTTTTCAGAATTTAATGTTTTCCATCTTCTGAAAAATGGAATTTATTCACAGGGAACAGCAATATATATATATATATATTATATATTATATATATACAGCATATTTGCAAACTTTTAAGAGGATCTACAAAAAGTGAAGACACTTAATGTCCACAGTGAAAAAAAAAAATGAAATTACAAAAATGGGTGAAAACCCACATACAAAAATGCTGACAAAAGTAGAACACAAAAATGACAGTGGAACAAATAAATGCATTATTCACATACGGTGAACTAAACAGGTCAACGACTATTTTAATGCTACTGGCAGGGCTGGAGAGATGGGCAGAGGGGGAAAATTAGATAACTTTCATTTCTCACACCAAATAATGTTACCTTTGGTGGACGGCAAGAGAAGTTTTACTGTATAATTACAAGCAAAGCAGAACTGAATAGCCAAGGGATTTGATTAATCTATATTAATTTCCCTAAAACACATTTTTCCAGGCTTACACGTAATTATGAATAAAGGCCACTTAAATTGACAGGGTGAAGTCAAAAACCAGAGTAAAAAAAAAAAAATTTAAGAATAAATCACTGAATAAAAAATAAAACATTGCATGTCATCCTTGGAGTGTTCATGGCTCACTGGATAGGCTAACCCCAGTGGATAAAATTTCTAGGCAGAAAGGCCTGTTTTCAAATATGTTCATGACAGCAGTTCATATAAATGAGATTTTTTTTTTTTTTTTTTTAAATTGTACCAGTTTCGAGACATAGTTCTCTCCAACCCAACCCATGGAAACAACATTTATAGCAGCAGAGTGAACCTGGCAAATCTACTCATTGCCCTCAAAGTGCTCTTTTCACAAAATCTTATCTGGTGATCCAGTTTTACCTGAATTTAGGTACTTCACAGGTTGTAAGGTGCAATAATAACAGTCTTAAACCCTGGCACTGAACATTATTCCTCTTTAGTTTAAATAGCAAAACTGTCACGCAGGAAAACCCTCAAGTGCTCGGGGCAAATGACATCCCTTCACTCTGAAGGACTTTGATTAAGATTGGCAAGTTTTAGATCAAGCTTCAGTAGAAAGACAAAACACAACCACCCCCCACCCCCCTACTATTTTACAAGTCCTCAGCAGTCCATGCGGAGTTTAAGTCCAGAGACAGTGCCAACTTGTCCACAAGTTTATACTGCCTGCCTTTCAAAGGGCTTTCGAGTTCATGGTTCAGTGAAGAAAAGCTGCACCTGGCTCAGGCAAACTGTCCATTTCAGTAAATAGTCAAGCTGACAGAGCGGTTCATCTTCTTGCCAATAAGCCGGGACGTTCTGTTGCTGGACTGGAAGGTGGAACGGGTCAGTACCCTGTCTGTGCACAAAACCTTTTCCTCTGCGGCCGCCTTGGCCATCTGTGCCTTCTTCAGCTCCCTGAAGACAAGAAAAGAGCTCAATGTCAACAGTTTACACCAATGCATACTTGTGTACACAGCACCGTTTGACGACCGTGCTCATGGATGTGCTCTAGAGACACACTCCTCCTTAAAAGTTATGACCTTCCATGCTACTTGAGAGTGCAGTGTTTATAAAGTGGCCGCCTGAAACTTGGCACACTTGTCCCACTTTGGTCAACTGCAACCATTGTAGCAGCGTCTTCTGTACAGTGATACCATGTGATATTGCTGGACAACTGGAGGAGAATGACATTTACACTTCAATGGGCTCAAACAATGTGACATTGGCAACGACGGCATACCGGCAACAGACCTGTTTCAAGCTTAGTATGAAGAGATTTTGTTTGAATAACAGAAAAAATGTGTTGCAGTGATGTTTGCAAAACTGCTTCTCCAGAGCTATACCCAGACCTTCTGCCTTTTAAAATATAGGTTTAAAACAATCACAACTTTAGGGATTAGTTATTAGATGGTGAGTGGAGGTGCAAAGTATCAATTTTTAAAATAATTTAATTAGGTCATGCATAGATGAAGACCATGTTGTAAAGCCAGTCATCCACTTGCCTGACTATCCTATTTTACCACAATAATGATGGAGGTGAAATGAACTAAGCGATGGATTTAGAAAATGCACACAAGGGTACAATTAGCAACAAAAAAGGCAAAAACAGAAAACTCAGTACATTGCATATCATTGAGCATCACAATCAAATCATACCACAAGGCGACACGTGATACCCACCCCTAGCCTGAATATGCCTCCACATCAACTGTTCAGATTTCGGAATGAAACTCAACCAAAACACATAAGCACATACATTTGTATTGTATCTGAAATAGGGGTGGGACTTGTAAACATGTACACGTGTACACGGTTAGTCAATCATAAACTTTTCTAAAAAAAAAAAAAACTCTAACCGAGTACACACACACATTGGCTGCATCCGAAAAGTTTAAAAAATTACGTCCTATCGTCTAATTCCTAATCACTTTTCTTTAACCTGTGTAAAACGTCATGAGGTAAAGGAAAGGTGTAAAGGGGACTCTTTTACAGCTTAAGAAGAGAACCGCGCTAACAAGAGAATCCAAATGCACTTACTCTAGGCACAGTGATCACCCACCTCCTGCCCGTCATGTTCGTTTGTTCTCGTGATTGGCCGGTCATCGTGGGATTGTGGGATAGCATTTCCGCCTTTCTTTTCGAAAAGGATGCTTCAGTGTAACCTATGCTAATGGTGATAAATTAGGAAGCATTGTAGCACATTTCCTTTACATTTAAAGAATCCGAACACTCTTATGACTGCCACGTAAATCCTTCCGGATCGTTTTCTAGGATTTAGGAACTTTCCTAAGCAAAAAAGACTATTCGGACGCAGCCATCATCTCCACGCTCAATTCCTCTTTATGCTGCTTTAAAACACGATTGGTTAATAGCTTATTATTTTTATCTCACATATTGTTCACTGTGTGTTTTTTACATTTTTTGGGGGACGTTCTGTCGGCCGCCTATATTTGCATGCACAATGTCATCTGCGCGTCTGCTCGTTAAAAGAAAAGCATATTCATTTTGTTATTTGAATACGTAAAATGCAGTTTACATTTCTTTTTTTGTTTTATCTTTGTGGATGTAAAAAGTGTTTCTCAATTTAGTTTTACTTTATCAGCTGCTTTTCCTCCTCAATTACAATTCACTTTAATGACGCTATGAAACGTACGGTTAGTGAGACGCAGCTCCCGCTGTGACTGAGGGATGCAGTTTGCTGTTTAAGTTTACAAATAAAATTGTACAAAGACAAGGTATTATAATAAGGACAATGACAAAAAAGCAGAGCTAAACTGTTAGAATTCATTCATGTCCATGTTCTTGCTTGTCAAAATTATTATTTTCGTTTATGGATAATTCATTTACAATGGTGAGAGGGCCTAACATTATTCATTTAATTGTGATTTTATGCCCATCTGATGTAGGCCGTAATTTTGTATTGGAGTAACCTACAAATACACTGTTACCGTCTATTGATTTAATAAACGTATCTGGCTGATAACTGCGTTAATGGATGTGTGGACTGTTATTGGAATGGTGACAGTGCCCTCTAACGGTTGTACAGCGGTCAAAATCCACAAACTCTGCCTGCAATTATACGCCGCGTGCACACCTTTACAATTTTTTGTACACGTTCCCACCCCTAATCTGAAACCATTGTTGGTGGTCCGTGGACAATTTCCTGATGAAAGAAATGCGCACTGCCTTCATTTTCAAAATGTGTAAGTCAATTTGGAATTCCTGAAGACAACAGATCAATAAATAAATAAATAACATTTCAAACATTTCTAGCAAGCAGGACACACAGAAGAACACCTACTTCTGCAGGAGGGCATTTTTGAACTTCTCAGCATTGAGCTCCACGCGCAGCTGGTCGGCACTCATTCGGGCTGCAGTCAACAGTACTGGGTGTTTGATGAGGGAGGATGCTGACGGCCTCCTTTCGGGGTCTGGGTGGATCATTAGCTGAAATCAGCAGAGGGCAATGTTACAAGGAGGCGACTTCGGCAGCAGGTCCCAATTTTACACCAACAGTTTATTGAACAAATACAATCAATACAAGTCTGACATTTAAAGAGCAAAATATTCCCACAGCTGTCAGAAAGCAAGCTTCATTATTTGATGGCTCTATGTCCATAGCACCAACTGAAACAGAAATAATTGCATTTGGGAGGGCATACTGTTGACCTAAATGGTTTCGGAAAGTTTACATCATTTCATGTCGACTAAATAGACGACTGAGGATCCGCAAAAGTACATTCCACAAGTTTCAGTCTGAAGTTTTCATTTTTGAATAATAAATTACCCAACAGTAGAGAGCTGAGGTGACTATACCAGTCCTATTTTGCTACTGGTGTCGAATCCCTGTAGAAATTTATAATAGGGTTAAGATGCTTTCTGCCATCACTCAAATTAGAAACAATTTTATGGGTCAGTACCACAGACTGTATAAAAAGATGGACAAAGCAACTGTAACGTCACTCATTGGTTTCAGCTCACCGTTCAGGAAGCCTGGATTTTGGCAATTTGAGCAGCACCATTTTGTCATTTTGAAACCGGATGTGATTCCTATTGGACGAGAGCGTGAATTGAAGATCCAAGGAGGAGCGTCGCTCTGGATCTGACCGTATCGGACGAGGACCAGAGGATAGCCACGCCCCTAAAACATATTCTGGCTTTATCCTTTATTCTAGTCTACTTGGGACCATAATTTACAAAAATGAACATCTCAATATATCGAAGGAGACTTGAAACATGCGATAGATACCATAAAATGATGTGGAAAATCATTATTGAAATAATAAATCAGGTGGCAAAGTAGGGTCATTTTCTCATAGATTTCAATAGCGTTGAACTTCTTTCTGCAACCACCGACGTCGCCATCTGCTGGCCATTAAATATAATGCAAATTTTTGAAATTACCGCATTGGCCTCACTTTTCAGACCCGGTGCTGCGTCCACCTTTTTATACAGTCTATGGTCAGTATGCTTGCAAATTTAACAGTGGGGTATGTGGATGCGAGTGGGTTCATCAAGATCTTAGTTAATTATCAAAAATGTAAAAATACTACACTTGTAATTTAGCTAGGTAACACGCCAAGTTGGTGACACAATGGAAAGGTTGATTAGGTGGCTCATTTTTAAGTCAATTCAGAATTCCTGAAGACAATAGATCAATAAATAAATAAAATTTCAAACATTATTTCTAGGAGCAAGATCCACCACATACCTTCAGTAAACTTAGGAATTCCTGAGAGAGCACTTGTGGTATCCGGGGCAGCTTTCCTTGTCGGATTTCATGCCACTTGTCCCCATTCGTGGGCAGAGGTTCAGCCCCTGAGGCGCTAATTACTGTCAGTGCCAAGGAAAAGATGTCTGCTTTGGTGAGGTTCCTGTAATCCTGTAATTCAGACAAGAGAGGAATGAGTTAAACTGCATAACTATTGCAAACAAAGGACCACAAGAAACTTTGATAGTTTTGAAGTTCTAAGAATACCCTTAATTAATTTTCTTAGAAAAAGAATCAAATATCCTAAAAACATCCCACCCTCACAGTGTAACCCCAACCCCAAACCTTAAATTTTATAAAAACTACTTCAAGCATTTCTATGACCCACAAGACCACCATAGAAGCTCAAAACAATGTAGCCAAATATGACAGTAAAGCAAGCTAGGCCAAAGACATTCCCATAAATCAACTAAAAAAATAAAAATATATAATGCTAACCTCTTGTAGGACCTCATTTGCCAGGAACCTGCTGTCCCCCTCCTCAACCTGGGGATTGCTAACCCTGGTCACATGACCTAGATCACCTGGAGGAGAGATTGAGGACAATTCAACAAAACCTCATGGTGACAATGTTTCCAGAATAAGCACAAGGGTTAATTTCTCAATGGTCAAATGAATAATTGCTTCTAAAAAGGATTATGACAATTCTTACCTATTTTGTAAACAACACTTTTTGCAAGACCATCGTCATCATCGCCTTCATCTACGACGGAGTTGGCCTTTCGTGATATGAAGATGTTACCTAATGAATGGAGGGGAGTAATTTAACTGTTGCATTCACCTCACACCCAACAATGACACAAATTTGCAATGTTGAAGAAGGGAAATGTAGTACGTAGAGTTAAACTGACTAGGTTTGATGTCCATGTGCACCAGCGATGTGGAGTGAATGTACTTCAGGCCGCGGGACACCTGAAGCAGCAGGTCCTTCAGCTCCATCTCAGACAGGAAGCGCAGGGTCCGGTAATTCTCCGCTATGATGTCAGAGAGGGTCCCGCCATTGCAGTACTCGTTCTGTATCAACATGTGGTCGTCTTCTGCCCAAGCAGAATAGTATCTGACCACATGGGGGTGCTGCCCAAGGACCGCATGGGCATACACCTCTCGGAGTGCATTCTGCCTGTGAGGGTGAGGAGGAGGTCAGCGTGAGGCAGATCACCACTGCTTTCTTAGTCTTTCAGGGGAAAAATACACACAGACACAGACACAAAGACACAGACACAAAGACACAAAGACACAGACACACACACAGACACACACAAAAAAAAAAAAAACTTACTCGTCTACGGAGCCTGCAAGGGGTTTCTTTGAGCGCTTGATGGCATAGATGCAGCCATCTAGTCTTTTCACACACTTAAACACAGACCCAAACTCCCCAGAACCGATCTTCTCCAGCTCATGAAACTCGGTGGCATATCTGGACGACATGTTGCTTTCCATGATGGTGATCCTCTGCACAGACAAAAGCGACCTTCATTGTAACACCATTCATAAGGGTATAGAGCACTGAGGTGACTTAATCATTGCTATATAGATATGTTGGAGGGGAAATTTATAACAGGGTTCAGATATTTTCTGGCATTACTCAAATTAGAATTTTACGAGCATGTACGCTCCTAGATTAATCCATGGGGTATATGGATGCCAGTGACCACATCAGATTTGTAGTTTATTGTCAAAGAATGCAATGTTATTACACTTCTAGTCCAGTTTGCAGTCCATTTCTGCAAACTTAGTACCCATTACACAAAAGCTTGAATAGCCAGTGATTCATCCCCAGCCAATCAGTTACCTCAGTTTCAGCAAATATTTATGACCCTAGTTTGACAGTGGTAGATCACAGACATAAATTAAAGAAAACAAAGACGCATCGTTTGCTTGCTGTTGGCTACATGCGAAACCCGTAGAACTTGTTAATCCGCAAACTCATGTCACTGGTCAGTACTATAAGCTGCCTAACATGTTGTGCATGAAAAAAATAAATGGGCTCCAAAATTACTGGCACCCCTAACAGGCAATGCACAAACAATACTTTCAAAAAGATTCTACTAAGTCCATCAGGAAGGATGGAAACCAGCCTTATTAGAGGCAAATCCCTCCTCCTATCATTCATTTTGATCAATAGCAGGGATACACTTTATCTCAGTTTCTGACAAAACTAAATTAAATACATGCATTTCTAATAGGCTACTTGACAGTGGTTGGTTCGATATAGCTCACCAAGATTGGCAATATCAAGATGATGTTACAGATTATCCCAAGAAGAGCAAATCATAGAATGCATTTAACCATCCATCCAACTAACTCCTAGACTCAACGACAGCGACTCACATTTATAGTGATAAGCTGCGATAAAACCACTTCTGTGGTTAGTTCCCATCACTGTCTGCTGTTTTTTAACATAATAACTAGGCATACAGAAACTAGCTAGCATTTATGTTGGCTAGCTAGGATGGGCCTGAAGTTCCACAGGTTTGAATACAGCAGCTACATTTGACAGACTGTAAATTTTATGGGATTAAAAGAGAGGGTTTAAATAATTTGCCAAATCTTTAAAAGCTAAAGGTATACACTGAAAAAAGGGGCACTAAAACCAAAGCTGTCAGTGTTGCAAAATAAAATAAAATGAAATAAAATAAAATAAATACCGAATTCTATTTCATCTCTAACCTCCAGCTTGTACAGTTAAACCAAGGGAGTCAAGCTCCAGTCCTAAAGGGCTGTAGTGTCTGCAGGCTTCTGTGATCACCTTCTAATTTGTCACCAATTCAAGCCTTAAGATCCAGGCATGTGAGCTCATAAGCTAAGCAGTAATATATAAGCAAAAACAGCAAAACAAAAAAAAAAAAAAAACAGCAAACACTGTGGCCCAGAAGGACTGAAGTTTAACACCTGGGCTTGGCCAAGCATAAGTAACGGAAGGACACCATTACTTAACAACGTAATTCATTTAAGGTATGCAGCATGATGAATCTTTTTGTTTTAATTTTGTAAGTTAGCATTGCTTAATAATTCTCCTAATCTGCTATAGTGTACAATATACATAATGTCCAAAATAAACTTGGTGAGGGAAGGACAAATGTTCACTTCCCCTTGACCAGACCAACCTGTATTAAACTTCAAACTTTTTTTTTTTTTCACTAAATATATTTTACTTTAAATGCATTTTATTCAAACACGAAATAAACCCACATACCTTTGGAGGAATCATTTCATCCTCAAATTCAGCATCACTGGCTTCCATGTCTTCCCCACAAGAACTACGGAAAAACAAGAATGTCATGCCAAATTTAAGCACTAGAGGGCAGGAGCGCGAAAGTAAGGACCACATGGTTGGTAAGTGACCATGTGGTCCTGGCTTTCTGCAAAGTCATGCAGCAATCAGTCAACATCTTGAGGCAATGTGAATCATGTGAGAGAATTAGAATCATTTCAGGGTTGAAATCAGCATGTGAGAACCCTAGATTAATCTCAGAACAGAGGCCTCACTTATTTCTTTGTTCTCACGTCGTGAGCCAATAAATGTGGGCGCTGGGTAGGATATACGGAGGAATTTAAAACCCGCTCGACACACCCCACCTACGACACCAGTTTCTAGGAGTAGCCTGGAATCCCACTCTGATGCAAGCCACAGAAACAGAAGTGCGCTACAGCGAGAGAAAGATTTAACATACTCGTTCCAGTGGGACCTCTTCCGAGTATTTTTCTGGATTGTGGCCGACTGCACAAGAAGCGAGTCCGGAGTGAAGGGATTTATGTTAATGCGGGGAGTCTGGTTCCACTTCCACTCCGTGTTGGTTTTTCCCGACGACTCCACATTCTGGAACAGGGCTACTCTACTTGAGGCTACCGCGTCCGAGCTCCGGGCTTTAGACAGTAAGCTCTGCGAAAACGAGAACCAGCAGCATTAGGTAAATTCCAAAGCAACAAACGGCATTCGTTCCCGACGAACATTTTCAAACAAACGTCTCAAACAAGATGCTGGTATCCAGGCAGGATTAAGACAATCTTGAAAATGTAGGCCAAGCGGAATCTGGGCTGGGCAACTCATGCATGTAAAAGGATACAAAACCGCGTTCGAATACATCCCAAATGAGTAAACTGATTATGAACTTAAATATAAAACAATATAACATCAAACATATCAAGACATGCATGATATTCAGCGATACCCTCTCTTGATCTTTAGACTGTCAAGCAGTGATTGTATACATTTCGCTGTTGTATAGTGAAAAGGTTGCCCAAATTTCAAATCAAAACTAATATTCCAACGCCAATGAACGTTCCTAGTGCACAGCAAACGGAACCTTGATAAAACGAGTTGGAATCAAACGTGTTCCAATGTTATAACCATTTGAACGAAGTCGGTTATAAGTTACTAAATAAACTAGGATGATTACTTTGGGCACATCAATTGATTAAGTTCGATTCGCGACCGAAAACTACCGCAATAACGAATAGAAAATTTACCTTTGGGGTGTGCGGCGTGTCAAACAGTCTGAGCTTTCTGAAGGTTTTATGAGGTGGTGTATCCGGGCAGTCGGGAATAGGTGAGCTCGATCCTTCCCTATCTTCCCTCCGGTAAATCTCCGGGGAAGAACTACCGTAAGACCGGGGGCTCTTCCTAGGAGACGGTGATCCTTTACCGAGGATTCTACGTTGTTTCACGGGGGACGGCGACCCAAACCCTTCCTCTTCCCAGAGCTCCACATCGCCATCTTCGCGCTGGCTCTCTGTTGAATTCTGACGCCGCAGAGCCAGTGGAGAGTCCATCTCGGTGAAGCCCGACTCCGCTCCTGTGCTGTTGTTGCAGTCCTCCTCTTCCCCGTCACTTGGAGCAAACTCCAATTTTTGCCTAATAAGTCCCATCTTTGGAGAATTGCCCCGCTGTCGTCTTCGGCAGCCAAAACTCATTTCCACACGTTTACAAGCAAAGTATAGCTAGCTAGTACTTTTACACAAGGTAAAGTTAACGTTACCCAACTCCACGATGATGTTCAGACCCTAAGACCTGTTCAGAAAATATTTCAATTAATTTGAGCGAGTACTGTAATCCATACGTAAATGGAAACAATATATTAAAGCACTTCACTGATCACTGTATGCATATATGACAGAGGTCAAATGAGGCAGGTTGCCAGCCAGCGATCTAGCTACAGTAATCCAAAACAGTGCGAACTCACCCCCTGCTCACTGAAAATGGCTGCGGCGTGTCCTCCTGAATGCACAGCGGTGACTTAAAATGTCCAAAATACCGACTAATCAAACCATATATTATGAACATTGATCAAGAAGAACATTGTAAAACAATTCATCACGACGTAACACTTTCGATCGTGAATCCGTAGCCTATGTTTGTTTACTAAATTAGCTAATTTCAACAATCGCCCACTTCTGATCTGCCCACTTCAGTGATTCCCGCGACCGTTGGCCGAATGACTCATTATTTCAGCCAATGAGAAGCGAGTATGCAAGTTTGAAACATGGGCGGGCCGGCTAGACGTCTTGCGGCAGTCTCTACCAAAAGCCATGCGTAATTTTGGCGCGAACACTCCGCTTTAATCTATTGTATTCCCCTCGTCTCCAAAAGAGACAAGATTAGTTGCACACTCATCAATCAATGCTTCAGCCCTTTATATTGTTGTAATTATTCTATTGTCTTTTAATCAACAACCCGTCACATTAAAACAAGCTGGTCTAATTAAACGTTGACGTCCCGTTAAATTTTGTCAGAGATATACCAGTTTATCTAAGCAAATTAGGCCAACAGTTTTTAAAATAAGTCGTGTTGGTGAGTATATACTATAAATTTAAAAAAAAAAAAAAACTCGCTTTAAGAATTCACTCGAGTCTTGCTTTAGGCGGTTTTTAATTTTACTCAGTTTAAGGACATTCCTGAGAAATTATTTTTGTATTTGGTTATTAAGAAAACGCAGTTTCATTTACGTTTGGGTCGAAATCGATTTGAAGAAAAGCTGCGTCAAAATTCTGAAGAGTTCTTGTCTATTGTAATCTATTTAAATCAGTAAGCCCCACGACAATTTACTTATATAGCCTTATGAGAATTAGGCACACCTGCACAGCTTAGAATCCTGAGTTTCAGTTATTACACCATCCTACATGTTGGAAAAAAAAAAAAAAAAAAACTTCTGCCCATTTCCCAAAAAGGCCACATATTTTGTCATTTGAGAATGCTGAGTTTAAAAATACAAGTAAAAAGTTTCTATGTTGTGTTTTTTTTTTCCCCACAAAATGAGAAATGATTTTCCTTATATATAGCTTTTTTGCAGTGTAATTTTCTGTTGCTGTTTGGGTGAAACACATTAGATGTAACAGAAAACAGCTGGATCGTGTTTGCATTTTCTTCTGTCAGTGGTCATATTACTAAGCCTGAAATCAGATTAGGCGTAAAATAATGTCTTTAGAATCATTCCTACATGTGATTCTCGGCCAAGAATTGAACAAATAGTTCTGAGAGGAAGACGTGAATCGTGTCTTTGTGGCAGTTTTTCTGGTGGCTAAGGGACAACACAAAACGTCTTAACTTTACAAGTGGTTGTTGAAAGTGACAATGCCATGAAATGCACATCCTACCTTGTGAGAAAATGTGATGTGCTAGAGTAGAGCAAACACTTTTTGGAATCAGCACCCCAAGACAAGAAACAAGTATTGGATTTTATTCAGCAAAAATGATGCAGGACAGTGTTATCAATCATTTAGGCCTATGTTGAGGGATTCTCTTTACCAGAAAGACTTAAGCAGCCAAAATAGACTTGCATGCACCAAAAATGTTCAGGAATCCAAGTTCCAGGGCCAGTTACGATTACAGCTGATAGCAAACTATTGGTGGTGAACTTGGGTGCACACATCTTTGAAATATACTTCAGCCTCAGCCTCAGTATGTGCAAGAAGAAAGAATGAAGATCTTCAGGTTAAAAATGGACTTTAGGAGACCATTAGTTTCAAGTGCGGCATGGATGGAAAACTATGATAAATGAATTGAGCTGAACATTAGTGGAGTCAGAATCCAATTTAACCATGAATAATTCTGCGGAGCTGATCACAGTAGGGAACCCTTAAACTTGTAAAAATGAATGGAGCTAGCCAACATAGTGGCATCATGTCAGCAACCATGTCAAATCTTTCACAAAAGCTGTATTTAGCATTTAAATGTTCTCAAATCTAACACATTAAAAGATTACTACAATCAATATACCCAGCTAATGAAGCGTGTTATTGTCTTTTTTTTTCATTTTTGATTTTTGCCCAAAAGATTTGAGGCAGTACAACACAACTCCTTAGGGGAAGAACAGGGTCAAACACAAATAGAATTGTACCACTTTATTATTTCAGAATCACTGCTTCATTTGTGCATATTTAAACTTTTAAATATACTGAGGATTTAAAGCACCAAATGCAAGAATACAGTGTTTCAATACCATCCAATGAAAAGAAGAAACAAAAAAATACTGAGAAACATTTTGTAATCTGTAAGGGTCAAAACACTGATCTGTTGACTCCACCAAGCCCTTCTCCATTGTTAAAGGGAATCTGCAGCTCGAGGTACTTCAAGGTTTTTGTCAGGTTTCTTACTTCTCAGAGAAGAAAGTACTGCTTCACAGTGGCAATGCTCATACAGGAGCATCAAATAGAAAAATGTAAATGCATACATCTACTCATAATCTCTACGCAGTACAAGCATGGAGGATCTCCTAGGAGAATGATTTGAAGCACCAAAAATCCATGGTCGTAATGAAAAAGCAATGTGGTGTGTCAGCAGGAGGTGTCTATGTTGTGGGAATAAATGTTTTTTTTTTTTTTTTTTGTCATATATTAAATTTCTTATAAATATTACATTCAGATCCCATTGCTTTTCTTTAGGTATTCTGCTTTATTTCTTAACAGAAATGAATGGTCTTAAAAAGCGAGCCAGTCAATTTGGTATTTGGATCAATCAATCTTGAAGAGACACGAGTTCTCTATTCATTACAAGAATGTGTATTTGTTCTTCACTTAAATGATGCTGACCTGGAGAGAACTCGCCATGTGTATGGTTTTCTTTTTTCCTTCAAATTATGAATTTTCCTGCAGAATGAAGCAAGATTTGGTGGGATACATCATTCTGTTAAAGGTGGCAGTAAGCAGAGAAGCTAAACACAGCTGAAACATGGTTTCGTCTGGTACAAGTTCAGTGCGCAAAACGCTCTCAAACCCCCCCTTATCTTTAGCCCACTTCAAATTTCATCAATGTAATTTAACAGAGAGACTAAAGAGAGACTGAGTGACCAGATCTCCCTAAGTGCATTTTTAAAACATACAATATATACAGAAATTATACAAGAACAAAGTTCTTTCAGTGCAGCTATCAGTTCAGCAACATATACGTACATTTCAACAACGGGTACCTGGTTTAATTAGTATGGATTTTTTTTTGCATGTGGAATCTCCAAGCCATTTTGCCCTGAACAGTTTTTGCCAACAAGTTAGTGCGCAAATGTCAATCATCAAGTCCTGGAGACTCCCCTTGCTGTATCCTTGAGGCTATTCTTATGGCTTCTTCCAGTGACGGTTGGTCGCTGAGCTATAAGAAATAAACAAATGAATGATCGATCACAATGCAAAACCACAGCCCCACAATTTAATATATAAACTTTAAGACCGGAGACTTCATTTCTATTTTCATTCAGAGTCACAAAATCAAAGACACACATGTTCCCATTAACAGCTAGTAAAATTCATTCTTTGATGAACAAGTATTCAGTTAAATAGTGTGTTGATTAGGCGGAGTCAAACTCCATGATTAGAAGATACTTTTACATTTTCCACCAAGAGCCATTAGCATCACAAAGGTAAGGATTCATAACATGTGGTTTAACAAGTGAAGATAAGAATTTTCATTACGCACCAATTTGTAGCCATGACCCTAGGACAAACAACCCTAACTTGTATAGTATCAAACAAAGAAACTTGAATTGAACACTGCAAAAAATCTCCTGTGCATTTTAAAAATTTTGTATCATTATTCTTTATTTGCATTTTTAAATGTGCCAATTTATCTCTGACATATTTTGTCTGGTGTTGAGTAATATTTCTAAGTAATTAGCAAGTAACCATGATTATAAGTTAACATAACCAGTTCAAATGGATTTACTTATAGCAATAATCATGTACTCCAGAGATTCTGGCATCCGTAAAAAATAAAGACAACATCTTTCCACAGATTTCTTATCTGGAGACCATTTTTACATGCTAGAACCATAAACTGAAAATCACTAAAGGATGCAAGTATCTCTGTCAGGTAGGAAAAACTTCCATTGCCTTTGACAAAGCAAACAAATGTAGGCTACACAAAGTCGCCCTTTGGCCTGAGAGGGTGAGGTTATGCTGGAGAAGCCAAGTCTTACGTAAGCAGACATGGCCATGAATAAAAACTAAGTTTTTACGTCATTCTCGTTTTGTTGTTTGTATATTAGTTGAGCTGACCACACCTATGTCTACAGCACACAAATGCTAAATAGGCTCTCAGGTGACGCAACAACAAATTTCCCCACCCCTAAGCTGAAGTACTAGTCATCTTTTTGTCAGCAGTGGAAGCCGCAGTGGCAGATTCTTAACCTGCCCTCCCACCCCGGGGCCTACCCATTACTGTAAGGATCAGCACTACAGGCTTACCAATCACATCTACACAGTGATACCTGACTGAGGCTTTCCATTATCTATACAAGAAAATGCTTGCTCTGCTTATCGACAAATGGATAACCACAATGCAAGATGTAATAACCAGTGTCCATTGTCTCTCTCATCTATGTTCTCATTTAGCAGTATGCACTGGAGCAAACAATTTATTGAAACTGAACTACTAATTAAGATAATTCTTACGGATGTGGAAAATGTTATGTTTGTAAATGGGCCATTCAGAGGTATTTTAACAAAATGTCCCCTCCGTTACAAGACACTAAACCGTCCCCCAAACAAAATTCTGTCGATGTATTAAAAAGTATTTTTATTTTTTTTAACAATTTATGGGTATAATAGAGCACTACTATATTCAGGCGGAAAAAGCTCCATTTTCCCCTCCATTTCCATTTGGGGATCATTTTAGTGTCTGTCACGGAGGGGACATTTGGTTGACAATACCTCGGAATTGCCCAAATATAAAAAATATATATATTTTATGCCGTTTCTAGGAATTACTTTGGATCGGAGATACAAGGTCTTATGCAAAATGGAGAAAACAAATAAGAAGACTAGTTTCTTTTGTCTGTTTTTGGACTGCTGTCAGTTACCGGTGACCCACCTGTACTGCAATCTGGGTGCCGTCGGAGGTGGCCAGTAGGGTTACTGGTTGAGTGCCGGTCGTGAGTAAGTGCTGCTCTTGCTCCTGCACAAGCTCAGCCTGTGCTGCGTGGAATGCGGCAAGGTCAGGGGTCACGATGGCCACCTACAGCAAACAATGGCACAGTTCTAAAACCAGCCGAAAGCAGCACATACAAGACCAGCAGAGGGACCGGGCTTATTCTTTCACCGAGAGACAGCGAGGCTTTGTTTTACAGGAAGTGCTTATAGGGGAATACCCTGCTGTGTAAAATATGACACAGCCACACCACAAACTGGAAATCCCTCAAAAGACCATAGGTGAGTTGAGTTCTTTGAAGCCAATTCCATTTATGTAATTATTTTAACAGCGACAGAGACAAGGGAGAAATGCCAGACATTATTGATCCCTGTTCTCTGCCTTCACAGGCTCATTCATGATAATTTCAAATCAACACAAAACAGTTTGCACAGTTGAGATAAACAATTGTGCAATCTTTTACTTCCTAGCACTCAACACAAAGTCTTCTCCAGAGCTATTCTCTAGTTGGGCACACGTAAAATCCAGGTCTCAAAGTACAGTTATACTCTAGAAGAAGGAAAGTATTGACCCAAGAGATATAGCTAACGACAAAAAGTATTGTACACAGGCCTGCACATCACATCAACGTGACCAATATTCTGAAAGTAGGAAACCAGCAAACTTTCTCAAGGACTAAATGGTCTTGACAAACGGACCAGAAATGTGAACAGAGACACATACCTGGCCCTCTGTGCCATCTGCTGTCACCATAGTGACAGCATGCGTCTCACTCGACGAAATAACCGCATCGTGAGCTGGGACAGTGATTGTTGTGCCATCTTGCGTAACCATGGTGATTGTGTTTCCCATTGCCTGCATGTCTTCCTGAGAGATACTGACCTGGACAAACAGTATCATCACATCAGCAACACCCTTCATCCGTGAGGACTTCCCTCTTTTAAGGAAGCCCACTGAACATTAGCATAAATAGGGTAATTACTGTGTCATGTATCAGGCTGTGCGAATGGTACATAAACATAGACATGAAGATATCAGAGCATCCGAAACCACCATTATCACAAATTCATGAAGACAAATGTGAAACGCGGGATATGAATGGCAACTAGCAAGATGCTTAATGCCTCTCCTTGAAGGACATATTGTAATTTTAAAAAAAAAAAAAAAAAAAAAATATGGAGGGTTTGGAGCACAATGGTGATATGTCCAAATTTTGTGATTATGAGATTTTTACCTCCTGTCACACATTTCTATCAGCTTATTCTTGGAGCTCAATAATTATATGTTCATGCGCCTCCGTTTTAAACAGAATTCACAGTTTCATTTTGTGGTATGTCCAACAAAATCTGCTCATTTGAATTAAACATTGATATTTTGATGAATAAACATGAATAGTATTACAGAATCATCAGTCTCCCATTGCAAACAAACTTAACTTCAATCTATCACCATTGTGTTATGTCACATCAAGTGCTAGAATTGTTGGAGCACGGAGGTGACATGTCCATTTTGGCAATTTTGGCCATGAAGTCGCAGTACCACACTTACGAAAACTTACATGTTCATTATACTTCTGAGCCATGCAGTAAAAGAGTGACTGACATAAAAATGATGTAAATGATGTACCTGATTTAAGAGAACATTTGCAAACATAAAAATCAATTTTTCTTAAAACCTCTAAAATGGACATATAACCACTGTGCTCCAAACCTTCGATATATAAAGCACAGGAATCAATGAGAATCTGAACCGATGTTTGAGATCACTCAAAGGCATGGCCTACCTGTTGCGTTCCATCGTGGGTAATGAGGGACACATGTTGATGCCCGAGGACCTCAGTGGTTCCAACAGACACCTGTTCCACTACAGAATCCTCCTCTTCTACGTTTGGTGCAAACGTAACCCCAGGATCATCAATGGCGTCTGAGTTACAGCCGTCAAAATACACAATCAGACCACACCCAGGATTACTCATGTTAGCAACATCACCATAAGAATAAATCATGTCCAGACAAGGAATAATCGTTGCATCATAGTAAGCTTCGTCAGCTCACATGCTCCAAACCTGGGGGCTGCGAGTCAAAATAATCATTATTGATAAATTGCTGCCAACATTCCTCGACACCAAAATTGTGTTCGAAATTAGTTTCAAGCCTTTTTTACATAAGCAATATTTCACAGATATCTAGGTTACAAAAAGTTTTCATTCATGCATGTCTCAAGTACGTTCATTGTAGATATACTTATAATCTGTTGAACTCATTTCTCACACAGATAGACACTAGTAGCACCTAAAAACTGAGAAAGAGCACCTTTTTACAAGAAATTCCTACAAAAACTTAGAATACACCAAAGTTTACTGAAGATTTGAGGCCAACTCAGTAAACCTCAGAAAAATTTTTCCGAGGTATCCTGAAGTCTGTCCAGTTTACTTAAGTTTGGACAACACCTCGATGTTCCCTTTCTCTCAAGATGCCCTCTTAAAAATTACATTGTGTATCTGATTTGTTTGTAAATAGGTACTTTTGCAGATTGAATATATTCTGAATACTGAAAATGTGTTTTTGTTGTTATTAATATAATGGTGGTGGTCTGCCCTTTGCCAGTTCCTGTATGCAGCACAGACACAGCAGGCTGAACTACAGTACTGACCATTCCAAAGTTCCCACGAAATTCGGCGAATATTCATGTTTTTTCATACATCTGAAAATTTTTCGGTGGCCGAAAAAATTTTCGGATAGTTTTCCGTTAAAAATTTGGTAGCCGAAAACAATTCAAGAAAATTCGCAGAACGAATTATCACTAAAAATTTGGCAAATTTCGGATTGGGGAACTTTGGAATGGCCAGTACTGTAAGCCTGTACTTCATCCACACTGCATCTAGGGCCTGGCTTAATTACACTGTACCTCGTTGAACAAGCAGTACTGGTAATTTGCATAATTAATTGGTGTTTGGACTGCAGTACTGGAGGGAGGTCTTTAATGAGGCATGTGTTTTGACTGTCTTCACGCCTCCCCTTTGTTCTGGTGTGAGCATAGGCCTAGCAGACAAACTTCGGTCTACCTCGGTAAAATTTTTCCGAGGTTAACCGAGTTGGCCTCAAATCTTCAGTAAAACTTGGTGTATTCTAAGTTTTTATACGAATTTCTCGGAAAAAGGTGCTCTTTCTCGGTTTTTGGGTGCTACTAGTGAGAGCAATCAAAGAGGACACACCTGATAGTTACTTTTCATTATTGGGCTTTTTGAATGCATATGGTGCTTAAAATGTGCAACCTGCATTAACCCAGCTAGCAGGTAACTTACAGCAAGGGCCATAAGTATTTGGGAAGTGACAAGTTATCATTTTGTATCAATTAAGCAATCAAGATGAGCTTGAAGAGTTGACATTAAGGGGGGCTCAAAACTATTTGGACAAAGGTAATCAAATTAAATTTTCATTTTTATTACTCAACGACGGCCTAAAGTCTGGAACCCATAGACATAGCCAGATGCTGGGCTTTATCCTTGAAGACCCTCCGCCAGGCCTTCACTGCAGCCATCTTCAGTTCCTGCTTGTTCTTGGGACATTTTGTCTTCATGAAGTGAAGAGCATGCTCCTTTGGATTAAGGACAGGTTATTCTGTTCGCCATTCTGGAATATTCCTCCTCCTTGCCCTGTAAATTGATGGGTTGGTTTTGCTACATGCTTCAAGTCATTGTCCACATGCGCTGAATGAAATGAAATGAGTTTTGAAGTATCTGACTGAATCTGAGTGGATAGTATGGCAGGATGCAATTCAGAATTCATCCTGCTGCTTTAGTCAGCAGTCATATCACCAATAAATACGACTGAACTGTTTCCACTGGCAGCCAAACATGCCCACACATGACCAGGCTTCACAGATGAGGTGGTATGCTTTGAATCTTGTGCCGTTGCTTCAACATACACTCCTCTTCCCATCATTCTGGTTCAAGTTGATCTTTGTCACATCTGCCAAAAGGACTTTGTTCCAACCATGAGCAGGTTTTTTAAAGATGTTTTTTAGGCAAGCATTCTGATATTGATGCTTGCCAAAAAACAGTGCATTAATTCATGTCATAAACCCGTAAAGTCAATACACTAAAAATCTTTAATTACTATTTTAGGTGTGGTCTGGAATTAATTAAATTTTAAATGATACAGATATGAGCATCCTGTGGAGAATGTCCTTGATCTGGCCAACAGCTGAGAAGGGATTTCTCTTCACCTGGCAAAGTAGTCTTCAGTAATCCATCACAGTAATTATCTGTGGCCTTCTGGGCATTTTGGTGTTCTTGAGCTCACTGGAGCATTTTTCATGATTAACCAAATGGTTAATTTTGCCACACCTGATGTTTCTGCTATTGCTCTCAATCTTTGTTAAAATTTTTCATGCTAATCATGGCTTGCTTCACTGTCGGTGACAGCTCTTTGGAATTCATTTCGAGATTTTACAACTGCAGATTCCAAATGCAAATGCCAAACTTTAAATCAACTTCACATTTATCTGCTTACTTGAAAATTAAACAATGAGGGAGTAACATGCTTGGCCATGGAACAGCTGCACAGCCACATGTCCAATTACTTTTGGTCCCCGAGGGGCTCACACAAGAAGTTGTGATAACTCCTACACAGTTCAACCATTTTGCATGTCAATACCCTCAAATTAAAGCTGAAGGGTCCACACTTTGAGCTCATGTCCATTATTTAATTTTCAAATATAGTGTGGTGGGCAGCTAATATCACAATACCATTGTCAATGTCAAAATATTTATGGCCCTGACTGTATTTAAATGAGGCCATTAAAGGTCTAAGGCTGAAGAAATCTGTGAACAGTGAAGTGCTTTTATCACCAAATTACCCCTTTATTTCATGAAAAATTGTCAGTTTGGGAAAATTTGTTCACTGGCATTTGATGCCCCCGATCAGTGGTTCCCACACCTTTCTTTGGAGACCCCCGGTCAATTTGTTTCAGCTCGAGTGCACCTGATAAAATAAAATATGAATCTGATTAGCTGTATTTGATGTGCTTGAGATTGAACGCTTCAAATACCTAGTAACTGGGGGTTGCCTCAGCCAGCGGCTCTCAAACTCGGTCCTGGGGGGCTCCTGCGTGTTAGTTTTCGTTCTAACCGCAAAGGCAATCCCAGAATTTTAACAAGATTTTAATTTTCCTGAAAGAGGAGCTCAAAACATAGGATCACTTAGACTCTAAAATAACATTCAGTCAGAAATCTCATTGTTTATAGGTAATTTAACCATTGTCAGCCCAGTTATATGCATATTGAAATTTACTGTTTGAAATTTAAGACTGAAGGCAGTCAGGAAGCTCCTGATTGGTATGTACACTTGGCCACCAACGCTAAACATCGATTTGAAGTTGGAACTTGGATCTGGGTGATAACATCATTTTCGTCACTCACAAGATAAAAGTAGTAATTTGCGTTCAAGTGGTCCAAACATTTCCTTTTAGGAAAGACAGACTAGAAGCTCTGAGTGGCTCTGTTCTCAAGGCAATGACAACGGATTTCTCAGTAAGCTGTCCATTCAGGAGCTTTTATGGCTCAAATTATAAACCTTTCCAAAGGACTAATTCTGGGTTTGCTCATCTACTACACTTGCATACTGAAGTGAAGCCAAAACATAAAAATAAGCATTTTCAATTTATTTGAAGTTCCTCAGACATCTTTTGTTCCATTCACAATGTGCTCCAATGATGATTCTGTCATCTGGGAAAATAGCAAGAGGAGGTCCGAATTTCGCATCTCGCAGTTCCCACTTAAGGGGAGTTCTTGAGTATTATTCCCTATAGGAAGTTGGAAATTCCCACTTTGCAAGTTTCCCACTTCAAATTGAATGCACCATTAATGGAGAATTAATGAAAATGCAAATGATAATAAGGCCCACCAGCATTGTCTTGAAGTGAAAGGAAAAAAAAGTAAAGTATCGCATATTCAACAGTGAAGTTAACCTAGTTACCTGTTAAGTCGTTAAGTTGGCCAATTAACCTCATTCATTTGTTACCTCTTTTCATGTATGTAACTGCATACCAATTGTACAATAAGCACACTATAAAATTGGGAAACTGTGGAAATGGAAATACTAAATAATCCATCTAATTTTAAAATCACTTATTTAATTAAAATGAACAGCTTTTCTATAAATTCTGGAATTGCAATTGCAGGTGGAACAAAAAACAGCGTACACAAGGGTCCCCTTGGACCAAGTTTGAGAACCTTGCACCAGATGTAATTTGGGAACTGTTCTGGACTGAATCTGAAGTTGAAGGTCTGCTGTCTAACCTGCGGGAGGTTCAAAATAGGCCTCCTGCTCCTCCTCAATGGGCTCGGTGTCGTTGTGCGTGGTGCGCTTATGCATAGCCAATGTGGAGATCTGCTTGTAGGTCTTGCCGCAGTGGTTACAGTTGTATGGCTTGCAGGGGGTGTGGACCACGTGGTGTTTGTACAGGCTGGAGTACTCTGTGAAGCGCTTGTCACAGCCTGGCACCATGCACACGTACGGCTTCTCCCCTGCCGGAACAAAGCTCGACACTAACACACAACCGCCAACAATGAAACCCACTGTGTCAGAATCATGGGTTAGACGTCAGCATTTTAATTCTGCAATATCACCCACATCAATGATATATTATGCAATATCACCCACATCAATGTTCTGCTGGGAGTGCTCTGGTTTTCTACATGTACTCAACTGTGAATGTCTTCAGTGTGCAAATTGGTCAGTTAAACCCAAACATCATCACAGAATAAAAAGCAAATATAACAACAACAGAGGAGATACACAGTGTGTTTTACAAGAGGATTAGAGTCCTGTGGTAAAATTGAGTATTTGGTCAGTTGATTCTCAGAATATTTGCTGGACATTATTTACAGTCCATCACAGATGGGTTTTCTGGCCCATCTCTATCATTCCCCACCATCAATATGGTCTCAACGTTTGTTTAAACTATGAGATGAGAAATTAAATCAAGTAGAGCACATTAGCTTGCTTTAAGTTACTGTTTGCTATCAAATTCAATTGCATTTGTGTTTGCATTTGCGCAAAATGAGTGCAGGACATGCATGAAAACTTGAAGTCGATCAAACAAGTCCCACCTCAATTATGCCACAATAATACTATGACTACTTATACTACTACAAGTAATAATAATAATAATAATAATCAGTCCAGATATGACCTAAATACTTACAGAGACAGACTTAATATTTTGGTTTTGTGCCGAAAGCCAGTGCATGTGTGTCCTGAGAGTCTGAATGACTAGCAAGTATAAATGGATGTAGGATATGACTCAGCCCTTCATAGGGGGAAACAGAGGAACAGGCAGCCTTGCCTGTGTGGATCCTCATGTGGTTCTTGTAGTTTGTGGCACTGGCAAAGGCTCGCCCACAGCCTGGCTCGGTGCAGTAGTATGGTCGCTCGCCTGTGTGAGTCCGGATGTGCACCTTCCGGATGTTTGAGGTAGTAAAGGACCGCCCGCAGCCCTCGAATGGACATTTGAATGGCCGCTCGCCTGTGAATCCCGGACGTGACACATTTGATCATGATTTGTTCAATATAAATACCAACTGTGTTCACATTAGCTAGACAGTAGCTAGCCACCTCTGCGTAGAATCTTCGATCATCACCCAGTGCCAATGATATCACAATGTGAAAGCAGGCTACATGAATTCTGGACTGGCACCACTGTACCTGTGTGGGTCCGAATGTGCTTCTGTAGGTCTCCTGATGTCTTGAATGATTTCTGACAGTTAAATTCTTGACAGCGATACGGCTTCTCTCCTGTATGTGTACGTATGTGGCTCTTCAAGCCATAACCTTCAGAATATGATGCAAAACAAGTACAGGCATGAGAAAAGGCGCCATTATGCAGCTATATGTTATAATGAGACAGAAGAGGAGGGAAAAATTAAAGAGCTGGTGTGCGGAAACAGTGAATCTAGCAGTGTTAAAGCTGATCACCTGTGGCAAATGTCTTCCCGCAGCCCAGACGATCGCAGATGTACGGCCTGTCTCCTGTGTGTACCCTCTCATGTACCTTCACACAGACACAATGCAAGTACATTTATGAGTCACGATATACGTACAAACTACTTCACAGTAAGATGCAGCAGCGTCTGCATAGTAACAAACAGAATTTGAGGTACTGATCTCGTGGTAATGATACCATCACATTTTTTGAAAGAATAGCACAAACAGGAAGTAACCAGAATGGAAAGGGAAGCAGACTGCCCAAATCAGAACATGAGTCTCCTGACACCTTACAAGTTGTCAGCAAGCACCTTAATTTATCAAGACCTGCTCAACATTAGCTACAGTGAAAAAGACAACTCAAGCATGATGGCCACATCCTTCCTTGGATTACTACATTTCATTTTAAATAAAGCCCTTTCAATTTTTTTTCCCTTTAAATCAAGGGTGCCTATAATTCTGCACACCTGCATTTACCTTGAGGTGGTGGGCAGTAGTGTAGAGTTTGCCACAGCCCTCGTAGCTGCAGCGGAAGGACTTCTCTCCCACCTGCTGGGCCTTGAACAGACTGCGTGCCCCCTGACCCTGCAGAACAATCTGCAGCAGAAACGGGGGTCATGCACATCCACAACACACTAAACACATGCATGCACGCGCACACAAAACAGCAGAATCACATCAGTACTCCGTTTCCTAAGTTACCTGCATCTGAACACCTCTGTCGGGTTGAGCTGGGGTTAGCAGCGCTGCTCCGGAGACGCTTTCCGCACTCTCCACCTGAGGGAAGAACACTACGGTCTGTCAACAGGGACTCAGAATACAGTGACACTGGCTCAAAGGTGTCAAATGGCTTCAAATTCCTCCCTAGTTCTTGTTGGTTTTAACCACCAAGATTAGTTCATTTGAACCCTTTTTCAGCCACATGGAAGAACCACCAAATGAGGTCAGTGAGCCATTTTCATTGGTGGGGCAAATATATTGGAATACCATCATTTTCAACCCCCTGGACTTCAGCGTCTCAGCTGGTGCTCACTCAGCAAGTTAGGATGCCTACTAGCATTTATCCACGCTTTCTAATCTTTATTCCTTCTGTCAATACAACATTCCAAATGCCTTGGATACTTCATCTCTCTAAAAAGTATAACAAATATAAATTTGAATTTGAGGGATCTCCAGTGCACAACAGAGGAGGGCTCACTGTGGATTGGATGTGTACTTTCCGATCGGCTGTGGTGGAGAACGGCCCTACCTTGGCAGTGTACTGCTCCAGCACGCTGATGGTCTCCGGGTCAATGGTGCCCTCGGCCTGCAGGTCCGACACCGTGCCGTCGGCCTGGATGGTCAGGATGGTGTTGTTCTGAGGCATCTGTACCGTGTGTTGGATGTAGGCGGTGGTGCCGTCCTCCAGCTGAACCGCCTGCAGTGTGCTCTGGTCATACATCTCCGGGGAAGTGAACACTGGCAAAATATAAAGAAAACATTCCAATCAAAACAAAGACCAATGAAACGTGGAGACCACAGGTACATACACTTGCTGACAGGCATCTATACAAATACACTAACAGGAGCATATGGACAGTAGTGAACAGCATTATTGGTATAAATACAAGACAGGTTTTTCTCCTGTATAAATATGTCTGAAAAAGTGGAGTCTTATTTTGGGGATCTGGACTTTTAAATGTCAGAGAACAGATATGTTCCACCACTAATGTCATCAAAATACTAAAAAAGCCCATGATAACACAGAGAGCTTTTTTCGCATATTAATGCAAATAACATGCAGAAAGTTATATATAATGTTTCTGTACAGCCGCTGATGACACTTGATCTATAATGATTTAACTGCAGTAAAATATTTTCACCAGCTGATGTCACTAGTGGACAGAAAGCCTCACTTTGCCGTTACTAACACAACTGCCAGGTACAGGCGGTAGCAGCTCCCACGATATCGAGAAAGAGACAGGTTTCCATTTTACCCACTAAGCCATATGTGATTTTAGCGTAATAATTTAATCTAAAAGATAGTGAAAACATGATTTTATTCAAAAGAAGCTAAAAACATAAGCCAACCTTCTTTTATTTGATGTTTTTTCTTTCTTTCTTTTTCTTTTTTTTTTTTTTTTTTACAATTATGGTTAAATAAAAATCCCTGGATGTGACGCACTAACCTTTAGGTGTGTGATGAATGTAGGCCGTTGTTCCATCTTCCAGCTGAACAGCCTGGCCATCTTCTAATCTCAGAGCCTCATTTCCTACAACAGCAAACAAAGGAGAGCTTTACTACCTTCTCACCTGTCAGTGTAAGTCAATCAATCAATCGGCTTTAGTTACTACACAGCCAGGCTGTGGTCAAATTTGCTAAAAGTGATTTCTAATAAAAGCATAGGAAGCTGCATATAGTTTTGTTCCAAGTCGAAGAGCAGAGAAAGCAGCTAAAGCCCATTTTGCTTTATTGATCCTGAACTGAACCACAAATACGTCAATAAACATGGGAGGCTAACAAAATTTAGTGCTTTCAGAGGTGAGGTTAGTTGATCAAAGGGTTGTTTTTCTCAGGTAAAAGCCTCCCTATAGCACAGGTAACAGCTAGTAAATTACCTGCTTTGGGCATGGAGACATGTTGAACATAGGCAGCTGATCCATCTTCAAGCTGGAATACCTGTCCATCCATCAACTTGCCATCAGAGAGGGACACTGAAAAATGGAATCTGTTTCACAAAGCACATCAAGCCCGAAACCGACCCAACTGATAATACAACCTTACATGTTATCAGACACAACAAAATCAAAGCTTGCTCAACAGTTTCCCAACCTATCACACCCAAATTCATCATCTGTAGGATGCCAATCTTTTTTCTTGTTAGGGGAAACAAAAACTGCAACCAATCATCACGCATGTGAAAGCCTCAGCAGCAATTGTTATCTCACGCTACTCTGGTCTCTTTTCTTGAGCTATGAAAGCAAGCAGGAGGGGCTCAGATACAGCACTGATAGAAGTAGGGACTCCTCAGGGCCTGAGGCAATCAGATATTTTAATGACTGTAGAAGGAATTTTACTGTGGCCTGTACAGCCCAAAACAATCGCTGGTGCTAGACTTGGATGATGGGATGTAGCCTACGCTGATGAGTTAAATATTACAACCACCACTGTAATATGCTGTTGGTCTTCCGCATGCTACCAAAACAGCTCTGAGTCTCTGAGGCATGGACTCTAAAAGACCACAGAAGGTGCCCTGTAGGATCTGGTATCAAGACTTTAGCAAAAGATCCTTAAAGTCCGTGCGGCTACGTCGCAGATCGAACTTGTTCCAGCACATCCCACAACAGTTGGTCGATCAAATAGCGATCAGGAGAATTTGGATGCCAGGGCAATATCTTGAACTCTTGTTGACAAACCGTTCCTAAACAGTTTGGGTAGAATGGCAAGGCACATTCTCCCACGGAGAGAGGCCACTGGGAGATAACATTGCCATGAAGTGGTGTGCCTGGTACACAAACACAACAATGTTGAGGTCAGTGGCAGAGGTCAAACTGACATCCGCAAGAACGCTGGGATCCAGGGTTTCCAAACAGAACATCACACTCCCTCCTCCAGCTTATCTTCCCACAGTGCATCCTGGTGCCACTTCTTCCCCATGAAAATGACATACTAGTACCCAACCGTCCACATGATGAAGGAAAATGAGAGTCAGACTAGGTGATGTTCTTCCACTGCTCAAAGCTCTAGTTCCAATGCTCACTTGCCCAGTGCAGGTGCTCTCAACACTGTACAGGAGTTAGCGTGGGCACACTGACAGACCGTACAGTAACTATGCAGCTGTTTTTATGTCTGCTCTCTCGCTTTTCAAAGGACCAAAAGTAATTTGTCACTGGCTCAACATCTGTAAACTGTGACAATATCAATGAAGTATAGCACATTTGAGTAGAGATTTGAGGTTAGGATTGAAGATACTTACATCCATTTTTTGGCAATCATTTTGCAATACAAATGTTAAGGGACTGCACTGCAATCAACATTCAATACTACAATTATTAAGTACAAGCTGTTGAAACTGTTCAGGGCATCTAGCGTCTCTCTGGTCAAAGTATTACTGTTGTTCTGGAGAAGGTTGGGGTAAACACACCTTTGGGACTGTGCTGTATGTATGCAGTGGAGCCATCTACAAGGGTCACAGCCTGCAGGCTTACAGTTTCTGTATTCTCCATTTGGTCATCATCTGCAAGACGAGATTTTTTTTTTTCAACATGTTTTGTTGGCTTGTTACAGGTACACACCACTGTGCTGCAAGCGAATAATGGATCTATTAAATAGCTGCCACATTAAGTTACTGCAATAGTCAAATTATGACACAATACATTACATCTTCAAATGAAACTTGCCAAGCAGATCCCTCTCTCGGCTAAAATGAGGCACTAAAAGGTCTGAGATGGATCACCAATGCTGGCGCTACACATTGGCAGACGGTTATGCAAGTTAATCCCTCAAGAAAGTTCCTGGAGATTCACTTAAGATGATATTGCAGAGGTAAAATATTTATCATCACCAAATGATGAGTCATGCCAGGACAGAACCCTAGAGTAACCTCACCTGCCACGGCAACAGCTTCAGCCAGACAGAGTGTGACGTGCTGGTTGTCACCGCCCACATCCTGGAATTCAGCAATTCCTTGTGCATCATGGTTGATCTGAGCCAACAGCATGATCGCGCTGCAGACGTACAATCTGAGCTCGGATCACTGCAAGAGGTCAGGTCAAGATTCAGTGTATGTAATGATTCAATAGTAAACAATAGGAAATCATGCATAAAAAGCCATGATCTTTCCTCACAATTGCCCAAAACAGAAACATACACATCAGCAAAAATTCTAAGCATTTAAGAAATGCCGCCTCAAGGGCTTTTTACAAATGGTTCACAGTTCAGGTAAGGCTTACATACGGCAATAATTTTTGAGCAGAGTGTCAGTAAAATGACTCATCGGGTTAAAATCTATCATTTCATTGGCTGGTACCATTTTTAGTTGACAAAGCAGCATACTAACCAGATGTACTGTAAATGTTTGACCATTACAATTTCCCAGGTAAAATTAACTTACTTGTGTATCAAGACATTAACTGTTTTCTGGACCGTAATCGAGTGGCACCCTGGTCCTGGAGAGCCACAGGGTGCGCTGACTTTGATTTTCTTCACCCAATATAAACCTAAAACACCGGGTGAGATAAGTTAAGTGTGTAATAAGTCACTTTAATTCACCAATTAACTGCTGAGTAACATTAAAAACCAGCAGACACTGCGGCTCTCCAGGACCAGGGTTGCCCACCCCTGAAAAGTCCATGGAATGTTAGTGAGCATCTTTCCTATTCGTTGATAGTTTTCGAGGTGAGTTCGCGAGAAATGATTTGACTTGCCAAAATAAAAACATTGTCACTTAGTGGTTTGGTTTTTCCCAGTCAAAAGTTAAAGTTTAGTTTGAGTCACATACTGTTGTTTTAAAGGTGTTTTTTTGTTACTAGTTTAGCTGGATCACCCTGCAGTTGGAACTGCTGTATATGCGATGAAGCACGTTTGGACGGATAGCGATTCCTGTGGCCCTCCACTTAGTGATGCAAACTGAAAATAAAATAACAAACAAAAATTGAAAACCTGTGTGCAAGAAGTACCCAAAACACTAAATAAGACTTATGTGATTTTGGGGGTCAAAGTTTTCAAAACATGTTACAGAACTCCTGGGAAGGTTCACCACTGTTCCAAGTTTCCTCCATTTGTGGATAACGGCTCTCACCGTAGTTTGCTGGAGTCCCAAAGCCTTAGAAATGGCTTTGTAACCCTTTCCAGACTGACAGATGTCAATGACTTCGTTTCTCATCTGTTCTTGAATTTCTTTAGATTGTGGCATGATGTGTTGCTTTTTGAAATATTTTAGCCTGCTTCACTTTGTCAGACGGGATCTATTTAAGTGATTTCTTGATTCAACAGGTCTGGCAGTAATCAGGCCTGGGCGTGGCTAGTGAAATTGAACTAGAAAACAAAAAGTGGTTAATCATGGTTAATTCTTATTTAACATGTGGGGGCAATTACCTTTTCATATAGGGCCAGGTAGGTTTGAATAGCTTTTTTCCCCTAATAAATGAAATCATCATTTAAAAACTGCATTTCGTATTTACTCGGGTTATCTTTGTCAAATATTAAAATTTGTTTGATGATCTGAAACATTTAAGTGTGACAATTATGCAAAAAAATAAGAAATCATGAAGGGGGCAAATATTTTTTCGCAGCACTGTAAATACAATGTAACATGAAGTCAGATTGGCAAGTATGGAATCAGATTATGACTTGCAGTCAAGCAGATTCACTTTAATGGGTTGCACGTTTTGAGCATGCGTAGTAATCGTGACACAGCTGTTTTATGTGCCTGTTCAATAGCCAGACATTTCTGTTGGATTGTCATAATTACTTGCACCGCCATGTTGTAAATCTTCCACTCCTAAAAAATGCACGGCACCAGTGTTGCTATGTAACAGGAAAAAGGGCACGTTTCACAAAGTGTTAAAACTTGTAGAATATTCATAAGCTAGGCACAGCCTATTTAAATATTGACCAATGGCTTTGTTGTATTTGAACTGTATGACGCGCACACATCCAAAATGGATTTGTGTGACTTATCAGAAATGCATTTTCAATGGTCACAATCCGTTTTCGACATGTTGAAATTCAATTGATATCTGCAATGCGTATCTTTACCTTAAAAAGGAATTAATGATATGTACAATTAAAGATACCTGCAATGCTTATTCCTACTAGTCAAAAAGGAATTACTGGCATCTATAATTACAGATATCTGCAAATCAGTTTTGTCAAGTCGAAATGTAATTTCTACATGTAAGAAAATATTTGTTGCAAGTCACAATTATCTTCCAGATATCTTAAATGAACATTTCAACTAGTTAAAATGGAATTTTAATGTGTCAAAATGTAACTACCACTATTGAAAACTAAATTGCAACCAGTCAGCCCAACTGATCAAATGGATACCTTGCAGCATAATCAAACTAACCCACAAATTCATGAAAATTTAGATAGTAGTCCAGTCTTTTTTTGTAACGTGAAGTAACACGTGTACTAAACCGCAAAGGTCTCTATGGCACCGATTACCAAATAACACTTATAATAATGCCAGAGAGAACCATCAGCTCCTGTCAAAATTTTTATATGCTGAAGTGAATGACCATTCCATTCTACATTGAGACACAGCTTTTTCTTCTTCAGAAACCTTACATATTTGTATCTGCTGCATAATCCTTATATTAAATCTGCCATCCTTTAG
Source organism: Gymnothorax javanicus (assembly GCA_029692085.1). NCBI lineage: Eukaryota > Metazoa > Chordata > Actinopteri > Anguilliformes > Muraenidae > Gymnothorax > Gymnothorax javanicus. Next base: position 20,228,508 of record CM056209.1, read on the forward strand.
ATGTTCATGACTTGCATTAAAGAGATGGTTCTGACTGACTGTTAACATTGATGGCTTCTCTCTTCAAGTTGGACTGTGAAATAGTTCAGTGCTTAAGTTGGACATCTCAGTGATGAACTTAAGTGAAAATGATATATTGAGCATAGTGGTCAACCTTCTTCATCTGCAGACCCTGACAGCGGACTATACTGCTTGTATCAGCGTTAAGAGCATTACAGTGATGTTGATGAAAACCCCTTCTATCAAATTCATGTCTGTGTCACCTGCACTACAGTCACACTCAGCCAGGTTACATTTAACTCAGAAATTCCCCCATGTTTACTTTGGTTCAGCAATTCTGAGAAGCTGGGAAACTTCCTGGATGGGTGGTAGCATTTCAATGGCAAATGTTGCAATTTCCCAAGAAGCCTGTTGTGTCACATTGTTAAAATTGTATGAAGATAGTCATGTTTGACAGTTACTTAGTCTTGCCAAATTTGGTAATTCCATTTAATTTCAAATCAAATTAATGAAATTCGTATGTCAGTAGTCTTTTCTGGAAGGCACGCTCTTTTCAATTGAGCATTGTTAGTCTTTGTTACCTCCACCAAGGAAGTTATGTTTTTGTTGCCATCTGTTTGTTATCGCTTGCCAAAATCATACGATTTTGGCAAGTATATCAGTCAGTTACATTAGACGTCTGTTTGTCTGTCAGTTTGTTAGTTACACCCTTTTGCCATTTATCCTGCACCAATCTTAACAGAACTTGAAGACATGTTAGCATAGGTATTGCCACAGACCTATACTTTAAGTTTACATCAAAGGTCAAGGTCACACAAAAGGTCGAGAACACATTTTGATCCAGAACTTTGTTTCTAATTAAGCAAGAGACTTGAAACTAACGCCATTCCCCACATCAACGCAATACAGTTTTTGCAGTTAAGGGTCTCGATGATGTCACTCTGATGTAAAAACGTGCAAAATGACATCACAACGTCACGTCATTTTTTTTTTTTTAAATTTTTGCCAGAATGATTTTTTTTTATTCTGTTCTTTTCTCTTTTAAATTTTGATTTCGGCATGTCGTCATTCTAAAAACGACCTTTCATTTATTTGTTTGTTAGCAGTGGTTAGTACTGCCACTTCACAGCAAGAAGGTCATGGGTTTGAATTCGGCCTGGGGCCTTTCTGTGTGGAGTTTGCATGTTCTCCCCGTGTTTGCGTGGGTTTCCTCCAGGTACTCTGGTTTCCCCCACCCAGAAAAACGTGCATTATAGGAACACTCCTACCAGTACCCCTGACCTAGGAAGAACTGGAGTTTGTCCCCAGGCGCTGCTCTGTGGTTGCCCACTGCTCCTAACTATAGGATGGGTTAAATGCAGAGGACAAATTACCCCACGGGTTCAATAAAGTATATCTTATAAAAACAATTTTCTCGAGGAGTCGGGGGTGGTACAAGGAACAATCCATTAAATTTTGGTGGTGATCTGGATCACAATCTGGAGCCAGGAATTTTTTTTAAGGGTTCTTTACCATTGGGGGATGGGCTTGGCGGAGATTTGCTTCTAGTTCACCCCACCCGCAACAAAAGTTGCGGAAGGGTGTATGTGGTTGTCGCGTTTATTTATTTTTTTTTTTGTGTGTGTGTGTGTGTGTGTGTGTGTGTGTCTGTTTGCACTCTACAGGCCACAATTCTGCATGGATTGTCTTCAAATTTGGTATGGACAATCCTTAGGCAGAAGGGAAGAAATGTATAGTTTTTGGTGAAGATCCAGATCAAATCCTGGATTCTGGATCAGTTTGAAGATTTTTTTAACACTAGGAGATAGGGCAGACTTTCCACGGCTTATAACTTGAAATTGGTTGGAGATAGTGTTTAAGAGTAACTACATGCCTCATAGGAAGTTGGGTATGGAGATTCTTTTACCACCAAATGTTATGACCTTCAGCGACCTTGAAAGGTCAAACTCAGCATCACCACTTTTCCAAGTGCTCTAGCAGCCAAACGGTGCAAGATAGACCCATACTTACAATTGAACACTAATAGGAAGTCATATATGGGGACTCTCATCGCACTGTGATCTTCACCTTCAACTGACCTTGAAAGGTCAAACTCAACATCACCACTTTTCCCAGTGCTCTTGCAGCCAAACGATGCAAGATACACCCATAGTTACTATTGAGCACTAACAGGAAGTCATATATGGGGAATTTAATGCCACTGTGACCTTGACCTGCAAGTGACCTTGAAAGGTCAAAATGGCCTACCATCATATTTTCAGCCTCTGTGACTGAGAAACCGCCAGAGATAGGCCCTATGTTATGCTCAATCACAAATAAGAAGCCATATATGGAGACACCAATTCCATCATGACATTGACCTTCACGTGGCGTTGAGGGCACGGGCGGGGCGTTGTGGCCTTCTGGACACACCCTCTAGTTTAACTTGTGTTTGACTTCAGAACCTGCTGAGGCTTCAGTGGTTCGCAGTTACGTCACTTGATACTTTTGTTATCCCAGGCATATACATGGAGCGGTTTATTCTCTCTTGCAGACATCCGTTAAGTACGTGTAAAATTATTAATTGCATTAAATTTTGCTCAGCAAAGTGTTGTTATTTTTTAGAATGTCACAGCATAGGGCTGGGTTTCTTTAGCATTTTCGCTTTACAATATATTAAGTAGCATAAGTCATAACGAACCAACCATCTCAAAGTAGTTTTTTTTTTTCACATTTACAAATTTCTTGTCAAAACTTATATTAGGTTTTGATACTGATTATTGAGCTGCATCAAAGAGTGGTTTGTGATTTTACATGACCTCATTCAAATTTGTTCATTCAGATCTTAAAGTTAGAAATTTAAAATGGCAAATATCTCAAAAATCTGCAGGTTTAGTTTGGCTGCAAGGTATCCAACTGTTAAACCCGGCTTGCCATAAACAGCTGCGTATTAAGACTCCTGCAACCACCAACAGCACCCAAGCAAATACTTAGTTAGGCCTTAGCGTTCAAATACCGAAGTTAGTTTTCAAGCTAGCTAGTTTCACGAGTAAGATTACCAAAAATTTTGAGTTTTTAACATTGCGTTAACACATTTGTCTCGGACTGTTCGTAGATGTTAGCGTGCAAGCCAACTACTTCGTCGAAGCGCCGACGGTTTACGGGTCTTGCCCGAGATCACTGCGCTTGATTTATCCAGCCAACTACCGCAAGTCAAGCCGACCAAGAAGTGGAAATGCTTCAGTAGAAGCCAGCTAACATCTCGATGTCAGGCATTGCACGCAAAGCAAATAGCGGTAACGCCAACAGCCATCGATCTGGTTAGTATACAGATTGGCAACTTGCTGACGCTCGCCAAGTTATTAAAGAACCACCGAATAATTAAATACGTCGCCAGGCTAGCGTTAACTGGCCAACTACATGAATTGCTATAAACTGTAAGCCATTCTCAGTCAGCAAGTAGAAAATTGTTTGATACCAGCTCCAAGGTAGATACATTACTTTAACTAGCCTGATCAACTTCGCTGTTGTAAGGTGGGTGTCACGTTTGCATGTGCAAAACAACTGTCATTGCCTTAATCCGAACTGTCACAGCTAACAGTCGGCTAATGCTGCTAAATAAGACATGGATGTTGGCTACCTATAGCCTAATGCATGTGCTCCAAAAAGAAAATGAGTCTGCAGCTAATGTACCTACGATTTGAGGGTGGCGTTATTTACTTCAGCGTGTGTGGACCGCATGATCATAAGTTCCCATCAGTCACTATAAGCAAAAACAGTTCGCGATGTACAACCGCTCTAAGTACAAGAATACAGAATCCATTAATTAATGATAAAACATTTCAGAATGTTGGTTCCCTCATTGTTTTATTTACGTGTGGTTCCCATAGTTTGTCTACCCAAGACTCCATGTCCGCCATTGGCTGTCGAAATGGCTGTGAGAAATAAGGCATACTGGGTAAAACACATTTATATACTAACCTCTGAATTTTTCCAACAATTCCTCCGTCCGACCACCATGCATCAGGGCAGGAAATTGTCCAATGTTGATAATGCCCTGGAACATGTATAGGAAAGAAACATCGGCTCGATATGGACAGATCAGAAACGGTATGGTCTCCGATTGGCTATGATGAAATAGACAACTGTACTAATTGGTGTAACGCATTTTCGATCATTAATCGAGCGCGAGCCACCCGCGTGAAGCTTTGTCTGCACATATTGAGGGGTACAGACGCCTCTCTGATGTAGGACTAATGGGAGTGTGGAAAGTCAGGCGAAACATGCCAGAATCTCATTTAGGATCATACGGCGATTCTTTTTCTTATAAGTGAAAAGCTATGGTTTGATGCTAAGTACTTCCCAATACTGTGTAATAAATGCGCTCAAACTGCAGTAAAGAAACATCTGAATATTTGCGATGGTAAGCGGCCATTTTAGGAGGTACACTTGTCTGACTCTGAGCAATGCTATATGGGCAATGCAGTGAAAAGAAGCGTCACTGCTTTGGGAAATGCCCCGTTGAACCATGATTAGGACGTATAAAATTGTCTTCCGCGGAACCAGCACTTTTGACTGGTTTGGTTTGCCAGTGGTTTACAATTACGTCGAAACTAAATACGTGGCCAAAATAGGCATTGGATTTCAACGAGAAATCCATGCCCATGTCATCCCGAGCCACAGGAAAGGAATTAGCCAGCATGTCATGTTGGTGTTGTGCAAAATAAAGAACCGTTCCGGTCATTGTTCCACAATTAACGAGACTCGATTGGCAATGGTGACAAGACGAGGGCTGCATCTCAAAGCATGGGCTGCAGTCTTCGAAGGCTGCATTTTTAGGGATCGTCACTTATTACCGTTCGCCAAACTAACATTTAGGGATAGGAATAAGGAGAAATGTACGGTTAGATTTAGGGCTATGTGTTCGAGTTAAAGTTGGGGTTCGGGGACTAGTGACGACTCGCTTAAACCAAGGCTGTTCAGCGGAGATGAAATGACACCATGTCAGTTTGGCGGACGGAATCAAACGACCCCTAAAAATGCAGCCAACGAAGGATGTAGCTTATGCTTTGAGATGCACCCGAGATCTTATCACGTCGACCAGAAAAATTGATATACTCCGGCTTAATACTCCTCTCACAGCGTTGCTGCGTGGCATATTAAAAGCCTGCTTGATATAGTAGTTAATTTAAGCGTAATGTGTGCAGAAACCCATATAATCATTTCATTATTCATGACGCAAACACATTTCTTAAGGATGCTGCACATAAAAATGGGGGCCGGATGGTCGGCGAAGACTTCTTGAGATTGGATTTTCCAAGCGTAACCTTGACTTCCAGTTGACAAAATGTTATCTTGTCGGTCTCTTGGAGCATCATGTTTTTATATCTTGATTCAAGTGAAACCACCTGGCTACGTTCACGAATGTAAGGCATAGAACTTTTTTTTTCTTATTTATGAACATTTCACCTTTGTACTGAAAACTGTTGAGTTAGCCCATTTGTGCGATGACATTTTAAAAGAGGCCTCATTTTCCCCAAAAAGCTTTGCACAGTCTGCGAGAATTTTAGTCTTCCCGTTACTAATATCTCACAATCATTTGAAGCATCGAGGCTTCAAATCATTACACTTGAAGCTAGGTATGGGCCAATGTTTGTACGGTCAAGACTACTGCGCAGTCAAGACTACGAAGTTCCCAACTTCAGTACTCTTGGTTTTGAACAGATCCTGTTTCATAATTTCACTTCTCAATAGCTGCTTTGTAGGGGGCAGAAACTTGCCACCACATAAAATTTCTCAATAGGCTAATTCTACATTTCTGAAGCAATCCTATCAGAAATCAATCATACCAAGAGCTCAAATCCCAGAATATACAGGCACACCATCCACTGTTCATTACCAGGCATTAATCATTGTTTTAGACAACTACACATGTATCCCAACTTTTGTTTTTAATATATTGTTGTATATATAGATGGCTCATTCATACATCAACCAAAAGTTTGAGAACTTCATGATCAAGTCCAATTGAACATGCTTCAATGAAGTATTCAACCAATTTTACTGCTCACGACGACTTGTATCCAAATCAAAGACCAAGAGCTTTCCTCTTCTGTCCCAGGATCCCACAGTGTAGCCATTTCAGTAGCAGTGATGTCACCGATAATACAACAAAACATCCTTATGCATGGCGACTAGCCACAACCAGAAGTCAACAGCAGTGTAATAAAGTTAACGCCTGTCTTTTTTTTTTTAAATAATCTCAATTGATTTTTCAAAAAATTTGTAGTCTGATACAGAAGGCTAGGAGACCTGAACACTAAGAAAGTGCTAGTCATTAATTTACAGACATCAGGCATTGTGTAGAGCACTGACATGTATCCAATATGCTACAAATGAATACATTCGCTTACACCTTCCAAATGCCTAAGGTCACTCCACAAGGCTGCAGCAGAACCTTGACGTATATACAAACATGGCAATTTGTCAATGCAAAAATGTTGACTAACACTACTGCCATACGTATAAATTTAAAGACTGGAGTTCTAGACTGTAATGTGAAATTAATTACACCTTTATACTCAACTAAGAATTTTGTATTTATTGGACTTCGTCCCCAGTTGTTTCACGAGGACAGAGGGGGGAAAAAAAACAGCTGCCATTATGGTAACCCCTCCACAATCTGGATTCCACAGGACGTTGTTTGGAGCTGCTTTTTCCTCTCTCGCTTCATGTTCAAATTCTCAAAGTTCTCCCAGCCATCCATTGCATTAGGTCGTCTTCCCACATCTTCTGGTGCCAAGTCCAAATTCATAGAGTCCAGGTTGAAGAGTGAGTGAGAAGAACCAGCTCTGGAACCACTACTTGAGGGAACAACACAAGCTTTTTCACTTCACTACAATCAGTCAGAGAGTAAGAAAGGGAGAGGGCGATTCAATTCATTCCTGGAGCACTGCCTCCAAAATTGAAGTTGGTTGGCACCACTGGAGCTGTGAACTTGTATCCACCGTGCTTCTCAATCATTTTTGACTCTGAAACATGACAGAGGAATCCATTACAATCCCATCCATAACCATTATGTGTTCTTCGTCTTCTCAAATTAAATTTTCCAACAACTGAACATACCATGGGCTGCTCGCCTCTGATCTGCAAGTGTGGCGATGTCTTGAAGCTGTTTTCCTTGTTCTTCGTCGAGAGCCTGGGTAAGCGCCTGGTACCAAGCTGGGTCTCGCGTTTGCAAATCTGGAATAAGAGCACAGGTAAATTAGCCAAAGGAATATTCAACGGTATTCTTTATTTGTCCTTCAAATGAGCAGAAAATTGTACTAGAAGGGCAAAGGGAGCCATTAACAAAAGTCCAGAAATTATCATGGAAAAAAAAATTAAACACAAAAATCACCAATGAAATTTAGGTCCAGAAATCATTTCATCATAGGCTTGCATCAATTTTTTTTACGTGGAAACCAGACTCCCAAAGTTAAGTTATTTTCAAACCAGTCAATTCCACTGGATACAACAGTTCCTGACAAAGTTGAGAACATAAAATTTAACAGACAGGACACTGCTGAGGACAGCCCAATGTTCTTACTCTGCAGGATGACCTTGAAGATCTGGTACTCGTCTACCACATTTTCCTCATCATCCACGGCAGTGATGTAACCCTCCAGAGCTGTCTCCTCTGCATCATCCTCTTCCCAGTCTTCATCGTCACCATACTCGCCAGCCTGCTTCGCCAACATCTCCAGGTACTCCTGTCCCTCCTCATCGATGTCATCCTCGTCGCTGCCCAGCTCTGCTGCATGTGAAAAAAGGTTAACAGCCCATTATACGCTGCCAATCCTGCTGGCTAAACTGTCAACGTGCCAAAAAGCTAGCAGCAACCCCAAATGCTCCCCCACTTATAATGAATACGACAGGAGCACCTTCCTCATCTTACCATGGTCCTCATCCTCTTCTGCATCCTCATCGTCATCATCATCATCATTCTCATGCTCGGCACGGCATGCATATGCTCTCTTCAGTCCATTGAAGAGCAGGATGGCAGCGGGCACCAGCTGGCCAGCTACCTGGTTGACTGCTTGCGGCCGCTGCTCCAGGTCCATAAGAGCACACAGGCCAAGGACACACATCTTCCTGTCGTGGAGCCTGGGGGCCAGAAAAAAAGCTCAATTCCCGAGTTCCAACTTAGTTTACCAATCAGGAGCATAGCTAGGAATTTTGGGTCCCTTCCCTGGAAAGAACATCACTGGGGAACATCCTTTTTTATCCAACTGGAATTCTTATTGGCCCCTGGAATTATTACTTTTACCCCAACAATGATGCCTCCGGTACAGTGCAGCACAGATGATCGAGCACAGCCCTGAGCAGTGCCGATTGTGCTCTTCAGACTACAATTGTATGTCACACAGCGTGACCGTACTATGACCGCATTCTGAGTACAACTCACTGACAGTAATTGACGAGATGAATTTTCACAGTTAAAAAGGAAGGTAGAAGGAGCATTTACTGAGTCCATCAATTTACAGTACCATTTTAGACTCTGGCCCCAAGAACCAACTCATAGCAGACAGGCCTACCCCAGGAAACAGTCAATGTCCTTGAGCCACTGAGAGATGAAGTGGTTGGTGATAGGCTCTGTGTTGTTGGGGAAGCGTAGGTTCTCTAACGTGTTGAGCAGCAGCGGAGGGCTGTAGTAAAGGGCAGCGATGGCCACTTGCAGGCACATGGTCCTGAGCTCACTGGTCTTCACCTCCCGCGTTAACCTTTCGAGCGCTACCGCCACGAACAGGGGCACCACCTGTGGCACAAGGTGAAGAGACATCACACCCCAAACCCCACATAACTGTGTACATACCTGTGTACACAAAACCCACACCTGCTCTATTAATACAGTCGTATTAGGCTCCAAGTATGACAATCCATAACCCGCATCAAGGCAGGTAACAATACCTAGGGGGCCTTGACCGGGTGCCTTGACTGGGTGCCACTCTGCACCCCTGTGCCTATATATGCCTTATTCACAACAAAATCATGGATGTCAGTCAGCTGGCTATTTTGTAAACAAACTTCTGTTTCAGGGTGCGACTCAGTGCAGAGCCATTCATCAGCGGTAAACAGATCTGGCAAAAACATCTATTTTTTGCTGCTAATTTGGTAGAGTAAATTGGGAGTATAGCGTGTGGTGGCAAGATTGTCTTAACATTTCGCTTTCAGTTAATTTTCCCAAGTAAGCTATCAATCGAAAAGATGTCTTTGGCTTTGCCTGAGAAGTCTTTTTGTGGAACTGAAAATTAAATATGGAAATGGGTAAAGTGGGCGGGGCTGTGTACGGTCAATAAGGCTAGTGTAAAACTTGAAACTCAGGAGCCAATATGCAGCTCTCACTAACAGTCAGTATATAAAGTACATCAATTAAATGCTCATGCAAAACTGAAAACACCGTGACATAATCTTCCTAAGCATGAAACAACAAATGCGCACGAGTGAAGGCATGTGAATTTGAGTGCCATTGTCTCGCCCTTCAGCTGGTTACCCACTGATCAGTTTCACCCCACAAATTCAATCTCCTTTTACAGCCAATTCACCTGCCACTAACCACTAGGAGTTTACCGTAAGTTACCTCTGGTGAAATTAAATTAACCCTAGTCCTGCCGGTCACCAACATATAGAGGACCCCTCACTCGTTTCCCTGTGTGCCGGTCATCGATATATTGTTCCCCAGTAACTCTACAAGTATGAAGAGACGATAAGCATTAGCCTAGAGGCCGGAATAGGGTTAAGGTCAACCGTACCTGGTCAATACCACGCCCTTTGCACTGCAGTATGATGACTTCCAATAGCTTAGCTGCATGGCATTCTGGGTCCTCCCCTGGGTTCCCTGTCAGAATCTGCGACACAGAAACAAAGTTACAATCATTCAAACACTTCCCATGGAACGTGGCATCATTAAATGCCGCAACCACATGACCACTTACCTTTTTGCACATACTGTAGATTATTTCCAAGTATTTGGTGTCTGATAGCAGCGTGTCTGTGTCCACAGTCACATAGTTATGCAGGAGAGGCATCATGTCTGTTTGCAGAGAGGAACCCATCAGTAAGATATGACACATCCCCCAAACCACAGTACCCCATTCCTGACAGAGCTGAAAATTCTCATACAACTCTAAATCAAAAAATAGTACCAGGAGCATTGTAGCTCACCTGGACAACAAATTGCTTTGACCAAGACGGCTGCCGTGGCAGCCCTATTTGAAAACTCATCGCAACGATTTATGTAAACTTTGGTGTTCTCATCAGTTGGGAAATGTCTTAAGTTTCTGCGTCCAAATTTCAGCTTCATTGGCCCAACAGTTTCGAAGATGAGGTTTACAGACACCATGAACAATGACGATTGACAAAAAGGCCACGACATAAGCCCACTGGACTGTAGGTCCAAGCGAGCGAAAAAGTTCCAACAGAGTGTAAAACTAAAATTAAAACTTAAAGCAGGTTAAATGGTCTTTTACCCGTATAACCTCGAAAACATTACAACATACATTTTGATGTTTATCCCCATGAATTTTCTTGATTTTTTCAAATTAAACACTACTACTTTTAATTTTAATTATTGCAACGTCTTTCAAAAAAGTAGGCAAAGTGAAGTATGAATGCATGTGGTCAAATCACTTCTAAATGATTGTTCTTGGTGCAGTGCTGTCAGTGATCAGAGATCTCAGGTATTCAGCTTAGGCTTGCGCCTTTGCCCTTTACACACAAAGAATTCCTCCTTGCATCTTTCACTTGTGTTAGACACTGTAGAGGGTGAAATATCCAAATCCCATGCTAGCTTTCTTTGAGAAAGATCATTTTTAAACTTATCAATTACTTTCTCATGCATTTCCGGGCAAATTAGCAATCCTTGGCTCATCTTTGTGTGCAATGGCCTTTCCTAGATGCTGCTTTTTTTTTTTTTTTTTTTTAAACACCAAACATGATTAAAATTACCTGCTGCCATCAGCCATTTCAAATCACATCATTATTCTATCGCATATTTACAAATAAAATGAAAACAGTAAGTGTCTTGTCTTCTTACCATCTTCAATGCAAGTCAAAATAAATTCTGAAATCACTGCTTTCTGTTTTTATGTGCTTTTCCCATACCGTCTCAACTTTTCCCTGAGCTGGGGTTGTAGAAAAAAAACCAGAAATGATGCAGTACCTGTAAAGTAGTCGAAGCCGTCCTGCTGGAAGACGTCATAAACTAATGGGAGGAGCTGCCACATCTGTGGAGACACCTGTTGGCACGTCAGGCTGTGGGCCAGGGACAGGATCTCCTCGTAGAACTCTGGAAAAACCCACACGCCAAGGTAAGGCTGAGAAATAATTGAAGCATGAAACGCTGCCCCAGAGTACTGTGGGAGGGGTGAGGAATGTGGCTGAGGAGGAGGAGGAGGGAAACTCACCCAAGACATGTTGCTGCAAAACAGTCCCTATCACCTGCAGGCAGATGCCCTCCAACTGCTGCGTGATCTAAAACAGCAGAGCACCAGCGTCATTCTGCGTGCAGCTCTTCTCCAAACATAACAGTGTTAAGGGATGGGCAAGAAGTTCAAAATACACAGTAACTGTCAGGTTGTGGGGGCGTTTAGCAGTAATGAAAACATACCCACTTCTGTGCGGGGAAAATGCAGAAACAATAAATAGAGTGGGGCAAAAAAAAAAAAAAAAAATCACTAAGTGCAGGGAGTAAAATGGTAGTCCCTTAAATAAGTGCATTTATTTGCTCCTTTCGACTGGGTGGCACAACTAGGGTTTCCAACTGGAGCAAAAGTCATTTAATGGCCAAAAAAGGCAGTAAACTGAAATGTGTAATGAGGAAATCACACGCAGCAAAGAGCACCAGAGCACATGAGGGGGATGCGGCCCCTCCAGCTAATCAGCTGACACATACCACATCTGAACTGGAGGCTGCATAGAGTCCTTAACATTTACTTTGTGCCAAAAGGTCACTACTAGCTCTTCGTGCCAGAACCAACATGCCACAGGCGCATCCCAGTACTAGAAAAACACTGAAATATACTTCTACTTTTTAGCGGAGGAAAGGTGAACACAAACCCTTGAGTAACTGCATGCACACCTGGGCTGCAGTCCAATTCACTGAATGTATTATCCTGCTCCACTGTCCCCACAATTTTTACGTTGGCAGATGGGAGGGCAGGAGGGAGCGGAATGTTTGGAATCGGACTGCACTTGTACTCCAAAGTGTTGTGCATTAGGAAATTTATTCGCATTGCATAGTGGATGATTATATAACCGAAAAAAGGTGAGTCAAGGTTTAAATTGTTTTAAGTGAGCGGTTTTTAGAATCTACTTGAGTTCACTCACACTGCTCGCAAGTTGCCACGTGATAGAAATGCTACTAGCTCCTAATTTAGCTGGTCAGGCCATTTTCAATTTGCTCAGATTTATTGAAGGCACCAATTTACATCTCAAGTAAGCCAATGAAAAATTCCCTGCAGCCAAATTCAGTTCTAGGCTAGTTACATTGCGCCATTAATCACTGATACTGCCTCGCTTATTCAGTAGGCAAGTTACACCGATATTTTGAAATGAGCTCTGCAATAATAAACCACTTCTGTTTTTCCCCACTGTATCTTTCTAACATCTACAGTAGCGAGGGAAAGATGGCAGAGGCAGCTGAAGCGCTTTAAAAAAAAAAAAAAAAAAAAAAAAAAAAAAAAAAAAAAAAGATGTTTGTCAACCAAGTGTTTTACTTGTTTCCTTGAGCCAAATGGAGGGTAGGAGGCTGATACTACATTCTTCACCAGCATTTCTGGACTGGACCACCCTCCAAATGGTCAATGCACAGCTACCAGTCTTTAAAGTGAATTCCCTTCGGAAAGTGTACAGGGGAGGTGAGCGAGTGCTATACACTTATTGACTTGGACTGGGGTCCCGCGGTGTGTGTCTCTTAACAGGAAATGAACATACGGAGGGCGGGATCATAAATGTTCAGACGACAGAGCGAATGAGGGTGGAGATGAGGTTTATTCCAGGTGAAGGCTGGGCACTGGGCACCACACTGACCTCCTTGTGGTCCTCGACTACACTCAGGAGAGTGTCGATGGTGTTGAGGATTCCCATGGCTGTCACAGCTTTGTCATCCCCACCTTCCTCGTCGGGACCCGTCTGGATCACCTGATTAAACGTCATGGCCTGGGAAACGCAGCAGCAGAGAGAGCACACAGGAGGGGGAGAGAGAGAGCACTCGTGAAACTGAGGCGGGGGGTGAGGAGAGTTGATCAGAGGACAGTCAAATTTCAGTTCCTTGCAGCCCAAAGCATAATGGGCAGAATGGAGCTCTGGGGATCCCCAAAGAATTTAACAAATTGGGTAAACGGGGTTTCTTCAAATAATCCCTTGTAGTATTTCAAAACTAGATAACTCTGTCACCACAGGGACAGAGTCATGCATCTCCCCAGTCCCCAAATTTCGGACAAAACGGCCGTCGGCAGCCATACTGGACGTCCAATATTGCCGAAAATCGGTCTTGAGCATTGTCGAATAAATATCTTCGCCTGTGCAAAATTCCTGTAATAACTGTCGCTTCCAGAGCCTGAAACAGAAAATCTCAGCGGGGGCGGCGGCGTCCCCGGAACTAAACCATAGTATCTCCCAACTATCGCGTCGGGGAGATACAATTATACTGTTTATTAATACCTTTTCAAACTTTCTTCCATACATTAGAGCAAGTGTCCTCAGCCACAGGGTGATTGAACAGATTCTAAAAATACAACCTGGTAAACCCTGGCTGAACGCAAAGCTCATAATCGAGCAGTCTGGTCAGGAATGCAACAGACTCAGCAACATTCACCGGTAACATGCGGCCGGTGAAGATTAGGCACTCACCAAATGCTGGGTCATTTCCACAGCAATAGGCGTGACCTCCTCACTGTACTCGCAGATCATTTTCTGGATGACGTTGGTGAGATCATCATTCTCCGTTTCCCGTACGATGTGGAGCAGTGCTTGCATCACAGGCCGGATGAATGGTGTGATGTATTCCTTGGCTGTGAGGAAGGAAACGGATTGAGACCTCAAGACCATAACACCGATACAACACAACGGGAGCTCAAAACTGCAAATATCGCCCATATATGCGAACTGCTACCATTCTTTGGCTGCCCAAAGAAGCTCTTCTAGTGTAGCGGGTGGGTACCTTTTTCCTGGTTGCTGATGAGCACTTGAAGGGCAATGGCGGCCTCCACTTTGACGGGCATCTCGTTGTCATTGATGAGGCAGAGACGGGTCAGCTCCAGGGCTGTCTGCAGGTTCTGGTCACTCTTAAACTTCACCTCACAGAAGTAGTGCAGCACCCAGCAAGCCTGGAGAAGCAGGGAGAGGAGTTCGCTGCTCAGTCACAGTCTCTCGCGCTCGAGCTGGGAGGGCAAGGTGTCATCACACTGCATGAAACACCCTCCTCACTCAAAGCACACTGTGCGACGCCACAAAGACTTGGCGCACGGTCTGTCATCAGGCACAACGCCCATTATTTTGTCCTGCAGATAATTGCAATTTCTGTCAGATTTTTGTCTTCCTTCTTCCAGTAGTGTGCAATATGATTTTAGGCAGCCCCATACAAAAATATTATAAGCCATCATGTGACGCTCCTTAAATACACAACTGTGCTAGGATATCAAATATATCTCACAGACCGTAAGCATAACTGAAATTATTGAACTTAAAAGCAGAGCTACCATTGCTTAATAGATTCCAAGAGCACGCCACTAAAAGCCTTAATAAAATAATGAGCCTTCTAGTTGCCTCCGCCAAGAAAGTGAATGTTTCAGCTTCCGTTTCTGGGTATGTTTGTTGGTAACACTTTACAAAATGGGTAAATTAGTTAATGCAGTAATAAGCATCAACTACCAATTAATTAACAGTTAACTAATACATCAGACAACTAAGTAAGCAATAGGTAACTGTAAGTGACCATTTATTAAAGCTTTTTGAGATCCTTATTATGAAGTTGAAAATCCCATAAGTATCGCTTAAGTACCACCTAAAACTACCAAACTATTCAATAATGTATGAATTAATACCTTAGTAAACATGAACACCATTAGTAAATGATAAGTAGACTCATTAGTTTCCTGTTAATTAACTGATAGATAATGCTTACTGCATTAGCTAATATCAATTAATGTAGCCTTATTGTAAAGTGTTACCCGTTTGTTTGTAAGCAACATTACAGAAAAAGTTACGGACAAGTTTTTATGAAATTTTATCCAGAGATCCATCTTGGCCAATCCGAGAAGTTTCATTTTTGGAGCAATCCAGATAAAATTCCAAATCCAGGAATTTTTAAAAGGATTCTTTACCGCTGAGGGATTTGATGACTGGAGTGACAAATGCCATACACCTTAAACTCCATGAGATGGTAAAGTTACAAATGCCTTGGCGGAGGTATGCGCTCTCCAAGGGTGCTTCTTTTAGTCCTTAGCTGCATGTCATAAGCTGCATGTGATCCTCACCCTGGCTCTCATGTAGCCCAGCTCACTGGTGAACAGGGGGAAGACATGGTTTTGCAGCATGAACTCCATCTGGTCTTTGTAGATCTTTTTCTGCCATAAAAAAAAAAAAAAAAAAAAAAAAAAAAAAGCATCAGCGTTACCCTTATGTGTCCACCAAATAAAGTCTCACCAACAATGCGCACATTATGGTCCAGTTTCAAAAACACTGATTGAAACTGATTGAAACTAGTCTTTGACTCAATTCAATACTAATGAAGTTCCCCAAAAAAAAAAAAAAAAAAAAACTAAACAGACCAGGATGAAGCTTAATCTGCACCCAGGAAACTTGCAGTTTACCTTTTTTTTTTAAACAATTTCTACATTATCAATGCAAAGGCAAAATGACACTGAAGCCTGGTGCGGAGGACCACCTCCAGTCTCTTAGAGTAACCTCAGTAAATAGGAGGAATGCCTGTGGCCAGCCAGAGGCAAATGCAGACTGCTCAGATCGAGTACGAGTTTCACCTTCAGCAAGATCTCTGCCAGGGAGCCGATCATATGGAGAGCGCCATCTTTCTTACGCGGGTCAGCAGAGGGCTCGGTTAAAATCTGGTAACAGAAGCCCATGGTCTTTTGCAGCACCTGAGATACAAATGAACAAAGGTGTAGTCAGACGCCATTTTAGTAGGGCTCCTTGGGCCTTTGCAAAAAGGCTGGTCAGTATTAGGTTGGCTTGTATGAGGGCATCACAGCTAAGTGTTTGGCTTGTACATGTGTGCAATGTTTGCTGTAGTGCCAGACTGAGTGATTTAAATCTTAAATATATCACATTGGCTAAAATTTGCAGTAGTAACTCCAGAGTGTAGTCATTTTTTTCCATAAGGGCAGAGATGGTATTGAAAGTTCACACCAACACCATTGTTCTCGATTTCAACACAGGCAAACTGCTCTTACAGATGGCTTCCAGTTCTCCAGTCTAGTGTCTCAATTTCAGTTCAATTGTGGGAGATAGGAATTTGTTCTGATTCATTAAATAAAACCATAAAAAAAACTCCATAATTAAATACTATCTCAATTCCCAGCCCAGCCAATCTGCCCTATTCACACATTTTGTGCATTCCCACGAAGGCTAAAGAGTACAGCTTCGCTCTGTGATCAAGGGGTAATGCTCATCTAGCCCTACAGATGGACTTCCAACTGGAGCATTTTCAGATGCAGGCAACGAACAGAAGGGAAGAAGAAATTAACAATAAAGCTTTGCACACTGAATAAATCTGGCTTCCGGCGCGGGGGAAGAAGCCCATAAATTTAAATATATTTTTGCAAATAACTATGCAAAAAATAGCAAAATCTGATGAAACATCTTCATATAGTCAATGAAATGCAAACTCAGTTCTTTAAGAGGTGCATTTCACAAAAATTGCTTTTCACAATTTCAACCTCGTTTTAACTTCCGATTACGGACTTCTCACATGATGCAATGTGAGGTTACTTAGAGAAGTTGAACAGCTTACATGTCACAAAAAGCATAGTACCTCCATTTGGCATACTCTAAGTTTGTTCAAACTTTCCTTTCTGGTTCTGTAAGTCTCTGAGGCTTGGACAGTTTGGAGGCTGGTCAGCAGAGGGCATAAGGTAGACTTGTAAGTGTTAGGTTTGTAGGAGAGTTTGGAGGCTGGTCTGCGGTGGGCACGTCATTAAGACATCACAGGACCAGTACTATGATCTCCAGAGTCTGTGTGGCTGTGGGTGAGGCGTGAGCACTGCTGTCCAGGCTGTAAGACACAGACGGACAGCGGTACTGAACACAGACGGACACTGCGCACACCGGCCACCGCACAGCCAGGAACCAGACCAGAAAAACAAGAGCAAACCAAGCTCATAATATCCTGTGAGTGAAAAATACAATTAAATGTTTTCCTAACTATAAGATGTCTACTAAATGAGTGCACTCGGAAAACAAAGGACTTATAATGACGCCTGCGAGTGCCAAGTATACTGAATACACTCTGGGTCATTTGCCCATCAGCCGGGAAATGCGCATATGCAGGCGACCGCTTCAGTCAGCAGGCCGGGAACCGCATACGTGCAGGAATGAGTACGAGTGTGGTTATTAGTCAGTAAGACCGTGTATGTGGTTCCCGGCGCTAAGGGGTTAAGAATATGGCTATTGTAACTGATGTTAGCATTGCAACACCAACAAGAGTCATTTTTTTGCAGTGCAAAAAATAAAGAGGTCGCCCAAAGTGGGTGCATGTATTCTGTGACCTTTGACCCAGGTGAACCTAAAATGGTGGATCCACAACTACACATTGGTATAAACACATCCTCACATCCCCAAAGTATGAAGCCCTTGAGCTAAGCAGTTGCTGAAATCTCATCTGCACAAAATAAAACCCATTTTCACGTCTGGTGACCTTGACCTTTGACCCAGGTGAAGCCAATATGGTGCAGGCACAACTAGACATGAGTATAAACACATGCCGAAACTATTACGCCATTGTACCATTTGGTAGCTGGTAGCGCAAGAAAGCATGACGCTTGCGCCAACGTAGACGAGAAACCAAGTTAAAACATATCGGTTCGCCCTTCGAACGACCTCACTAATCAACTGGGTGCCAGCCAAAATAGCCCAGGAAGCAAGGAAATTAACAGTATAGGCACTGCACTGATTGAGATGTAGACCAAGAACAGAGTGGGGTTAACTATCAGGAGGGAGGGGACTAATGATCATCTGGGGAAGGCTTAATGTATTGGAAGGAGGGCAGATGTACGTGACTCAGGGAAGGGGCTAATGATCAGGATAAGGGGCTAATGATCAGGAGAAGAGGCTAATGATCAGGATGCAGGGAACTAAATAATGCAAGGCAAAGAGTGAAGTTTGTGATAGTGTTCCAAGACTAGCGTGATAGAACTGAGTGTGACTAATGGGGCTGGCGAGATTTACAGGGCTGTGTGTGAGAAGCGGTGACAAAGAGACGAGGCTGGCACGCTCACTTCTTTCCTCTTGTTGCAGGAGGTGAACAGCAGGGTCTGTGCAGCAGTAATAGGAGAGATGAAGTCCTCAAACACATCTGAAAGAGTGAGAAACAGAGAGAGAGAGGCCATAAGTCCAAGCTGCCTCAGCTTCTGAGCAGCACAGAGCAACAGACTTCAATAACGGATACAACAAGGCCCATGGATTTGTGCAATGTAGTGCAACTGCATAAGCTTCGCGTGTTAACAAATTTGTATACTTTGTGGTCCCTGGACAGAAAAAATTTGATGCTGTATGTCGCAGTTTTTTGCAGCAAAATGCTGAATGCGAGGGAAACATCTGGACTTTTTTCAGTTGAATAAGTAATAGTCTTCATACCTCATGATTCATCATGCACTGAGGCAGACCAGGTTTTTTCATCCAAGAAAAAACAAGAATAACAGATTTGTAATTGTTACCATGTGAAATGGCACCCATAATTAATTATGTAAGAGACATTTTATCCCCCCCAGTCAAACACAACAAATGAATACGAGGCAGCAGTTATGATTGGTTTCAAAATATTACATCTAATGGAAGCACTCATCTCTGCTAAAACTGCCGATGGTTTAGCTGCTCGACCAGCATCAAAGCCACGAAGGCCAGTCGCTAAGGCGCAGCCAAAGCATTCAGTCTTGATGACAAAGTAACTGCCCCTCACATTCTCCCAGGAGCAAGCAGGCAGGAGCCATTTAGTCAACCACGCCGAGAGGTGACACAATCATACTCATCGGTCCTCCGCCTTGCAACCAAAACATTTGTTCAATCCCTTTGTCTTTGTACATTACGGTGAGTCAAGTACAATTCCTTATTCACAGTACTAGAGCGAATTAGATTCACAGTTCTAGAGCGCGCTAAATAAAAAGCAAGGCACAAAGGGGTATTCATGAGGCCTGGAACCCACAGCTTCCATGTTTGTTTCTGAACACGGGCAACTTCACAGTGCTCCAGTAAAAGGCCTAATACTCATAAGCACTGCTGAGCTAGTAAAGCAACACATTCAACAGTGTAAACTCCACAAAAGAGGAAGCAGAGAAAATGGAACCAATCCAGCACCAGGCCCCATTTCCTGCACTATGTATATGAGGCAATGTCTTACCAAACTTCATGCGGATGTACTCGTAAGGATCCTCCTGCCAAAGCTCCTCATCGCTGTCTGTGTAGCACATGAGGGGGAAGACCACGTCCTGAATAATGCCCTAGAAGCACAGACATGGTTGTGTTACTGCTCTGTCCAAATATCAGCCACCAATTTTCACAGTGGGCTCAAGAAGGCAAGCCAGTGGTAAACTTGTATGAGGGTGTATTGATGGACAAATGGTATATAGATGTGTTTGGAGGCCGGTGGTCAGTGGGTATTGAGCAAGGTTTAAGGGTTTGTAAGTGTTAGGCTTGTAGTAGTTTGGAGGTTGGTCTGCAGTGGGTATGGAGTAGGGTCTAAAAGCTAGTGTTTGGTTTGTAGTAGAGTTTGGAGGTTGGTCTGCAGTGGGTATGGAGTAGGGTCTAATGGCTAGTGTTTGGTTTGTAGTAGAGTTTGGAGGTTGGTTTGCAGTGGGTATGGAGTAGGGTCTAAAGGCTAGTGTTTGGTTTGTAGTAGAGTTTGGAGGCTGATCAGTAGTGGACATGGAGTGGAGTGTAAGAGCTTGTAAGTGTTCAGTTTGTAGGAGAGTTTGGAGGCTGGTCTGCGGTGGGCACGTCATTAAGACATCACAGGACCAGTACTATGATCTCCAGAGTCTCTGTGGCTGTGGGTGAGGCGTGAGCACTGCTGTCCAGGCTGTAAGACACAGACGGACCGCGGTACTGAACGCAGACGGACACTGCGCACACCGGCCACCGCACAGCCAGGAAACCACACATACAGTGGGCTGACAGCTCACTGCCCCCAAAAGCTTAGGCATTAATAATCAAAACCAAACAAGCAAGTAATTGTGTCATGAGCAATTTATAGCTCCATGTAGACCTCAACAGGCAGCTAGGTATGACCAACTGATCCATCCACAGCATAGTTTAGCATATTACAGAAGAGATTAATATCGTCCCAGCAGGGATTGTGACACAGCATAACCACCTTCCATAGGCAGGCCTGAGGTGGCCAGAATCACTTCACAAAAATGGAGAGATGAAAGCATTGCACAGGCATGTAAAGTCAAAAGGGCCCTTAAAGGGAACTGCATTTTGTCAGCGTTTTGCACCATATCAGCAAAATTTTAATTAATGAGCCTGGGGACTGTCAGCAATCATTTCAAAGGGACAGAGACTTTAGATTACATGTAAATAGAATTGTTTTGCCCTCAAACACAAATTTGACCGCAAGACTGCTACGGTAAGACATATACTTTGGTCACGGGTGTTCGAAGTGCCGTTTATTTTTGCTCTTTTTCGGCTGCTAATTCAGTGCCTTTTGGTCGTAAATCGATTAATCTTACATAATTTGACTCCGTCGAGTCTGCTTTTATACGATATATTGCTTGCGCAGTAGCGTGACGGCTTCACTAGCACCGTGTTTTTGCTACGAGCTCATTTAGTTGCTTAGTGTTGGAATCGTGTTTTGTTTCGGTAAAAAAGTCATCATGATGGCCGGTTATAGCAATTATAGTGCTATAAAAATAGTTATTTTAGCGTAGGTTCTTCCCGTTAAGAGGGTATATAACATGACTATGTTGCTAAATGTTTGCCATGCCTTTGTAAGTGATTACAGTGTGACGTGCCTCTGCCCCCTATACTGGGGGCGTTCAGGTTTGAGAGGTTAAAAAAATACCCCAAATCCAAATCATAAGACCGGAGGCAGGGCTCCTGCTGGCGCTCATCACCATCATCGTTGACGAATGCAGTCCATCAGTGACAAAGAGAAAATTACTAGCAGTAGTCACAGTGGCAAATGTAATTGCTTTATGACGAATAAAAATTCACTGACAAACAGTGGCGTCGCCTGCTCAGGGCTTTCAAGACTGTGGCCCCGAAGATGTTCTCTTTAACCCCGAATAATTCTTCACTTCGAGCAGTTTGCCAGTACGTAACTGAACGTTAGTAAAACAAGACGGCAGTGTTGTATTTTTTTTTTTTTTTATCTTCAACAAACGGAGGCAAGAAAAACCAATCAGAGGGGGTTTATTACAGGAAAATATGTCCAAATACTGTCTTATTGGCTGAAACGTTTCTGTCGGGTTACTATGCCAAATGATTTTCACACAGTCAGTCAGTGCGTGAAAATGAATATGCGCTGATTTTTTTTTCTTAACACCTGTGAAGAGGTTGAAGCATCCTCTCATGGTGAACCAGGAAAACAAGGTGTGTGAATGTCTACATTAGTCCCAAGTTATGTGAACATGATAGGAGCAGAGCATAAGTTATACAGCTAATGTACTGCGTGCCAGTCTCGCGTTAGATATAGAATCTGATGACGAAACCAGTTTCCTATAAAGCGCTGGTTCCTATACGATCTAAACCTACCAGACAGAACAGTAACAAAGATATTGGCGCCTCTTTTCGGAGCTCCTTAACGTGGCTAAATATATGGCGCTGATATACGGCATTATACAACTGAATGTATACTGAGGGGCATTAAAAAAGTCACATCATTCCCATTTCAAACGCCACAAACAAATGAATCTCAGAAGAATCAAACATTTTGAATGTTGAATGATGGCCAGTCTCAAAGAAAAATTCTGGACGCATTAATGTCCATTAAATGACTGTATCCAGACAGCAGGGATGACACAGAATGACCAGATGTGTCAGCTGTCGTCCCCGACAAAGTGCGTCATCTGTGACGCCACAAAAACACGTTCCATAAAACGTCTCCTGCCATGTCAGATAATGCATAAGAACTGCTGAACTGACTGCCAATGTAACGATAACAGTGAGGTCAAGTCTCACTACCAAAAGCACAGTTTCCCGAGACCATGTTTTGCAACTACGAAAGAAACCATTTACCACTACTTAACACAGTATATTTTATTATGCGTTTTTAATGCCTCTCAGTATATAATGGAGAGGCCTGTTGGTACGTAAGTATTTGAAGTTTGACCTTTTCCTTGTACATGCTATTGGCACTTTGCCCGCTTTTAAGGCTTTTCGCAATTGTGTTAAGTCAATGAGTGACTCAGAACAAAATAAAGACAAGGATAAAGTGAAGAATACTTCTTCGACTTTATATTCTGAGGATAAAAGTGAAGAATAATTTTCAAAACCCCGGGAAACCCTGAGGAGGGGGTGTAATGGAACAGCTATGGGTAAAATATTTGGTAGTTAGATAAAGGTAAACAAACCCGCACACAATCGTTGATCCCATCCTTCTGGACAAGGGATGTGTGCCTTCATGTGGGATTATGCCAGGCAGTATTAACAAACTGAAGTCAGGTGCTGCGCTGCCATAATGGATAGCCATCATTGTAAAATCTATCACTCCTGCAGGTACTCAAAGTTAAATGTGTCAGAATGTATATTTCGCTGAGACAAAAGGCAATAAATATAAGCAGTACCCTTGCATTTCTCTTTCTGAAGATGGATTATTGACCATCACAGTTCCCCTTTAAAGTAATTCTACTGGAGAAATGAAGGGAAAATTCCCAGTGCTGAAACCCCATTTAAGCCACAGAATGATCTGAGCAGCTGTTGGGCTGTATATAGCTTGGCCCCCAAACTCAGCGTAAGCTGCCTTGGATAGAAAGTGTGGGTGTAGTTATAGAATCCAATCTCACATACCTGGATATGTGGCTTGAGGTTCTTCCAGGTGATCGCATGTGCAATGCCCTGGTTGATGTAGTTGAGGGTCTGTTGCAGGACTCTGGGTGCTACATACTGTTTCTCCTTATATTGATAAAGGACTTTAAGCAGGACCTGTGAAGAGCATGAGGACAGCCAGTGAGCCTCCATCCAGGATACGCAATGCATCCGAACGCTTGAGCTCCGGCCACCTCACCCACCTGTTGTGCAGACACAGCGTAGCCCTTCAGGAACAGATCCGCAAACTCTGTGTACTCTTTGGAGGTGTTCCCCGGACTGCCATACCTGAAGTAAAGCAGAGCAGGGGGTAGATGCCACCAAAGCACGTGCAAATACATGTACTCTTAATGGCAAAATGAGTCCTATACAAATTCCAACCACCACATGCTTATAATGAAATAAATTAAGTTTATTTGAAAGCTCATTTAAAGGCTGCATGCATTCACAAAAGCCGCTTCAACAAAAACCTGGCTTAGTCTATATTTAATGTCCGACGCTGACCTGGCTTCATCTACATTAAATGTCCCAGTACCTACCAAAGTGTAAGCTTGCTAACCAGCAAATAAACCAACTTGGCTGCAAACAAGGAGGCAGTTTGTCTGATAATGTTGGGTTTGCTGGTATAGTTTGGCAGCCAGCCTGCAGCAGCACTAGCTAACTGTTAGCATATTATACCCATTTGCTACTATCCCTGGAAAAAAAATATGGTATCACCAAAATCCGAGGATGTTGACCCAGCTTTTTACTTCATAGCTAATAAATAAATCAGAGATGAGACACAAAACAATTTTTGTTAATTAGGTTAACATTCAAGCTTCATGAGACACCCCTAAAACAAATTAGATTGAATTATTTTAATTAATGGCGTATTTTTTCATAATCAAGTAGAGGGAAAAATATGGAATCACTCAATGTTGAGGAAAAAATTATTGAATCACCTAGTAATTGGCATTTCTTAAAGAAATACCATCACAAATCTGTAAATGCAGTATTGGCCCGCAGTTAAAAGAATGCTTGCAGACTTTGAGGTGCCAGACTTGGCTAATTGAGGGGAGCCAGGGCACCAACCAGAGAGCTGGCAATTGAAACAATGGAAAGGATTATAAAACTGCTCCAAGAAGAAAATTCAGCACAGAAAGCAGCTAACAATGGTGGTTGTTCCCAGTTAGCAGTGTCTAAAATTTGGCGCAAGTATATACAAAAATTGGAAGGTTATAAGAGGAAAACATGCGGGTAGACCACGAAAGACGTCAAAGCTTCAAGACAGGAAACTCGAAGCAATATGATTGAAATGATGAAATGCACAACAAAACAAATGAGCAGAAACGGGATCAATGTTTGTGACGTAACTGTAAGAAATCAGCTGAATGACATGACTTACACACAGAAGAGCCAAACGAAACCAGCAGTAATATCTAAACAGAAAAAAAGCAATGTTTGAGTGGGCTAAAGAGAAGCTATCATGGAGTGTGGATGATTGTATGAAAGTGATATTCAATGATGAATCACAAAAGTGCATCGGCCAGCGTGATAATGCTAGAATTTTTGTCTGATGTCTTTCCAATGAAACATATGAAGATGACTGCTTGGAGGAAACTAGCAAATATTCCCATTCATTTATGATATGGGATTGCATGTCAGTTAAAGGACCACGGGAGATGGCAATCATCACCTCTACACTCAATGAGCAGGTGTACTTTGGAATTTTGGGCCATTTTCTGATTCCATCAATAGAAAATAGGTTTGGTGATGTAATTTTTCAGGATTACAATGCATCTTGTCACAGTGGAAAATGTGTATGAACTTTTCTTCAGGAAAGGCAAATCAACTCAATGACACGGCCAGCAAACAGTCCAGATCGCAATTCGATTGAGAATTCATGATGGTGGGGGGGGAGGAGTCCATGATGAGGCCCTATCCTGCAAAGCTGATCAGTCAATCGCTATTTGAGAAAACTGGAACCAGCTTAGAGAATATCGTCTTTTGTTAGACAGGCCCCACCTCAAAGAATTCAGGCTGTCATAAAAGCCCAAAGATGAGTACTAAACTACCAATTCTAATTTTTTGTTGATGAATGCACAGTTTTCCCCTCAACACTGAGTGGTTCCACAATTTTTTCCCCTACTCGATCATGAGAAAGAATTATTTTAATTAATAGCCTATTTTATCTAATTTGTCTGAGGCGTGTTCCATGAAGTCTGAATGTTAAGCTAATAAACAAATCGCAGATACGGCACAGAAATTTGTGTTTATTTGCCATGAAGTAAAAAAAGCAGGATGAACATCCTCTATGGTGTGGTGAGCCCATAATTTTTGCCAGGGGTTGCAGATGCCCATTTTAACATGGAGCCAGAAATGGGAAAAAAAAGTTAGCGGAATGTGTAGGTGATTGTGCTGGGGGGGGGCTTGCCTTTCAAAGAGCCGGGCCAGGATATGCAGCGCCCATTTCTTACACTTCCACCAGGGCAGCTCAGGCCGGTCGTCCTCATCAACCTGCAGTGTCTCCTATTCATGAGGGAGAAAATGAGTAGGAGGTGAAATACAGAGCTCATTCAGTTCTGCCAATTCTGATAAACAGGCCCATCACTTAGACCTGATAACGTCCAGCCACATCAAAATGCAGGTTCCACTCATTACATTAACTTGATTCAAATACAACCAGCGCTGGTTTGGTTCAAACACATTGTGTGAGCAGAATGCCACTTCCATCGGGGAACAATAACCACCCTGAGCTATAACCACACAGCCTGACAAGCAATGCATAAAACATCTTTGCAAGCAGCACCTGCAGTCTAAAGGCAGGCCTCTGAATGTGTGCATGCTTTCTGAGTAACAGCAGAAATTTCCCCACAAGGAAACAGCATGCATCAGAAGTTGCGCCTTCATTCTTTCAGCGTTTGTAAGTATTTGAGACTTCGAGAAGATTAAATCTGATGGCCTCCAGGAGGCTTGAACATTTCCTCGAAATCTTAAAATTTTGAAATGCAGGTATTTGTACATGGGGGGGGCAGATTTTTTTCATCTAATGAATTCTGTGTTCATTCAAGCAGCAATTTGCAGTCACTTAAGTGGCTAGCTGCTCATGGCAGCAGAAAATCACATATGGCTTTACTCAAGCATGCATCTTGACTGGTAATGTAATAAATCAGACATTTTGACATCGTAGTTAATATACATTGCGGTAAATATCTTAGCTACCATTATTGGTGATCTAATTAGTAATACCCAAAGTACTTCAAGAAGTTCTTTCAAATTGCATTGCTGGTTTCCGCCTGTAGCTTTGGCCAGTGTGCAAAGTCTCGTAACAGAACTGAATGTTTACATGTATAACAAGACCGGCAGTGTTTGTTTTTGGGAAGTGAAATGTTTCATTCAAATGTATTTATTCCAAAAGTTGACTTTGGAATTTCCAGAGATAGTCCTCAAATTATTCAGAGAGATCCAGCAACCATTACGTGGGAATTACGTCTGCATTACACCACACTTCCAAGGCGTATACAGCATAACCCTTTTCATACAGCCAGACCAAATGCATTTTTCCAAAGCCATTCAAGCAGACTGCAGCAACGATGACACAAGCTGCCAAAGTTGTCAAACCAGTTACACCAAAAGTCATTTTACCTGAGATCAGCTGACATTGTTGACAAAAGGCAACCAGTGCAAGAAGGCTTAACACATACAGCCATCTCTACTGTACCGCGAGCCCATCTCCAACCAGGCCTACCTGCGGCACGTCTCTGTCCACCACAGCCTTCAAGATCTCCATCCACTCTGTCAAGTTCTGCCGATTAATCAACTCAAGCGGCAGGTTGTACTGTGGGAAGGGGCAGGGAACCATGTAATTAATCCAAAAAGACATTCCAAGCAGCCCATCACCTCAGAGCACTGGGAACAGTGTGAGGAACAGGTGAGCCTGCAGACAGGCACATAGTTAATCAAATGCACCATGAAGGCACACAGACCAGAGAAGCTTTCAGCCTGCCAGATATTAATGTTTTTTTGCCAATTAACCCCCAAACCAACCACCAATCTCTTCAACCAGATGTTCACCATGTCATGCAGATCAGTTTTTGAAAGGGATTTGCATAACTTTTGAAATTTAAGAAAATCAGGTTCATAGTTTAACAGAATCTCGGTAAAAATGTGTTTCACAGTTAAAGACAGTTGTTTTTTTCCCCCTCAATTAAAGAACCTCCAAGAATTCTGAAACTCCTGAGAGGCCTGGGATAAACTGATGATCTGAAAAGAGGCCCGAGGAGTCATTGCTGGGTAGGCACCTGGAAGAGGGCATAGAGGATCTTGAAAATCTGCTTCTGGACCAAAACGGAGTCACTGGAGGGGTCAGGGAGCAGCTGGATAAAGCGATCCTTCAGCATGGGCATGAAGATCTGCATGGCAGCCACCAGGGGCCTGCGCTCATCTGGCTTCTTGTACCTGCCAATGAAAAGGGGCGACTTTAAACAGCTTGCTGTAGCTCAGCTAAGAGCACCAGACCCCAAGGTTCACATTATCATGCAGTAGTGTTGACAAGTAAAACATCTAGTGAGACAAACGCCATGCGCCACCAACCATTTTACAGGATGAAATCAAAATTAAAGGCAATAGATAAGTTGGCATTCAGCAGTGACACCCAATCATCTGCCATGGAGGACTGAGAGTATGCAAGTTTTCATTCCAACCAATCACAAGACCTGCAAATTTTGCAGATTAGCATAAATTCAAGTGGAGAGGAGGGAACCAATTGGTGTCATCAGCAGGTGTAATGATTGGTTGGAATGAAAACATGCATATCTGAGTCATTCAAGGTGCGAACGAGCACCACTGATCTACAGTTTTCACTTAATGTAGGTCAAAGCTACTTCCGATAAAAAGCATCTATAAAGGTTATGTAATGCTGACCAATAGTCATTATATTTCAGGTCAGCAGGGCATGCTCCTGAAACAAGTGGTGCCAGGCACAACAAACCCCGCCCCTCGCACATACTTTGACCTACTTTTCCCAAATTCAATAGGCATCTATTCTGGGTCAGTGGCAATCCCTAAACCCAATTTGGGGTGAATCTGGCCATTAGTTTTGCTGCTAAAGTGTTAGCAAACAAACTCAGAAACAATACCCTCACCCTCCCCTTTTGGGGGGTAACTTGTGAGAATAATATGCACAGGGGGAGTAGGCAGTAATGTCACTTGGCTATGGTGAAAGGCTTACTCATAGTTCTTGACCAGCTGGTAGAGGCAGAGCAGGATGCCCAGCCAACCAGCACTGTTGTCTGACTGCAGGTAGAAGCCGATCTTGTCCACAATGCCCGTCCACTTGCTGGGGTAGTCCTGTTTGATCATGTGATGAAGGCACGTCGTCAGCTGCACTCTACACACCATGACAGAAGGGAACGAGTTTAAAAAAATTCACATCTCACTACCTGACCATGTTTGAGGCTCATGCGATTCGGGCACAGTAGAGGTCCACCTCAGTCAAATGTGGAGTTTGCACTGTATGATAAACAGATTTTTCACCCAACAGGACCCAGCACACTGTGTGATTGAATCACCTCACGATATGCATGACCAAGAACTCACACTGTACCAGCACTTTGCAACAATGGTGCTTACATTCCTACCATGGATAGAACGTGGAATGGCTAATCAGTGGGCCATCTTTCTAAATATTATGGCATGGCTTAGGACAACATATTCATAATTCATACACTGTTTGGGGTTATGGCTATGCTTTTCCATCAATACCGCGTTGTGGCATTGCTCACACAATGCAGTGAAAATTTTCTGGCAGGTATCACTTAGAACGTCCCGCAGCTCATCGAACACACGTCGCAAGAATCATTCATCTGCGCAAACTGCAACAAATTACACCAAGTGATGCCCAATTTAGATACCGTTTTAGGAATTTGTCAGCAACATCAAAATCGGTTGTAAATCCTTTCAATATAGTACAGTGTGAGCTCAGATTTGGTTAAGAGGTGCCTCACCGGATACGCTCAGGTGAGTGAATGATGGCTTCAACGATGTTGTCCCGGATGAACTGTCGGTCCTCTTCTGGGATGTGGCCGGTGGGCTGTTCTCCATTCGTCGCTTCTCCCTCGTTCCAATACTGCGTCACCATGTTCTTCAGATAGATCACAGCTGAGGGGGGGCGCGAGAGGTGAATGTTAAGTAGGCGGTCAGGACGGCATGTGATCAGAAGGCACTGCGTCTGACACAGGAACAGGAGTCCTGCTTTAAAAACCCATTAACAGACGAGATACCGCCATCGGAATTCATTAGTGCCCCTCAGCCTCTCACCCACCGATAAATATTCATTTACCACCAGCCCCCCCCATAGTCACAGCTCCGATTTCTCTCTCATTACGCTGAGGCTGAAGGAGGGGGGAGGGTGCGGGAAGCAGAGGTGAAAAGCCCCATGGTATGTTATTTCCACGCACAGCATGCAGTGACCCCCGGGGCTCTGAATGTGGTGGGAGGCCGCCAGTTCTGCTCCAGAGGGCCCAGGAGGAGCCAACGGTAATAAAATGAAAGCGTGGACAGAGAATGACCATCCCGCTACTCAGGGCCAGCGTGACTGACAGTCTGCTGCCCAACAGCACATGATCCATATCGCAATGTCCACACTCTTACAAAAACATACACCCACCATTTGTACACCAGGACGACACTAGTTCACTAGCTTTGACAAACTTTTTGCTGACCACATCATTTTCACAGTCTGAATCCCAATGCAGGACTTTGAGGAGCACATTGAAGCGTACACTGTATGGAAATTATGGCTACGTGTTACCATTTTACCCACAATAATTCCAGCAAGTACCCAAAAGACACTTGTCTGATGATTCTGCTCCGCAATTCTGAGGGGCCAAGACAAAAAAAAAAAAAAAAAAAAAAAACAGTACCCTTACACAAACCCCAAAGAGCATAGGACAGGCTACAGTAGCTCGCCCTTTAATCATTACAGCTGTCCATCACTAACGCAATATGGCAAGGATCCTCACAGGTCAAACCAAGAGCGCCCCGCACAATCAACCCTTCAGGGGCATTACAAACAGCCACATTTCTCATAACTCACAAAGCCTGAAACGTGCCGTCATAATGAAGCGGATGCAGCATAATGAGAACAGCCGCCCTGTGCTGGTGGTCCATCATCTATCACTCGACGGAGGCATCCCTTGGGCTACAGACTCTTATACCAGATACAGGAGCTGAACCTGAAGACGAACCCAAGGACTCTGTGACCGAGAGGACACTGGGCTTGAGCAGGATACAGTCCAGTGCTGTTCGCTTCCAGTCTAAATGGGACCAAAGTGGCATACATTTTCAGGATGAATGTTATGACCATTCAGAGAAGCAAGACTGAACTACAGTCAAGACAGTCCTTTAGTGCCGGCAGCCTCACAGATCCTTTGCCCTTTACTTTAGCAGCCTTTAAATCACAGGGCACCAGATAAATTGATTTAACAAATTACTTGTACAGATCTGTTTCAGCAGGGACTGGGCTGGCGGTACATGCTGTACTGCTATTCCAGACAACAGGAAGGCCAGCCAAAGTGGGAAATGTAACTGGTTGCCCTCTTCCTATCACCAGTTTAATACACAATTCCAATCATCCATTATTCCTTTTCAATGCAGGAAATCATTGTATGTGAACAAGCAAGTGATCATTCCAGCATAGCATGCCCTGAGCATTATTTTACATTAGTGGGACTCTGAAGCTGCTGCAGTAGCAATTTCTTCAACTCCTCAGCAAAAGGCCTAAATGTTTCATAAATTAAGGGTCCTGCCTTACACTGCTGACAAGTGCTGTAACCATGTATTCCTTTTCACTGGCGTTCTGAGCTACTGAGGCCCCACCCCAGTCCGTATGGAGATCGCTTTTCACAGGCTTTTAAAAAAATGAGAGGCTAACCCCTCAAACACGAGCACACAGCACCTCTCCCTCGGTGAAAGAATGAGGCAGTAGGCTCCTCTGAAGCGTTTCTGGGAAGACCTCCCGTAACCTCGCCTGTGCTTGGTCACAGCGTATCAGGTTCGGTGACACTGATGGGTTGGTTTACCATGACGACAACTCATTCACAGAAAGCTGGGGGGGAATGGGCGCCCCAGGTGTTCAGGGCAGAAGGACCAACTACCAGCAACTCAGCTCCCATACGTAATAGAAGTAGTACATATTCAAAGGCTACTGGCATAACAGCATGATTCCAAAACTATCTGGCCAAAGGAAAATCAAACACACTTTAAAGGGACGGCAACAGTAAATAGACATGGGCCAGGGGGTCGTACCCAGCAGAATTCTAATTCACTGCACGGCTAACACATGTCCTGGACAAGAGTGGCTTGTGAAAAAGCATCGGAAGATCCAGACTTGCATCAATTTGCACTGAACAGCATCCATCCAAGTTAACAAACTGCGCAGATGTCCTCTGACATCAGAACTCGCACCAACACACTGCATTCTGTCAAAGCTGCAGGGACAGTGCAGGGGTGAGAGAACACGCCAGAGACGAAAGGCAGAGATAATGGACACTATCCAGGTATGGCAGAATGCTGCTGGGTGGTCTAGAGCCGTGGTCCCCAACATCATTCCTGGAGCCTCACCGTATATGCTCGTCTCTATTCCAACTACAATCGCAATCGTACGAGTTACATATGCAGTTTATTTGTCTTAATTAGTTTAATTAGGTGCATAAGCCACGTTTTCAGAAATACCCAAGCATACCAAAGAATTAGTAGGTTCCTAATTGATGACATATAGTCACGAAAAGAAACTATAAAACCATTTATCACGCAAGCAAATGAGAGTCAAACATTTTGCGCTATGCAAGTACACTCAAGTACAGTACTTAAAAAAAAAAAAAAACCAGGAAACACTAATTCAGCAACCTAATTTGGAGCACTATTTCATAGCATTACTTGCAATACAGAAAAAGAACAATATGAGTCTTATTGGTTATGGCATGCATGGGCATTTCGGTAAAAATGTGTGTTAGAAGTACGAATAACTGCTCTAAACAAGATATGCACAGACCTAACAGCTATTTTAAGTCCTACGATTCCAGTAGTGGTTGGAACAAAAATGACCGTACAATGCAGGCCCCCAGGGCCAACTTTGGGATGAAGGGCCCATAGCACTGTTCTCATGTTTGGCAATAGTCTCAAGGGGTATTGTGATTAAGAACATGCCGGAGGAATTTGATATGAAACATCATAACGAAAGGTAATCATAAACTATGCTGTTATTCAAGTGAAGGGCTTAAGCGCCACAAGCCTTGCCAGGCTAGGTCTAATTTTAGGACTACCGTACATTTCTGCCAGCATGTTTCATCGCTAAACCCACTCTTCCTGACCCACTGTGTGACACCATTTCGTAGGCGCAGCACTCGTTTGTCATGCACACGCGATTCACACAGCCACCTTAAACACAAGTCCTTCATTGCTGTAAACAAAACAAAGATGCATTTCATTCGAAAATCGCCATCAAGGCAATTACTATTCAAATATCAGGTCTTCCAAAGATGGGGAAATTCAGCATTCCAGTGATCAAGAACAGCAGTTGTTCTGTGTACTAGAGACCTGGATGGTTAGATCTGCGCTGATGCGCCACGTAGCGTATGCACCAAGACCAGTAATCGGAAATAAACATTAGCTCGTACAAAATAATTAGAAGTCCATTTCGAATAACAGTGGGACGCTGTGTGCAGTTAAACCAAAACAAATGGTATAGGGTTGTCAGTGCCCTTGGTAAGGGCAGTTTGCTGAAATGTGCACCACAATACACATTCCACTGAGTGATAGTCCATCGGAGATGCCTCCAAGCCCAGAGAAGTAAACAGCGCTTCTGGACACTGTTACCATTAAGCTTCCTTGTTGCACAGTATAGTTTTAAAGGTCCCCTATTATGCCACCAGGTGCACAGCTAATTAGCCATTATGAGCCAGTTCAACGTCTATACATCCTAACATCATGAGGGGGGAGTGGCCACCCAGAAAAATGAAACCTGATTGCCTGCTTGGCTGAAGTTGATCAGTTCCTGTTGCCTCTGGTTGGTTACTTCCCTATGTGATGTCAAGAGGGGAAAGATTTTGAAATGGTTCATTATAACTAATTGGCTGTGCATCTGGTGACATAATTGGGGACCTTTAACTGGCATTTGTAGATGTAGCCACCTACTGCAGTACTTGACCAAGGTTTGCCAAAGTAACCCTAAGGACATGTGGTTATATCACTTATAGATAAATGACACATCTATATGCAGTGATCAGAGATGACAGGCATTCAGCTCAGGCTTGTGCATTTGCCCTTTACACGTAGAAATTCCTCCAGAGTCCGTTTATCTTTTCTTTATGTTAAGCACTGCAGACAGTGAAAGATCCAAATCCATTCCTTACCTTCTTTGAGGAAGACTGTATTAAAACCTTTCAACGATTTTCTACAGCATTTGTGGACAAATTGGCAGTCTTCTGCCCGTCTTTGCTCCTGAAGGACTGTGCCTTTCTTGGATGCTGCTTTTGTGCCGATTCATGATTACAATTGCCTGATGTCATCAGCTGTTTCAAATCACATGACTATTCAAATGCTTTACCTTATTATTCATCCTAATTTACCCCTGTCCCAACTTTTTGGAATGCAGACCTCCGAAGGAATGAATGTCCACTTACAAATAAAATGAACATTAAATATCTTGTATTCATCTTGTCTGCTATGAAATACAAGTCAAAGTAAATCTGTGAATTATCACTTTGGTTTTTTGTGCATTTTCAGTAAGGTCCCGCATTTTTGCGCTTAGTCCCACAGGGGAAAGGGCGAGGCACAGCAAACCTGTGATACGCAGGACACAGAGGAGTCCCTAGAATTATCTGCAAGTTCAGCCTAGAGCAGGCCTACCAAAGAAATGGCCCAGCTGTAACAAAAGTTTGTCAGGTGTCTACCTTTTTCAAATAACCAGCAACACAATATCGAAAACATGTCACATTCCCACAAAACTTCGCACCACGACACTTTAAAGCCGATACATTTTCACCAGAGCCAAACTAAAAAAAAAATCGCACAGCCTGTAACTAACCCAGAGACGAACCAAATGAGTTTTCAATTATGTGTTGCTGGTTCTTTGATAAAGTATACATCTGACAAACTTCTGTTACAGCTTAGCCATTTTATTTGGTCGGCCTGTGGAGGCGGTGCCAAGCACAGGCAACCAACCCCACCTCCACCCTGTGTCTGAGGACTTGAAAAATTTGTACTCCAGCTCAGAGGAGCAGCACAGCTGCACCATTACAAGGTAGCTTCCAAAGGCTGCAATGGCAAGAGTTCAAGCTAATCCATGCCCCTCCCACTCCCAGCTGCAGCTGAATTCCCACTGCTCACCTGCTTGTCTGACAGGCAGATCCAGCTGTTCAGACATGGTGACCTGCAGCAGCGTTGAGACGAAGTTCACCTGGGAATGTCCCTGTCAATCAAAGCAGAATTAAAACTGGGTCAGAAATCACTACCGCATATGAGCAGAGCCGGACTCTCATTCCATATTACCCTACCGTTAAACTGGGGCTATGAGACCCCCATTACATCACAGTGAAGCATCATTAAAGTCCTCTGATACTGGTCACCACACTAAAAACAATTTATAGAGTGCTTGTGGATTTCCAATGTCATTATGGTGTATCAAGAGCTTCTGATCATAAAAAAATATATATTTATCATTTAAAAAGCAGTTTCGATGCTCAAGATGTTGAGCTTTAATATGGTGTTGGGTCATCCAAGTTGGTTAGACTATAAGGAGCAAATCTACCTGCAACCAAAGGCTTCCTCAACATATTCAAGAGCAAGTCTGACACCAATTTGGATAATTCAGCATTTACTTCCTTTGATAAAAAACTGAAATGGTCTTCAGACCAATACAAAATGAAACTAGTCTGTGGTGAGTCTGCGGTGACCATTGTCAAGCTAAGCAAGTGTTCTCACATTGAAGGCATCGAGATAAACACAATGCTCACATACAGACGTGTATCCATACAAACTGCTTCCCAACATTCTTTGAGCAAATAACTGCTAAAATTGTACAATTTGTACAGTCAACCAACCTTACAAACATCCTAATTGTAGTAGTATTTACCCATTTTTAATCATACTATAAAAAAATGGATAAAATCCCTGTGAAGTCACTCACTGCCAGTGAAGAGTACAGCGAGGAGCTACAGTCTGCATAGTGCACTCTGAGTCCAAGATGTCCCCAAAGAGCATCAAAGACATTGACGTACCTCCAAAATATTTTATTGTCAAAATGGCATTAAATCAGCACAAGGGGAGACATTAATCAAAGAAGGAAAAAACACATAGAGAGAAAAATTTCTTTGGGGGGGTGGCTGAATTTGTGTTTTTACGTTTCAGTTACCACCAACTTCAACGGCGAGTAAGCAAAGCCTAAGGTAAGGTCTCTGAATGACACTTGGAAGTTAGTGTTAAAAGCCACGCTAGATGCTAGCCGCTAGCTTTTGAAGCCTTTTCTGAACTTAAAAAAAAATCCACAGTAGATATAAAGTCTGGTTTCTGGTGTAGAAAAGACCTCATGACTACTCAGTGAGCCCCACCAACCCTCCACTGCACAAACTCAACGCCAATACCGTGACTTGTAATTTTCAAACATATTCCAGCAATCACCCAAAGCATTTCTTCCCAGTGTCAACCTAGCAGTTTGGTTTCATTGCGTTTTCCAACAGGTGACAGCATTGGACACGGTTGGGCACTCCAGCTCAATGAAGGAGGAGCAGACCCTTTTCATTACACTGGTTCTTCATTTCGAGAATGGACTTCTCACCACACAAAAAATACCACAGCCAAATGCCCTCACGCCTTTAGCGGTGTAGTCATACATAAAACTGAATCAGCCCACGGAAAGGAAATCATCCTGCAGTCACCCGCACACTCATCCAGCCCCTGGATAAAACGCACCATGACTCACACAAACAAGGGCCAAGGGACACATATCGGTGGAAGTGAACATTTGTCAAACTCCAGAATACCTGCCTAAGAACCTAGGATAACCCCACCCACACACACTTCAGTCACACACTGCCAACAGCTCTCTGTTGTAATATTTTCAGTCAGATCCACATGGAAAAAAAATACATTCGCGCATTTGAACTCACTCAACTTGAAATATCATATGGATAGAGTATTTGACAGCTTTAATGATAAAATTATTCCTTTCAGTAACACTACCCCAACAAGTTACCTTGGAATTAAATACAATACGTGCTTTATATCATTAGCACAGTGAGATTAGGTCAGGGGAACTAACATTTAAAAGTATGTCGCAGCATTGATGATACGAACTGTAGACAATTTCATTTCAAAGAGGGCACCGTTAATAACGAATCCACATCTGATTACGCAAGGCATTATCAGCGATAGCGGTGGAACATATGGGACGCGCGCCGCGTGCTGTATGTAAACATTCAACGACAATTGTGACCGCGGTGCCCACGTTGCGTCACATCCGGGACCCTGCAACGCAATTAAGCTGCTTTCACACCGGACGCGAAACGAATTTTTCGCACGACAGATTACATTCAAAGTCAATGCAAAGACGCGAATACACAATACTTTGCATTGACTTTGAATGTAATGTGTCGTGCGAAAAATTCGTTTCGCGTCCAGTGTGAAAGCGGCTTTACACACGAATGAAGATCCGCAACTTCAGTAAATAACCTGTTGACCTCTTTTCACACCAAGTTTGTGAACAAAGCAAACCAGCTACCTAATGTTGAGTTGCTCCATACCTAACGTACAGTACCAAACGGTTCATTAGGCACAAATTATAATCAACTAATTATCATTTCCGCTGTTTAATAATAATTGCCTCCTTTGGCAAATGAGCAACAAAGAACGTTTATCAACAAGTATTTGACAGTCACACAGAGTTGAGCAAAACAGTTTAGCAAAGGCCAATTTTAGGCCCGAGTTTGTACAGCAACTACACAAGGTGATACGCTTGCCACTATCCTACCAATTAATTAAGCTAGACAGTTTAAATTCTAATTAGCCAGTGAGCTAATCGACATCCAAAATAGTTAACGTTAGCTGAAATAATTTACACAAGCTAGCGTTAGCTAGCAAGTTTACATTCAGTTATATTTCAATGGACTGTCAGTACCTCAGATAAATTTAGTAAATAGCGACAATATCTCAAGAAGTAACGTTATATAACTGAATTAACTACAAGGGGAAACACAATTTATAAATGATACGGTTAATCTTCAACCGCTCTAATGAGGATATCATTGCCAAAAAGTAATGCTACTAACGTCAGCTAGCCGACTCTAGCTAACGTAGCCAACAGCCAGCGGTAGTCGTCGTAAGTGGGGTAGGGCTATTCTGTTGAAAACATTCTGCTGAAAATTCGCTTACTAATTCTTCTCCCCCCCCTCCCATCAACTCAACTAGATATTGACTTATACATCAATAATAACTGGTGAAAATTTAATCACAATATATTCAGAAATAAAGAAATTATGAGGGAAAGTATAGATGGTTGTAGTTTTTCAGCAGAATGTTTTCAGATTAGCCCTACCCTCGTACGTGACACGTGAGACACTCCGATCCACCAATAACTTTCTATTTATTTCATCTTTAGCGTAAGAATACCACCTGATACGATAAATAAATATGCTAGCACACTGTGAACATTATCAAGACCGGTGTTAATTATGCTGAATTTCGCAGCCGTTCCTGAGCCAACAATGCAACCTCACGAAGATGGACACGAACGAGCAGCTAGCTAGCGAGAAAACATTCGCCTGCGCCGTCTAGCTAGCTAGCTAGCTAGCTAACACGTCCACGCCACGGGGAAAGCGAAGATTCACTCATGTAAGTCATGGCGAGCGATAAAACCCGTCTCGTAGTAGGTTATAGCCGCTTTCACACCAGACGCGAAACGAATTTTTCGCTCGGCAGATTACATTCAAAGTCAATGCAAAGACGCGAAAACACGCGAAACGCGTGTTTTCGCGTCTTTGCATTGACTTTGAATGCAATCTGCCGTGCGAAAAATTCGTTTCGTGTCCGGTGTGAAAGCAGCTCAACAGTCCCGAGAACAACAGACACATATTTCAGCTGTGCGGTAGATAGTTGTCTGAACATCAATGATAACATTTCTGAGCTAATGCCAATCGTTCCTTGGCGGACTGTCAGTATCTCACAATCACAAGCTGAACTCCATACTAGAATCCCTACCGAAAAAGGCCCGATACACGGACCTGAATCAACTTCAGCTAGTTAACGTCAGCTAGCTGGGTACCTCACTCAGCTGTCTCTCCGCGGCCTCACGCAAGTTCGGGTCCATGGTGCCCCGAAGGGCCTCAATCAGGGAGTTGGGATCCATGTCTTGGACTGTGTTGTGGCTCGGTTTCGCTACGTAATGTGAACTATGAAGTCCCAGTCAATGCGCACATGGACGCGCTGCCCCAAAGCTACCGGCGCGAAAGGAAGAGACGGTCGGAGTTCCCGGATAGATCAGCGCCAATTTCTCCGGAAGAAACTACCGATCATACAGCAAAGCACTATAGGAGTTGGAGTTTTTAGCAATATTATTTTACCCCGCAAGGACGCGATTACTGCTACAGTATAGTTGTGATGAACGCTTGACAACAGACCTGGGGTGGATTACGCATAATCAATGCGATTACGATTACGATGATTACGAGACATTTTTTAAAGATTACGATTACAGTCCTCCAAAGATGTATGATTACGATTACATGGGTTTAGAATTTATGATTTCGATTACAATCTAGATTACAATCATGATTACGACTGGTTAGACTAAGATTTCTTTGTGGAGATATCTTTGTAATGATACATGTATATTGATGCATTTATATATTTATAAAATAGCATGTGAAATGATTAAACATTGTTTTTGTATTGTATTTACTTGTGAAATAATAACAACTTGTACAACAACAAATAATAACAACAATCCCTGCAAAATTAGAGATTACGATTACGATTACGGGCCCATCGAAATTAGTGATTACAATTACAATTATGATTACAATCGTAATCATAATCGTAATCGTAATCCGGATTACAATCCGACCCCGGGTCTGTTTTACAATAAGATTAAAATGTCATGACCCGTTAACAAAAAATAATTTTGTGTTATATGCAGGAGTACCCGTCACAGAAGAATAGAATCACGATTTCATAACAATTGGCACCAGAAGCCAACAGATGTGTCTATGCGTATATGTGTTCATATACTGTGAATTTAACCACAGTAAACACAAATTGCAGCTTTTAACCATAAATTGAAGGAAAAAAATGATCCAACCCTACCTAGCCATGTGTGGAAAATGCATTGCCCCCTTAGCAGCTGAATCAATCGCTAAAACAAATTTAATTTATAACTAGGTTCAATTTCACTCAATGCACTCAGACATGAATACTGCCAGCCCCGTTGAATCTAAACATCTCTTAAATAGAACCTGTCTGGCTCTGTGAAGTCCAAAAAAGCAGCACATGATGCTGCGATCTAAAGAAATCCTAGAACAGATGAGAAACAAAGTTGCTGACTTCTATGAGTCTGGAAAGGGTTACAAGGCCATTTCTAAGGCTCTGGGACTCAGTGAACCACAGTGCTGGCTATTTTCTACAAATGAAAAAAAACCTGGAATAATGGGGAACTTTCCCAGGAGTGGCCCACTTACCAAAATTCCTCCAAAGGGACATTGACAACTTTACTTGTCCAGGATGCCACAAAAGAAGCCAAACAAACATCTAAAGAACTACAGGCGTCACACACCTCAGATAATGTCAATGTCCGCAATTCCACAATAAGGAAGAGACTGGGAAAAAACTGTCATCCCCTGACGACCAAAGGGAACTCAAAGGCTAATTTCAAATTTGCCAAAAAAAAAAAAAATAATAATAATAAAAAAAAGACATTTTAACATAACATAACATAACATGAGTGGCGAGAACAGGCCGTTCAGCCCAACTAGGCTCGCCAATTTCTTTTAACTATTGTGAATATATCACTTCAGATACTCAATGTCTCAATGGTATCTAGCTTTAAGTCAAGCCTGCTCTTGAAAATTGCCAAGGTTTCTGCCTCAACAATATGGTCAGGCAAGCTGTTCCACATTGAAATTACTCTTTGGGTGAAAAAATATTTCCGAATATCAGTGCTAAATTTACCCTTGGTCAACTTCCATTTATGACCCCGAGTTCTACTAACAGAACTTGGCCGAAGGAGTCCTACATAATTCACTTTGTTAATCCCTTTAACATATTTAAAGACCTCAATCAGATCACCCCTGAGTCTCCTTTTCCTAAGACTAAAGAGATTAAGGATCTTCAGCCTTTTTCTTGGCTTTTTTAACTGCTACGGCACAATGAATAGAACCTGTGAGGGTTTGGTCAACAATCACTCCTAGATCTTTTTCATGTGGAGAACATTCCAGTTTTAAACCTCCCATGAAGTAATCCTGTCCAATGTTTTTATTTTGATGAACCCGAAGACTTTTGAGATAAAACTCTGTGGACTGATGAGTAAAAAGTGGAACTTTTTGGAGGACATTTGGTCCCGTAACATCTGGTATAAAGCTAATAGTGCATTCCACAATAAGAACATCATACTAAGAGTCAAACAGGGTGGTGGTAGTGTGATGGTCTGTGGATGTGTTTCTGCTTTAGAATCTAGGCGACATGTCATGATTAATAATTCTCCACTCTGCCAAAAAAAAAAATCAGGAGAATCTTTGGCCCTCAGTTTGTGAACTGATGCACTAGCATAGTTGGGTTATGCAGCAGGATAATGATCCAAAGCGCACTAGTAAGTCCACCTTTGAATTGCTCAGAAGAAATATAATGAAGGTTTTGGAGTAGTCTTGAGTCTGATTGAGATGCTGTGGCATGACCTTAAACAGTCACTTCATGCTCCAAAACCCTCCAATGTGGCAGAATTAAAACTATTCTATTAAAAAAGAGAGCCAAAATTCCTCCACAATGATGTTAAGGAGTCATTGCGAGTAATCCCAAACTTTTGATTGTAGTCATTACTGCCAAGAGTGTAACAACCATTTATTTGAGGTAGGGGGACAATAATTTTTTGTAAACAACACAAATCACATTGCAAAAAGAACCCAAGACTTTTTAAAGCAATGAAATGGAACATTGAACAACCTGAATTATGCAAGAATTGGGACAGTATGTAAAATTCAGTTGCATGCGGGCATCTCTGGGGTTCAAGCCAATGCAGACTGTTAGAGGCTGAAAGGTTGTTATTGACACAGGAATCACTGGAATATAAAAAATTAGATGAAGAGGGAAAAAAGAGGAAAAAAATTAAAAGTAATTTACAGTCTATTCAGTTCAGGAAGAGTTTAATTTGTTTTAAAAGCCCACATCTGCTTTGTCAAAACATTTAATTTCTATATGAATAGAACTCGTTCAAGATCCCATTGTTACATTCCGCCAGGTGTTTACCTCATTAAATTTGCTTTCCATTGTGGATAATCTGACGGCAGGCACACTGCTGGTTGATGGGTTGTAAACGCATCTTAATAATGTTTTCTGTACTATTTTATGAAGATTTAAACCAGATATTGGTTAATTACACATGTAAGGATGGGATGTCACAATGAGGTTACGGAAAACACATTCCATACAGATAAAGCAAAGAAATTTGACCGATATCCATTCATGAGACACGTCACCATTGCATAAGCAAACGGCAATTGATCGGAACCCATTAACAGAAGTGGACGTGCCAAC
This sequence comes from Gymnothorax javanicus, assembly GCA_029692085.1. Taxonomy (NCBI): domain Eukaryota; kingdom Metazoa; phylum Chordata; class Actinopteri; order Anguilliformes; family Muraenidae; genus Gymnothorax; species Gymnothorax javanicus. Next base: position 20,270,496 of record CM056209.1, read on the forward strand.
AGCTGAGTCTGAAAAGGCCTGCCTGCAGCGCACCTGCTAGCTAGTATAGCTGTCTGTGTCCAGTCCATTGACAGTGTAGTCCAGTCAAATTCAGTGTGATATTTAGGTAGTGACAACTTAAAGTAACTAAGTATTTTGTGATGGGTTAACGTAATATTATTACTGGAGTTGAAATAATAATTTGTTATACTATTTGCTACTTGAAAAAGGAATACTATTACTGTTACACATTACCAGGCAACACTGGTAACCATATTGACTAATGGCAAAATCAAACTCATTGAGACAAATTCACCTCCCAACTGTATGTACAATTCATCAATAATCATTAATCGGAAGGCAAATGGCAATATAGCCATTTCAAAAGATTAGGTTATGATACTAAAAGAAAATTTAACACTGCCACAACATCCATTGTTTCATTATGACTTACTGTACGACTCCGTTTCCCAAAAAGTTGGGACATTGTGTAAAATGTAAATAAAAGCAGAATGCAATGGTTTGCAAATCATTTAAACCCTATATTTAATTGAAAATAGAACGAAGACAACATTTCAAATGTTGAAAATGAGAATTTTTAAAAAAATATCTGCTTATTTTGAATTTGATGCCAGCAACAAGTTTCAAAAAAGTTGGGACAGGGGCAACAAAAGACTGAAAAAGTTTTATGATGCTCCAAAAATAGATGCGGTGAAACATCTCACAGCTTATTAGTTTTTGTTTTTTTGAAAAGGATTGCTGGTATCAAATTCAAAATTAGCATTTATTTTTCAGAAGATAATATGATTTCTCAGTTGTAACATCTGATGTTATCTTTGCACTATTTTCGATTAAATATAGAGTTTAAACGATTTGCAAATCATTGCATTCTGATGTAAACATTTTACATGGCATCCAAACTTTTTAGTTGTGTATTCACTTGAAAAACTCCATCATTTTTGTGGGAGCACAATGAGCAAGTAATGATCTATGTTACTGCAAACTGTATATTGACTGGTATCAAGAAGATAAATTCCAAGATATGCCCTCAGCTGCAGGTTTCAGTTAGCGAGACCACTGGGAGAAGGGCCTCCATTCTAAAAGAAAAAGAAAAAAAAAAAGTTCAGTTTCAAAATAAAAGCCTCAAAAATATAAAATTGTAAGCCATATGGAAAAGATTTGTGGCACCCCCTATTGGCTAATTTTGAGATAATTTTACAAACTTTCAAATTTATACTTTTATGACATAAATGTGCATGCAGTTTTAACAGTATATTTACAAAGTATTAAGATGTTTGGGCAAATGCAGCACGTGTGTCAATAGTAGGTCAACATGCCATTGTTGACTTCTCGGGGGAATCCCCACCCCCTTCATAAGTATTGTTTTCAGATGTGTGTAATCCAGGTTCAGAGAGTAAAAATCCTCCCTAGAATTTAATTCCAGCCATAAAAGATTTACCAATTCTTCAAGCTGGAGGCAAAACTAATGAGTGAAAACAGCTGGCTGAATATATGGGTAGAATGAACACATGGCAGGACTTTTACTCTCTGGCCTATGGATTACACACCTCTGGTTGTGTCATTTGTCTAAAACACTAAAGTGAACTTGGTGAGATCAACCCTCGGAGGGCTGAAGGAGCATTTCAAAAGCAATGATCACTCCAGTGGTGTATTTCACCCACAATGCATTGCAGTTATGAATTTGGAGCGATTTAGTGTAAGAAAATTACATCCACGGTTGGATGGCAGTAATGTACATAAACTTTGGTCAATTCCTAATGAAGATGACAGGATGATTAAATTGAACATGGTGAATATATTGAGCGATAAATTAATTTTCCTAAACCTGTAGCCGTTTACTTTGCCTAATTAGCAAACAATTGATTTTCTCAGTTGCCAAGATAAATTTTTAGAATGACAAGCCAATTTTTTGATGGCATTGATAGCTTATTGAATCAAAAATTTATGAGGAATTTTTCTATGCACATAAATGACAAAGGCTGTGTTCAAAAAAAAAAAAAAAAAAGACATTCTATCACCTAATTCCTGACCACATTTCCATAACTTTGATCGAAGACATCATGAGATTCAGGTAAGATTTAAATGAGAATTCATAAGGACTAAGGATAAGACAACCACGCTTCTAAGTGAATCCCAGGTTGCACTCGAATTGCCTTTTTTGCAAAGGAAAGTTCCCATCGCCTAGAAAATGACCCAGAAGTATTTGCCGCCATAAGTGCTGTTCGAGACCTCGAAATGCTAAGGAAAGGTGCTTCAATTCTCCCCAGTTATCTCCTTTAGCATAGGGAACACTGGACCATTCCTTACAAAAAGATGTTGTCACTCCTCAATACCATGTGGCAGTAATATTTAAAGCAACGCATCATTCATCCAGCCACTCACAAAAACCAACAAACACTATGAGCAAGGGATACTTGATTGTATCACATGGAGTTAATGCAGTCAGATTCTCTTTGTCTTTTCCTTTGTCCTTATGTATTTTCCTTTACATCTTTCCTCAACCTAATGATATTTTCCATTGAACTTAAGAAAAAGTGGTCAGGAATTAGACCATAGGACAAACTTTTGACTATTCAAACACAGCTCAACTACACTTGGGCTGCGTTCGAATAGTCAAAAAACTTCATCCTATCATCAAATTCCTAACCACTTTTCTTTGACATCAATGGAAAACGTCATGAGGTAAAGGAAAGGTGTAAAGCGGACTTCATAATGGCTTAGGAAGGCAACCACCCTAATAACAGAATCCAAATGCACTTACACAAGGCAACATGATCATGCGTCTCTTGCCCGGCATGTTAGTTTTTTTTGTGATTGGCCGGATGGATGGTAGTTGCTCTAAATATTACTGGCGCACGGAACTGCGGGATAGCATTATGTCCTTTCTTTTCAAAACATCTTCAGTAATCAACACTCAGTAGGCATTTTGGAACTGAGGAGACCAACTGCTGCAATTTCTACAGCAAAAATGTTTTCCCATTCTTGCTTTAGGATTTCAGCTGCTCAATACTTTGCAGCCTCCTTTGTCATATTTTTCATTTCATAATGCACCAAATATTGTCAGTCGGTGGCAGGTCTGGACTGCAGGCAGACCACTTTAGCACCCAGACTCTTTTACAACAGAGCCATGTTGTTGTAATACGTGCAGAGTATGGTTTTTGGCATGGAGTTGATGAAATGAGCGAGAACTTCACTTAAAAAAGGCATCTGGATGGCAGTAAATGTTGCACCAAAACCTGAATATATCGTTCACCATTAAAAGTGTCTTCATGGACGCGCAAATTACTCATGCCATGTGTACTAATGCACCCCCACACTATCAGGATGCTGGCTTTTGAATTGCTTGCTGATAAAAAGCTGGATGGCCCCTCTCCTCTTTAGCCCAAAGGATGTTACATCCCTGATTTAAAAAAAATTATTTCATATTTTGATGTCAAACCACAGAGCAGTTTTCCACTTTGCCTCTGTACATTTTAAATGAGCTTGGGCCCAGAGAAGAAGGCAGTGTTTCAAGATCTTGTTTATGTATGGTTTAATCTCTACATGGCGGAGTTTTAACTTGTATTTGTAGATGCAGTGACAAACTGTGTTTACTGACAATGGTTTAGAAAAGTGTTCCTACTTCCATGCAGTTATTTCCACAGCAGAATCCTGTCTGTTTTTAATGGATTCCCACCTGAGGACCTGAAAATCACAGCCATTCAAAATTGGATTTTGGCCTTGTCCCATGCGTACAGAGATTTTTCTGGATTCTTGGAATCTTTTAATGATATTATGTACCACAGAGGACAAAATTTCCAAATTCTTTGCAATTTTAAGCTAAGACTTTATTCTTAAATTGTTGAATTATTTCCCAATGCAGTCTTTCATAGAGTGGGTAAGCCCTCACCATATTCACTTATGAAAGACTTTTTATACCCATTGATTACACTGACCTGTTGCTAAATAATCTAATGAGCAATTAGATGTTCTGCCAGTTAGCTTTTTTAAGCATCATGCAACTTTTCCAGTCTTTTATTGTCCTGTCCCAACTTTTTTACAAACAAGTTGCTGTCATTAAATTCAAATGAGCAGATATTTCGCAAAAACAATAAATCTTTTCAGCTTTAACATTTGATATGTTGTCTTTGTCCTATTTTCAATAAAATGTAGGGTTTTAATTGATTTTCAAATCATTGCCTTCTTTTTTATTTACATTTTACACAGTGTCCCAACTTTTTTTTGGAAATGGAGGTGTACATAATCGATACTATATTTGCCAAAATTTAAATAAAATTTAGGATTTTGCTTGTGTAGAAGCAAGTGTAAATAATTATTTTAGTTATTTAGCTCCATTCAATCCCATTCGTTGAGGACTACTTTGCAAATGCCCTTAAAGTGAATTGCAGCCTACTTCGGTACAATGGCAATTATAGGGAGGGGGCAGGCACACTGTAGAAAGACTCTGATGCAACTGATGTGAAGGGAAACGACATACAAGAAATTTTGGGGACAGGGTTTTGGTTTGGAACAAGATATCTTGTAGTTAGACGCGTGACAGAGACATAGGGATCGGGTTTTGCTATTATTATTGTTATTAGGGGCCGGGCAGCCTAAGCTGCCAGGACCCTATTGTTATCCTGCATGTTCTTCTTTCTTCTTCTTCTTCCAAGGAAATCCTACTTCCCATGCGCGAAAAATCGCCAAACTTGGCACAAAGGTCCAGTCCCATGCCAGATTGCCTCAGCTGCAAAAACAGGCCAATAGTCCTGATGGTGGCGCTACAGCAAGCCTCTAAAGTTCAAAATTTTGAAAATTCACAACAAATCAACCATATGTGCTACAGATTTGTAACTTTCACCAAAATGTAGCCCCGATACTAAAGAAACTTTTGTCCATTTAAACTTATTGCAAATTATAAAGTCCATCACTCTGTTTTTTCAAAAACTGTAAAACTTATTAAACCTATCACCTCCCACAATTTTTGCTCAATTTTGACACCAAACTTGCTACAGAGCATCTTCAGACTGTCCTACACAAACGATCCACACAGATTTTTGATTTATCGAAAATTGAGCCTACAGTGCATCAAAATGTTTGACTGTAAACGGTATTGTAAACACATGCTTGCAAATTCTTGCTAAATACATTTTCAATGTTCTTTAAAAAAATGACAAAATTTTGGAGTCATGGTAGATGATGTTTGGAAAATATTAGAATTTTATCTCAAAAACTGAATTTTTTACAGCATTTTGAATTTCACTCTCATGCGAAAAATTGGAGTCAATGCAAAAATGGCATTTTTAAACATCAGTTTTTCACTTATGGAGCCAAGAGATCATTGTTAAAAAAGAAATTACCAACATCTCCATGCTGTCTAGATGCAATTTGTGTGATTTTTCGGATTTTTGTCTTAATAACTGAATTTTTGACAGCCGTTTGAAATCTGCCTTTACACGCTAACAGCTGCTGTCTTGCACACCGGTGACTGGCTTAGTCAATTTGTGAAGCTACATATGACGTATCCATTTGCCAATTAACTCCGTGAGATAGAGATTAGTCTCTTGTGCCAGAAATTGTGAGTTCAAGCCTCAACTGATGTAAAATGCACATTAGAATGCCACCTTATTTTCATACTCCTACACTCTGCTTGTTGCTCAGAATTGCCTAATTTTGCCTAAAATTGCCCGGCCCCGACCATTGCTGCGCAGCAGCTATAATTTAAAGGTGATAGCTACAAGTTTAATTCCTCCCGGCCAGTAGGTGTCTATTTCAATAGAAATAAGAGAATGATTATAACGTACCCAATAGAGGGCAGAATACAACTTTTTTAGAAATCAAGAACAGAAGAAAAGAAGAAGAAGACGATGAGGAAAACGTTGCAGTTATTATTATCATTTTAGCGTTCCGCCGCTCCCAAACGAGCTACTACGAAGATGAAAGATAGGCTGATCGCCGCCGTGAAGACCTATCCAGAGCTATACAACCCTGCCGTGAGGGAGTACAAGGACTTCAATCGCCGTGCAGTCGCTTGGCGTAGCATTGCTCTTCAACTTGGGATTTCTGGTTAGAATTTGTACTGCTTGTACTACAGTCAACGTGACTAGCAAAAGCTAGCCGCATGAATGACTAAAAGACCATGGAGTGCACCGCTGTTTCGCGTATAGTAACCCAATTTTACCTTGTACACCAGTTTCAAACTCACTGTAACCATAGGCTGCGCGTGTGTTTTCGCTCGTCAGACACAGCATGCGTAGCCAGCGAATTCAGACAACAACAACAACAATTAAATGGAGACTTCCCCGTGTGTTTTATTTCTGATATGTTTTCAGTATGTGCGTATAATGACACGTGCCATTATTATTTATCGGTCTTAGAAAATCCGTGGTTTGTCCACCCATGAGAAAAGTAAATTGATTTTATTTGTGACGAGGGATACAAATTTGGGCTGATTTGTCTCTTTTGTTGTGTTGCATATGTAGAGGAGGATGCTAGGAAGAAGTGGAAAAATCTCAGGGACATATACAGGAAGGAGTACATCGCAGAGGAGAAACGAAGTGGATCGTCAGCAGAGCCCAAGAGGACATGGAAATTTATGCCACTTCTTCAGTTTCTTGAGCCCTTTGTCCAGGGGAGGCAAACATGTTCCAACACGGGGCATGACACCGGTTCTGAGACAGACAGTCTCTCAGCGTCTGAGCCAAGCCCTCATGCAGCTGAGGTGCCCTCCTGCAGCACGGCCATCAGCCTTGCAAAGCCCCCAGTAGTTCCCGAGGAGAACGTCTGCGGGTCCACATCAGGACCCGTGATTCCTTCTGAGTTCCCCTGCGCACCCACACCTGGTCCTTCAGAGCCCCAGCTGGGCCCCAGCCCTGTCAGACCTGGTCCTTTAGAGTCCCTGCCTGGCCCCAGCGCGGTCGCAACCGGTCCCTCAGAGCCACTGCCGGGCCCCAGCCCTGTCACACCTGGTGCTTCAGAGCCACTGCTGGGCTCCAGCCCTGTCACACCTGGTCCTTCACCGCCCCTGCCAGACCCCTGCCCTGCAAGAACAAAGCCCCCGCATAGTAGGAACCAACCTTCTCGGCCCAAGAGAGAACACTCAGAGCTCTCAGAATTTGAGGCCCAGGTGATGAGCTCACTTTCTAGGCGTCAAGACGAAGATGACTACTTTGGATGTAGCCTGGCTGCAACTCTTAAGAGACTTTCCCCAGCAAAGAAGCGACTGCTACGGTACCACATTGAAAAGCTAGTGTATGAGGTTGAGTTCGAGGATGGACAGTGATTCTGAGATAACATATAAATGCTAAATTTGTGTGTTAAATGTAGGATTTATATGTTAATTGCACAAGATGGTGGGTTTGTATTTGTATCAGTGTCTCCAATACATTGATTTATTTTTTGTAACCCTCCACAATATCAACACTACATCTTTTTTTTTCCTGCTATTTAACTGCTTTATGCAGGTGCCAAATCAAGTCAGACCTTGCCTATATCTGCAAGACCCCTATGTAAGGCTTTGTAACTCAGGATTTGAGTGTCACAGAGACTGGAAAAATTATTTCACGGAAGCAAGACACTCATGTCATTTGGAATTATTACCATTTATTTTTATAATTTGGGACAAAAATCCTAAAAATGCAAGGAACATTCATGAAAATTCAACTCTGAAGTTATTTTGCAGTGAAATACTGAAAAATTAGAAATGGATAGGCGGTAAAACATTCCCTGGATCATAAACTCATTGACCGGGAGTACTCTACATCTGAGGGTGATTCGTAGAACTACAGATTATCTGAAGCCAAATATAAGCTGCCCCCTACCTCCCCAAACAGCTAAATATTGAGAGATTTTTGCATTGTTTTGAATTACAAATAACTCCATGTTTTATTACCAAGCAATTGTTTTGACGCATGGTACAAACTATTTACTCAATATATAGTCATTGCTCTGAGTATCACCCTCAGATGTAGCACGCTTTTGGTCAATGAGTCTATGATCTAGGAAATGTATTTTTTTAAATTCTAAAGGATGCAAGTGTCTTGCTGGGTTGAAATAATTCTTTCCACTGACACCCTATGACACTCAAATCCTGAGTTACAGTCTTAAATAGGGGTAATGCACATATAGGCAAGGATTGGCTGGATTTGGCATCTGCATAAAGGGGTCAAAGTACCTATCCGTTCAGTCTCCAAACTTGACTGAAGACTAACTGAAGGTTCTACGTTCATTAGAAGGGTATCAAATTTTCTGTTGCCATGAATAGTGACGTCAACAATAAAAAAAAATAAAATTCATCCTCACTGGCTGCTCATGAAATCATTCACTGTTGTATATTATGGTAGCCTCCAAAGTGTATTATAATTAATTGCAGTGGAATTGGATGATGTTTTATAAATGCCACTATTTCTGATCAATCCATGAACAAATAAATGTTCCTGTTGCACATCACTTGAATAAGTAGCATTGCTATGCTGATACACCTGCGATCCACCCTGTGTTCTCTAGTGTAGAAATAATGTGATTCCAGAGTAACCCGCAAGCTGTCTTTTATGATCATAGCGAACACACCAATCTGGACAATACAACATAACATATATAATTTAAAGGAGCTGTGTCATGATTACTGCGCATGCTCACAATTTTGAACGAAGTAAATCTGCTGAACTGCAAGTCGAAATCTATAAGGTATTTTTCTTCTTCGATGACTATTGGTGATGACAACCAATTTACATTCTTTGTATCCCTTGGCTAAAGCTTAAAATAGTGCTTTGAATCCTCAAATTTCCATAGAAAGCTAACATGCATAATTTTTACTCGCCCTAGCCCTCTAAAAGTGAATCATTCATTATTTAGTGGAGATGGCAATTTCGAACCTTTGAAACAGTTTTGAAACCTCTGAAATGACCACTGTTTCAAAATGTTCCGAAACCAGATTTATTTCAGTAGTGCACAGCCTAGTGGCAAAAACTTTTACTGCAGCTATTAAAATGTTTTGAAGTGAAACAAAACACATCTGATCATTGCCAGTGAACCTCAGAAACCGCTTGCTGTTGCAGATTGTGTAACGCATCATAATTTAAAATAAAAGTGTGTACAGAATCACACGTGGTAATTTCTTCATTTTATGTCTCGAGATTTGTTGTCGGATTTCTCACAGCTTATGTATTTCAACCCCACTGTAGTGAATTATTTTGGAGTCAAATAATTGTATGTTTCGTATCGAACGGTCTTCATTGAACAGTTAGGTGTGATGGTGTAATTTAACGGCAGTGATCATTTCACAACTCTGGTCTTGAAACTGGTGCTTGGGGAAAGAAAGGCAGTGATGATACTTTTAACTTCCACAAGTTTTGAATGACATCAGTCTGGAATGAACCATGGTGAAGTAGATTTCATGGAACCCTACTTTATAACTGCAGCTCCAGTGCATGTTCATCCCCCCGAAATGTCATGGCAATCAGAGAAAAACCTTTGGACCAGCGCAATGGATATAGGCCATTTACAATTAGTGCTGGATAAGAGTGAAGCTATACTATTCAAAAAAGTAGGGGATATTTTATTTTGAGATCAAAATTTTCACATATACAAAGGATACGGGAAACCATGTTGTATAGTTCGTTATTACTGAGGAAGCATTTCCAAAGAAATTCATCACCCAAAAACATCAATGACTCTCACTCTAGAAATTTGCACATTTGAAAAAGGGGTTGATAACACAATATTCAGAATTGTTTTGCCAAAATTTGCATGACAAGACAGTTGGACATTATCTTCAGAGCCACTTTGATGGAATCAAATTTTGAAGAAAAAGCATCACCTTGAAAATATAATCAGTGGTTGTAAAAGAAGATTTTAATTAAATGGAGACCAGATTATCTAACACAGGAGGAAGTTTAATCTACAATGCCCTTGGCATGCTGGACAGGTTGGCAAAAGGCAGGTCAATTTTGTGAGTATATTTTTTTCAAGAAGACTGTAACAAGCAAAATGAACAAAAATTCCCAGTCTGTCATCAGCAAATTATGGTCCAGACATCGCTGCTGCAAGGCAGGGTCTGGCAAGGATGAAGTTTGGGCCTCCCAGTCTGTCATCAGCAGATTATGGTCCGACCAAGGGCAGGATGTCCATTAACTCAGGCAACAACTCAGGCTCAGGACAGATTCATCCGCACTATTGTCTTGAGAAATCGTATGGTAACAGCAAATCAGATAAGGTCTCAACTTCAAAGGGATACTGGCTTGGTAGTGAGTGCCCAGACCATCAGGAATCGTCTGCACAGATTTCACTTACACGCCCGACGCCCTCGCGGTCATTCCCTGTTTGAGGGATCGTCACATTAGGGCCAGACTCCAATGGTGTCGCCATCATCAACGCTGGGATAATCGCCGATGGAACAACGTAATGTTCTCAGATGAGTCGAGGTTCACTGTGGACTTCCTTGACAGACGAGGAGGGTTTGGCGCCGACGTAACGAATGTTTCCATGACGTTAACGTCATTAGACATGATCCGTATGGGGGTGGATCTGTAATGGTGTGGGAGGCATCACTGCTGCCGCAGAACAGACTTGCATGTTGTTGCTGGACGTGTCACAGGGCAGTACTACGGGACAACATCTTGGCACCCCATGTTGTGCCGTTTGCACGCCGTTATGGCCGCCGTTTCATTTTCCAAGATGACAATGCCAGATGTCATAGGGCCAGGATCGTTACAGATTACCTCCAGCAGCAGAATATCACCACATTACCATGGCCAGCACTCAGTCCGGACCTTTCCCCATCGAAAGCATGTCTGGGACATGCTTGGACAGCGGCTACGCCAACGCCAACAACCTCCTGCCAATGTCCAAGAACTTGCTGCAGCATTGCAACAGGAATGGAATAACGTTCCCCAAAATGACCTGGGACGCCTCGTTAGGAGTATGCCACGCCGAATTCGAGCTTGTCTAGCCAACCGAGGGGTTTTACCCGCTACTGACTCTGTTTCACAATGGTGGTAAATTTGCTGTGTGACCCTGTTTTTTGTGTCGACCCTTATTCTGGAGAATCTGTCCTTTACTGACTGTACACAGGGTTTGAATAAATTGACAAATGTTTCCTTAATGTTTTTATGTCATTTGTTTCCTTCCTGACCTCATGATCTGCATTTCATGGTACTTGTAAATCCAATATCCCCTACTTTTTTTGAATAGTATATTTAAATGTGGGATGCAAAGCTTTTCTGCTGGATAATTTAAGTTGTTGATATATCGCTATTGGTATGTGTCTGTTTGCATGCATGCTTCCATAGTGTTAAATGCATGTCGTCGGCCTGCTGATAAAACCTTGTATCTTCAAAATGATAAACTTTACAGGAGAGCATAAAAAATGTTTAATTTTGCATGTGAGAATGCAGTTGAGCTGTGTTCGGGTAGGATGACTATTTTTCTTCCAAGAATGTATTTTGCAATGTTAACGTTATTATCATGGACATACGAGTTTTTGTTTCTTATCAAATTTGGAGATAAGAGGTTTTATCAGCAGGCCGACGATATGATAGCAACTGTTTAGTCAAAAACTTTGAATGTCTTTTATAACTTGCCATTAGAACTATTTAGCTACCATTTTAAAAATGCAGTTGCAATACATAACACAATATTCAGACTCATTGTTTTAAAAATTTTTATTTAGAAACAAGACAGTCACCACATTATCAGGCTTCAGACGGCTCCGTCTCTTTTCCGTTACCTGAAATTAGAAGGCACTTATTAAGACATAACTTGGGGGCATAAGAACAGGAGAAAGTCAGTGATCCTCTCAGCTGAGATGCAGTACCTGGCCAGCTTTAGAAAATATAAGCTCACATGGCACAGATGTTGCAGGGATTGCCAAGAAGACCTGTACCAGTTTGTAAAGGTGAGGAAAGACCCTGCAGTTTTTTTCCCAGTAGTCGAGTGGATCTTCCCTTCTGTCCATGTATTCCTCAGTCTGGTACTGTTGCACCTCTACAATTGCATCTGCCGTTGGATTTTGCTGTTTTCTGGACTGCTGGACTTTGAAGTCAAATGCCTGCAAGAAATTTCCAGAAAATACATGAGTATCAATTTTGTCAGAGTATATTTTTTTCAGAAGACTATAACAATAAACAAAATGAACAAAAAAATAAGTACTCGTAAAAACAACAAACCTTCGGTTGATCTGGCTGGCTGCTGGGTCCAGGTCTAGGGTTTTCATCTCTCGCTGCTGCTGCTGCTGCTGCTGCTGCTGGTGTTGGTGGTTGGTGGTGGAGGGGGCACTTTAATGAGCTTGGCACACTCTGATATTACATATCTCTGGGCCTCCTGGGCTTTAGCCTGGTTCTCAAAGGCATGCACTTTAAATCTTGGGTCGAGAAATGTGGCTGCCAGCAAACAGTGGACATTTTCTGGCGATGGCCTGGCCCTTAGGTTGTCCATTAACCTCTGTCCAAGCGTCACTGCCATGGGGAGTGAAATGTCAGCCAGCTGTATCCTGACAGCATACTGGAGATTCTTGTACAGAGGTATGACCTTAGGGCATAAAACAAAAATTCCATCAATTATACTGTTTCAACATTTAAAATACAGTAAGGTGCAGAGCATATGTGTTAAGCATAGTTGTAAAACCTACCTTTTAGCAGGATAGTTCTCAGCTGACAGGTCTTGTGTGACTTCGTTAAACACTGACAGCACCAGGAGAGACTGCCTGATTGCCTCGAGCTCATCACTGAACAGAGGGGTGATCTCAGTCCTCAGATTTGTCAGAGCTGCTCCTACTGGCTCTCGCTGGCTATAGAGACGCTGCAACATTATATATGTGCTGTTCCATCGTGTCTCCACCTCCTGGAGCAGCTTTTGCTGTGGCATTCCAAGCTGCTCTTGGACAGAAGCAAGCCTCTCCTTTGCTGCAGTGCTGGACAGGAAAAATCCAACTATTTTTTTTCCCTTTGTACGGAAGAGGGCCAGGAGTATATTCAATAGCCTTTTTGGTGACCAGGTTAAGGGTGTGGGCAAAGCTTGGAGTGTGGGTCATTCTCATGAGGTGTGCACACCAAATCATGTTAGCAGCATTGTCTGTGATAATGCACCTTACTTTCCCGAGGAGGCCACAGTCTGCCAGAAGTATTTCCTGTGCCTCTTCTAGATTTTCAGAAGAGAGCGATTGAGGAAATTTGCTTACACTTAGCCGGCTTTGTAGTTTGCCTTGTTGAATGTAGAGGCAAGTGATGCCCATGAATGCATCCATGTTCGCCTTGGTCAGTGGTTCTCAAACTCGTTCCTGGCGCCCCACTGTGAATGCTGGTTTTTGTTACAACCACAACTGCAATCTTAGACTTTTAACAAGGTGTCGATTTGTCTTATATAATTATATATTATATTATATAATTAAAGAGAAACAGAATATACCAACATGTGAGAAATACTTCACCTTATTAATGTTGTGATGGAATCAACCAAAATCATAACCGTTTAATACAAAATAAATTTCAAGAAAATCAAGGTTTCATAATAATTGGTACCCTTCATTTATTACTACAACCACCTTTGGCAAGGATAACAGCATGGAGTCTTTTCCTTTAATTTTTGACAAGGTTAAGGGACCCATTTGGGGGGATTTTGGAGCATTCCTCTGAGCAGATCCTTTCAAGATCCTTCACATTCTTGGCTTTGCATTTATCAACTGCCCTCTTCAACTCAGCCAACAGGTTTGCAAATGGATTGAGGTCTGGCAACTGAGATGGCCATAGCAGAATGTTGATTTTGTCGTCACAGAACCATTTCTGTGTGGATCTTGAGGCATGCTTTCAGTCATTGTCTTGTTGGAAAGTCCACCTCCAGCTACGTCCCAGCCTTCTGGCAGAGGCCACCAGATTGTCAGCCAAAATATCCTGATACATGGTGGTATTCATTATGCCATTAATGTTAACCAGTGACCCTGGACCTCTTGAATGAGAACAGCCCTAAACCATGACTGACCCACCATCATATTTCACCGTGGCTATGAGGTGCTTCTCCCTGTATGCCTCTGTTTCGAGGTCAAACATGCCAATGCTGTATCTGACCAAAATTTGCAATTGTGGTCTCATCTGACCAAAGCACCTTGGTCAAAATTTAAATGATGTTTGGCAAACTCCAAGCGTGTGCTACTGTCTTCTGGTCAGAAAAGACTTTCTTCTGGCAACCCTTCCAAAGAGCCTGTGGTTGCAGAGGTGGCATGTGATGGTGCTTTTTGAAACCTGGTGACCCCAAGATGCCACCAAGGCCTGCAATTCCTTCACAGTGATTCTTGGGGATTTTGTTGCAGCCATCACCATCCTCCTCAGTATCTTGAGGGGCAAAATGCAGTTGCATCCTCAACCATTGAGGTTTTCAACAGTTCCATTTCTTTGAAATTTTTAAAATAATTGCCCTGACAGTGCTCAGTGGCATATTCAATCACATGTGAAAGTCTCGTAGCCATTACCAGATTTATGAAGGTCTATGACCATCTGCTTCTTTTGAACTGACAGTTGTCTTGTTTTCTTCATGGTGTTGGATGACATAAGGATATTGCATGTGTTACCTCATTTTTATACCATAATGAAACAGGAAGTGATGTAATGGCTCGATATAGTTCCTTAACACTTCAGCTAAGTTTGATTGCCACCGGCGTACTATGCAATCTATCCATGTTGCAACTGAACCGCTGTGCTTGCTACCCGAGTGACATAATTTCATGCAATTTTGCTATCAGACATCAAGCACCATGTGGAGGTGGGTAGAACTCGAGTAAACATGGCGGCATTGATATCACAGTTATTTTGCGCATTTCAAACTTTTCATCTATGATATTTAAAAAGCATGAAGCAAATTAAAGCTATGCAAAAAATTAAAAATAATGTGCCAAGTACCTCCCTGACACATTAAAATGGGAATAACTAGCAAATTGTGGTAATTCTGCCCACAAATACTAGAACCCCAGTTCCAAAATAGTTGGGACGAAGTGTAAATTGTGAATAAAATCAAAATGCAATGACTTTCAGATCACATGAGCCAATATGTTATTTACAATGGAACATAGATAACATTTCAAATGTTGAAACTGAGACACTTTACATTTTTATCCACAAAATGAGCTCATTTCAAATTTTCTGGCTGCAACAGGTCTCAAAAATGTTGGGACACAGGCAAAAAAGGGCTGAAAAGCAATTAATATACAAGAGAATCAGCTGAAAGAACATTTAGCAAGTAATTACATTAACTGGCATCAGGTGTGTAACATGATTAGCTATAAAAGGGATGTCTTAAAGAGGCTAAGTCTCTCAGAAGTAAAGATGGCCAGAGGCTCTCCAACCCGTGAAGGCTTGCGTAAAAAAAAAAAAATGTGGAATACTTTAAAAACAATGTTCCTCAATGTCAAATTACAAAGGCTTTGAAGGTCTCATCATCGACAGTGCATAACATCATCAAAAGATTCAGAGAAACTGGAAAAATCTCTGTGCGTAAGGGACAAGGTCAAGACCTTTACTGGATGCCCGTGATCTTCGGGCCCTCAGACGCCCTGCATCACTCACCGGCATGATTCTGTCATTGACATTACTAAATGGGCCCAGGAATACTTAAAGAAACCACTGTCTGTAAACACAGTTTGCCGTGCCATCCACAGATGCCACCTAAAACTCTATCATGCAAAAAGGAAGCCATTGTTGAGCATGATCCAGAAGCGCTGCCGTGTTCTGTGGGCCAAGGCTCATTTAAAATAGACTGTAGCAAAGTGGCAAAGTGTCCTGTGGTCAGACGAGTCCAAATTTGACATTCTTGTTGGAAATTGTGTGCGTTGTGTCCTCTGGGGTAAAGAGGAGAAAGACCACCCCTCCTGTTATCAGTGTTCAGTTCAAAAGCCAGCATCTCTGATGGTATGGGGATGCATTAGTGCATATCGAGGGCTGACTGCAATAAACAGTTATGTCCAATATATAACATCTGGACATAACTGTTTATTGCAGTCAGCCCTCGATATGGTGTGGGACACTTGCATGTTTTAAAAAGCACCATGAATGCTGAAAGGTATATAAAGGTTTTAGAGCAACATATGCTCCCCTCCAGACGACATCTATTCCAAGGAAGGCCTTGTGTATTTCAGCAGGACAATGCAAAACCACATACTGCAGCAATTACAACAGCATGGCTTGGTAGTAGAAGAGTCCGTGTGCTGAACTGGCCTGCCTGCAGTCCTGATCTTTCACCGATTGAGAACATTTGGCACATAATTAAACGAAAAGTCCATCAAAGGAGACCCAAAACTCTCCAGCAGCTATAAGCCTGTATTAAACAAGAGTGGGATCAAATTCCAATGGCTAAACTCAAGAAACTTGTCTCCTCAATGCCCAGACGCCTCCACTCTGTGTTAAAAAGAAGAGGGGATGCTACACCATGTTAAACAGGCCCCTGTCCCAACTTTTTTGAGACCTGTAGCAGCCATCAAATTTGAAATGAGCTCATTTGGTGGATAAAATTGTAAAATTTCTCAGTTTCAACATTTGATATGTTATCTCTGTTCTATTGTGAATAAAATACTGGCTGGTGTGATTATAAAGTCATTGCGTTTTGATTTTATTCACAATTTGCACTTTGTCCTAACTATTTCGGAATTGGGGTTGTATTAATAGGCCTGAGATGAGGCAAAATCAGTCGGCTCCACAATCCACGAGACCTTAGAACGCGTTCGAGCGCAATTTGCATTGAACTCACGCAGTCAATCCATGTGAGGTCATATTCATGAACCCAGGCAAAAGTAGAGTTAACCATTCAAACTAAGCCTAGGCTAAAACATAAATAATTGGAATTTAATACCTGGTTTAATTTTGCAAGATGTTATTTACAATAATCTTTAAAGATGCCATTAATTGTGAAACCTTGATTTGGAGGAAATTGATGTTTAAATAAATCGGTAAATGATTGTTTGGTTCCATAGGAACCCGTCTGTGCATCTGCTTCCCTCCCTGATGCCAATGTTATGTTTCCACCAAACACTTTTGATCTAGTGCCCTTAGAACGGATACGCAACCCAATAGGACCAATGCCTAAACCTAAAGTCTGGTCTGCGTTTCCTCCACTGACAAAACTCCTAGATGTAAGTGAGGTTGTTACCAGATAGTAATATCCCCATCAACCACGTCCTTGGTCGAACAAGAGTGAGAATTTTTCTTGATCAATCAATGGACTACAGTGTTTCTAACACCACCTTTAGAATTGGATCGGTGTGCAAGGTACCGCAACAGAAGGTTAAAGAAAAAATGGTAAAGATTGGAAGGGTTCTTTTGGTACCATCCAGAACTTATGGAAACACAGAAATAATCATTCTCACGTGTAACAAACTGAACTGAACTGTGGAGTGGCAGTGAGGTTTAAGAGACTGCAATGCAGGGAAGAGAGCAAGCGGCACCTCCAGAGATGAACCTTCAGTTAGTACCAGTAGAAACTTTAATTCAGCCAGCACAAATTCCTGCGTTGAGGGTCATAGAGGGCTGGTGGCTGGTGGCAGGGCCAGGTCTAACCTACATTCTGGCGGCATCAGAAAATTTGCTGATTTGGAGGTGCGGGAGTGGTCCGGCGCTCAGGTTTGTGGTGGCTAAATTCAAGTCACAACAGCTGCTAACTGAAGGTCTGAAGGTTCATTTTTGAAGCCCCACTTGGCTGAGGCAGTCAGATGGTTCAGTCTCAATGAAACAGAAAGTAGTTCAAATCTCATCTTGCAATTTTTCCCAGACTGAAACAAGCCTTGGCACAGAAAAAAATCCCATATCAAGTCTGAAGCAAACTTTGGAGCCTTTGTGTCACATACATCATCATTACCATCTGGTCTGAGCCGGCAGAAGAGCTACTGTGGCACCATTCACAGTCTTGCGAAGACTTTGTCGTGGCACATCCTTGTGTAGTGCAATGGGCTATACGAGTTTCAGAACAGGACCTTGGAGCAATTGCAGAAGGTCGCCTGGTCAAGTGAGTCCTGTTTTGCACCACGTGCATTGGCCGGCTGGGTACTTGTGCATTATTTTCCCGGGAAAGAGAGGGCACCAGGTTGCACTGTGGGAATAAGTTCAGCTGGTAAAGGGAGAGCGATGCCCTGAGAAAATGTTCAGCCGAGAAACCCTGGGTCCGAGAATTCAGTTGGATGCAAGTCTGACGGAGCCGTTTTGGCAGCACAGAGGGGACTTACAAAATATTAGGCAGGTAGTTCAGTGTTGAGACTGATTAGTCTATAATGGCATCACATCATTTATTCTTATCCTTGAGTCAACACAAACACAATGATGATTCAAGAGGATGTAAATACTTTTATTACACTTACTGAGGACTTTACTGGAAATACTCTCATCTATTCCAAGCAGTACTGTTCACCATACTGCCCTACAAAGGCTAAGTGCAGTCAACAAAATAATTAAAGCAGTAAAAAATGGCTTCAGAATTTGTTTGCTGTCCCAACAAACAAACAGTTGGCACATCTATGATAGATTATGGTTAATGGACTTGCTATGGTACAATTTCTATCCAAATAAATCCTGACCTCCATTTACTATCAGGCCCAGAACTGCACAATTTGCATTTTTTCCAATATGTAGTTACTGCACTTAGGCTTTGTAGGGCAGCATAGCTGTCTGACCTCTATGGTCAACAGTACTGATATAATCCCATTAGGTACAAGTTGCCACAGGAATGTCACACAGCTTCGCAATTTTATAAACATCAACAATACTACTAGCAGCAGTTGTTCCAATATTAATCTGCTCTAGCAGTTGGACCTAGGAGGAGAAACAGAACCACCAATTATCCTGACATAACATTTGATTTCTCCATAAAGCATCATGTAGCCAAAATTCCTCCAGCAAACAAATGAAAGGAAACTTGACAAGATTTAAAGAAGAAGCTGCAAAATAGTGCCATTTGTTGCAAAATTCAAAATTCTTCTGTGCTTCAGTTTTTCCACAAAACAACAGTCATCTGTGAGAACACATGCAAAAACATTCAGAGGTCTGTCAAAT
The DNA here is from genome assembly GCA_029692085.1 of Gymnothorax javanicus. Taxonomy (NCBI): domain Eukaryota; kingdom Metazoa; phylum Chordata; class Actinopteri; order Anguilliformes; family Muraenidae; genus Gymnothorax; species Gymnothorax javanicus. The sequence continues at coordinate 20,289,491 of CM056209.1, forward strand.
TTCAAACTGCTCAGTTTCCATTGTGTTGCTTGGTACCTCAGTCATCCTGCTGCCAAGGCACTGCACCAGCAGGGGAAGAGAAATACTCTGCAAACTTGTTGCGGATGAAGAAGGACTTTCTGGAAGAGTTGTTGCTCCCAAGCCGCTGGACAGGCAACAATCCTTCACCGGATTCGTCATCGCTGATTGAGGTAGGGATGTCCTCAGTCAGGTCCCACCGCATGAAATTGTGCAGAATACAAGCGGTCCTAACAAACAACTCAGCTGCCACTGGTTCAATATCCATTGCCCGTTGAAAGATTCGGAATTGGCTAGCGAGGATGCTGAAGGCATACTTGACAAGCCTCCTAGCACGTGACAGTCGGTAGTTGTATAGCCGATGCTCTCTTGACAGATTTTTTCCTGGATATGGCCTCATGAGGTTCCGCAGCAAAGGAAAGGCCTCGTCTCCAACAAAAACATGAGGCAGAGAGCCAAGATGTTCAGCACCAGGGAGATGTTTATCTGGGGGAATGCTCAGCTTAGCAGTCCTGAGAGCTTGGCCAAACAATGAATTTGACAATAGACCTTTATCACTGCTTCTGCCATGTGCTCCTACGTCCAACAGGCGGAACCGGCACCGGGCATCAACCACAGCCATAAGGACAATCGAATAGGACCCCTTGTAGTTGTAGTACAATGATCCTGAATTTGCAGGAGGCTTGATAATAATGTGCTTGCCATCCACAGCTCCAATACAGTTTGGAAAGTTCCACAACTCCGAGAAGTCCTCTGCAATTGCCCTCCAATCAGCCTCTTTGGGTACTGGCATGAAGTCGTTAAGCAAGCAATCCAAAATGGCCTGGGATACTCCTAGGACGATGTCACCCACAATGGACACACCCACCCTGAAGCTGTAGGCAATGGATTCATAAGAATCCCCAGAAGCAAGATACCTGAAAGTACACAAGAGGAGAGTGAAAGTTGCATTATGTTATATCACAGAATTATAATTGACATTAAAATGTTATAAAGTCTTATCTTATAAATGATCTTACATTTTATTATTAATTATATACAAGATTACAGCATGCACTCACCATGGCATCAATTCAATAAGCTTAAGCAATGTCGCAACATTTATTTTAGTCCAGAGTTGCATTAATTTTATTACCAAGATCTCGTACTGGACTCAGTGATGGCCAATCCATGGGTAAAGAATGATGTCTTGTGCTCCCTGAAGCACTCTCACAATTTTTTTTTTTTAAAGATTATTTTTTTGGGAATTTTTCCTTTATTTGATAGTTATACAGTGTAGAGAGACAGGAAAGTTGGGGAGAAGAATGGGGGAAGACATGCAGCAAATGACCCGAGCCGGATTCGAACCCAGGTCGCTGCGAGAAGGACACAGCCTTTATGGTACGCGCACTTAGACCGATGAGCCACCGGGGCGCGCACTCTCACAATTTGAGCTCAATGAATCCTGGCATTGTCATCTTACAATATGCCCATGCCATCAGTGAAGAAAAAAAAAAATCCACTCATGGAAAAACCTGGTCATTCAGTACATGGGCAGTTTCACAATCTTGAGCATATTTCATACCTACATGTGTTCTGTTAAATTGTGGTGCACTTCACATGAATGTACTGTATGCACTCCTATAAAAAGATGTATTTTTGGAGGAGATAAAACCCGAAAATGGATTAAAACTAACCATCTGCTCCAGGTATGGAATAACGCAATTTTAACCTCTTAGAATTTCTCATTTTACTGTCTCATTTTAATTTTATGGTCAAGGTCGGTCCATTATTGTTGTCAAATAAATAAATAAAATATACATTTTAACAACAGTGACATGCTATCCAATGATTCAGAAGCTTGATGGAATGACCTGGCCGTTATAGAGCTCACAACGCATGCCATAAGACAGTATGAGTTTTCCATCAATGTAAATGTCCTTTCCGATAAAATATTTAACACCATGAATACCAATGTGATAACTTATCGGAACAAACAGATACTATGAAATAAATGACCAGTGCAATATCAAATGTCGTAACCCCCATTTTCTGTCAAATCTTGCCCTTTCCAACACATCAGCATAATGAGTGATAAAAAGAAGAATGGCATTAATTTTTAAATAAATCATTCCAGCTGTAATTCGATACATATGGTACTTTTGTACCAGAGTTGCTGGTTTTCTTATGTTCTCACCTTTGTGATGCCCCTTCATTCTTCACATATATACTGCAAAAATGTCCTTTCTGCTGCATATTCTTCAACTACAAAATTTATGTCTAAAATTAGTAACATTCTCTCATTCGGAAAAATTGCAGAAAATATTTGATTTACTTTCATGGCCAATATTCTTCCCATGAATAATACTGGAAAAATAGTGGCTCTGCAATCAATTATTTGGTTCATATCAACTCCAAATTACATACTTTTGATAAACTATGGAATTCATATCACAATATTACGTCAAGTGTAACAGATCTTATGTCACCTCTTTTTTTTCCCCTGGGCCTGTATAGTATTTTGAATTACCTTATTAGAAACTAAACAGTCTAAAAATACTTTCAGTTTTGTGTGTGTGAGACAAAAACAGCACCAGGACTGTGAAACTACCCATATTCAGCTGACCTCTTTTTGGGCACATTGCTGAACCTAGACCTGACAAACTGAAGCAACCCTACATCATAACACTTGTACAGCAGGTATTAGGAATGATGATTGCATCACTTCATTAACCTCTCTTCTTATTGAGATACACCCATCACCCTGGAGCACGTTAATCTGGACTCACCAGACCACAAGCTTTTTCCATAACTCCAGAGTCCAATCTTTATGCTCCTTACCAAACTGAAGCCTTTTCTCCTGATTTGCCTCACTGATAAGTGGTTGTCTTACGGCTACACAGCTGTTTAATCCCAATCCCTTGATTTCTGCTCACATTGTGTGAGTGGAAATGCTTACTTTCACTAGCATTTAACAGCTGCGAGTTCTACTGTTGATTTTTTATGATTTTATTTCACCAGGCGTTAAAGTGATCTCCGATCGCAATCATTCAAGATATATTTTTCTGACTGCATTTCTTCCTTGAAGATGATGGGTCACCACTATCCTTCCAGATTTTAATAATGCATTGGACAGTTCCTAACCCTATTTTAGCAGTTTCAGCAATCTCCTTGGTTGTTTTCTTTTAATGCAGACCAATAATTTGACCCTTCTGGAACACAGTAACAACTTTTCCATGACAGCAGAACATGTCTTCTAACATGGTTGTTTAAGCAATGAGAAGCTACTCACTGCATCAGTTACAGTTAAGAGTCAGTTGTTATAAGAGTCAGGCAGATATCTATTAGAGGGTGATTCATGACCCCGTCGGATTTGTCCAAAATTTTTTTATTGATAGTTTTATGTTAGAAATGAACAAAAATCAAATTTTCTATCCTTAATAGGGTCTTTTTTTTTTTTTTTTTTTAGGGGGTCCTGGAATATCGGAGTCAAAATCAGCCAAAATGGAAAAATCACAAAAATTAGGTTCTTGAATGCTTGGATTTCTGTGCGCCCTAAGTGAGCCAAATTGATTTCCATTTGTGCAAGTCTATCGGGTATAAACTCGCCAAAAATGTGAAAATTTTGGCAGCTGACTTAGGGCGCAGCCCATAGGTGGCACTGCAAATCACTACTTTTTGTAATTATGCACACTTTCCCAGGGGTTGTGTGGCTTGCACCCTAAGTCAGCCAAGGTATTTTATGCATGTCATGATAGATCAGCACCTCTTATTTGGATTTGGATGAAAATTACAGCGGCTGACTTAGGGTGCACAAGTATAGGGGGCGCTTTTTGCCGTCGAAAGGTGAAATTACCACATTTTCGCACAGCAATTTCTCCATGCGTCCCGAGTCAAAATTAATTAAATATGGCTCACGTTGTCACTCAGCATCTCTAGTGTCAGTGGTAAAGAGAGTTCCGTGGCTGAGTTTCGGTATTAACCCTTTTTGCACCATTTTTGTTAGGCCACTTCACGAAAAAGCCAAATATGGCAAACTGGGAACTTCCTCCAATTTTCATGAAACTTGCTGGATTCAAGAGCTTCCTTTGTCCAAAGCTGCCAAAGCTGACGGGTCAGCGGTTTCCTGGGACCCTTACTGGCTTTACTCACCTCACCTAGTGTCCAGCAGCTGTTGCCAGCTACACCAACATTGATTTCATCCAAATCTGACTTTTGATTTGATTAGAAAACCCGGTTGAATACATAGGGACCCTTTGAGAAGTGAACCAAAAATTTACACACATGACCAGATGTCACCTAGTGAAAATTAAAGGGCAAACCTGTCTATGAAAATTCTAGATTTTTCAAATTCACAGAGTTTTTGGTCAAAAAGGACACCTATTGGTGATGACCTTAAGTAGTAGTTAATGTAACCAACATTTTTGATTTCATCATACAAATCAATGAGAACTGACTTTTGATTTGATTAGAAAACCCCTTGAATACATAGCAAAAAAAAACTAAAGCCAGATTTAGCTTCATGGATTCTTGTGAAAAATGTACAACAAATTCGATGAAAATCAAATAAATGGTTTATGAGATATAAGGTTGTTTGAAAGTGCTACTTTTTGCAGTTTTATTCCAATTTTGCCACTAAGTGGCGGCCTATAAACAAAGTGGCTTGCCACACTGCACTCAAACTTACAGAACACCTTTCTCCTAGTTAAGGAAGCAAATCCTGCAAGTTTCATGAAAATCGGAGAAAGTTCCCAGTTTACCATATTCGGCTTTTTCGTGAAGTGGCCCAAGAAAAACGGTGCAAAAAGGGTTAATGCCAAAACCAGCCACGAAACTCTCCTTACCACTGACACTAGAGATGCTGAGTGTCAACATGAGCCATATTTCACCACTTTTGACTTAGGGGGGCATGGAGAAATCGTGAGTGTGCAAATGTGGTAATTTCACCTTTCGGCGGCAAAAAGCACCCCCTATACTTGTGCGCCCTAAGTCAGCCGCCGTAATTTTCATCCAAATCAAAGTAAGAGGTCCTAACCTATAATGAAATCCATAAAATACCTTGGCTGACTCAGGGCGCAAGCCACACAACCCCTGGGAAAGTGTACATAATTACAAAAAGTAGTGATGTGCAGCGCCACCTATGGGCTGCGCCCTAAGTCAGCCGCCAAAATTTTCATATTTTTGGAGCGTCCATACCCGATAGACTTGCATAAATGAAAATCAATTTGGCTCACTCAGGGCGCACAGAAATACAAGCATTCAAAAACCTAATTTTGGTGATCTTGCCATTTTGGCTGATTTTGACCCCAATATTCCAGGACCCCTAAAAAAAAAAAAAAAAAAAAAAAAAAAAAAGCGGTCCCTATTAAGGATAGAAAATTTGATTTTTGCTCGTTTCTAACATACATCTATCAACAAAAAAAAATTCGGACAAATCCGAAGGGGTCATGAATCACCGCCTGCCTGATTCTTATAATAACTGGCTCTTAAATAACTTGTTGCCGACTGTTTGTCAATCACTGCTGTTATTTTCCAATGGGTGGTCTTACCCATTTGCTTAGTTTAAGGTAGATTACTGCTATAAAAATACCATTACCATTTCCACATTTTTCACGCGCCATTTCTCAAAAACCGCTACTCCGATTTTAATGAAGTTTGGAACATAAATAGTTTACAGCATGATGGTTGTCCTGAACCTAAAAAATATGGCCCTTTTGGTACTCTTTTAATTTCAGGGGGTGCTGAATATATAATGAGGTAGACAGTTTTCAAGTCAAGAGCAAAATTTCAAAAAACCTTTGCATTTTGTTAAAGTATCCAACTTTAAGAGGTTTAGCCCATAAATGCTGGATCAGGCAACCTGTGTGCAAAATAAGAAGTTGATATGTCAATTAGTTTCTGGGGTATGGTGTTTTGAAATCGTCATGATATGCCCCTTAGCGGCCGCCATCTTGGACACCTAATTTGCATAATTTATGCAAATCACCTCCATCCCTGCTAATTTGAATGTTTGCTTCTCATATCAATAAAGCAATTTGACGTAAGTGATGAAATAAAGATTTTCATGCTTAATAGCAGTATTCTACCTTAATCCTGCTCGGTGGTGACTTTTTTGGCCGGGCAGTGTGTAAAAAGGTGTGTATACACTCAATCATCATAGTATAACCCCAAGTCAGTTAAACATCAGGGATATCAATCTGTCTATTAGGGAAGCACAAGTGATTGTGAATCAATTTCACCTACTTTGGAGCAAATGAAATTGACAACAGCTGCAACACAGAGGCAAAAGCAAGACAACCCTCAAAAAGGGAATGGTTCTGCAGGTGGAGGCCACAGACAATTGCTCTCAGCTTATCCTTCCTGACAGACTATTCTCTAGTTTTGTGTTCTGCAAGCATCCTTGTCACAACTGGTAGCACCAGGCGGTACCTGCAGCCCGATCAAGATGCACGGTAGTTCAGATCCTCCAGGATGGCACATCCACACAAGCAGTTGCAAGAAGGTTTGCTGTGTCTCCGAGCACAGTTTTAAAGGGACACTTCTCCCAAAAATGAAAATTCACTCATCATCTACTCACCCCAGGTCTAATTGAAGGGTTGAATTTCTTGTGTCCTCAAAACACTTTTGGAGTTTCAAAGAAAAACAGCATTGAAGACAAATCCAAGCAGAGTGGGAAACTTGCCACTGCTCTTCTGAACACTGACTGACTCACTTGCGTCTAGCCCTTCAAGTAATTGCCGACAGCAATTACAGCATTTGGAATTTCAAATATGCTTTTTATCTTCAGCAACATCAGTGTGGAAAACAAGAAGAAAACTTGTATTTTGTAGGTCCCCCTTTAACCACCAAAACAGCCCTGAACCTATGGAGGCATGAATTCCACTAGACCTCTGAAGGTGTGCTGTGGTATCTGGCACTAGCCAATGTGAACTGTCATTATAATGACAGTCCACAGACGATGTGGGGAAAAAAAGCTTAGAACTTTTTAGGAAAGTGACAGCACCTTCTGTATACAGCTGACTGCAAAAACGCTGTCACCGCCCGATAGTTCTAATGTTCCTTGAGTAAATAGCTAACAAATTAAGACGATTAACTGCTTTACTTACCAAATAAACCCAGGTTTTCTCCATAAATCCAATGAACTTTTCAGACAAACTGCCATTTTAGAACAAACTGGGCATGCGCGGTAGAAACACCTTCCCATTAAATTGCTATTTCTGTTGATTTGCGCAGTTGCGATTTTGGTCAAAAGGACGAGAGCAAAATTAAGAAACTGAAAACAAATGCATTTTTTGTCCACCAATCGATAGACATATTTATTTCAAAATGTAGCTAATCGAAGAATAACAATCTGGAGTACATGGAAAACAAGAATTTATGGGAAGGTAGGGACGATTTATATATTTTACGAGACGTTTCCGGTAGTCTAAGCTTGATAAACCCATTACGATCCTGGGCTGCCATTGCATACAATGAGCAGCACAACCTGGGCAATCTCGCACTAAGACGTTAGCAGCATATAAATTCAGTCCTGCAAGTTGCGAGCTGGGGTCTCCATGGATCACACTTGTTTGTCCAGCACATGCCACAGATGCTCGATTGAATTGAGATCTGGGGAATTGGACAGCCAAATCGACACTTTGAACTTATTGCTGTCCCCTTCAAACCATTCCTGGCCCATTTTTGCGGTGTAGCAAGGCGCACTATCCTGCAGAAAGAGGCCAAGGCCATTAAGGAACACCGTTTCCATGAAGGGGTGTACATGGTCTGCAACTGAAGGTGATACGAAACATTTCTCGTAGGCGTGAATTGAGCTTTTGTGGTGTATGACATACGAAGAGAGCGCCTTCTAACTGATATGATCCCAACAGGGTCGAACTTACCAAAGACAAATACTCAGTCGCTGAGATGAGGAGATTGGCTTTCTGTCGTTAGTCCCCACCCCGGTCATGCGTGGGCCTAATCTCTGCAGCAATAGGTCGAACTGCTCAACAGTTAGCCTGAAATATCGCTGAAACCGGGCGCTATCCAGGCGGAGCTCGTGGAGCAAACGCTGATACTGTCCCAGTTGCGTTCTTGCTTTGTTTCTTTCGTGTTCCCACCTTCGACGTCTGTGTCTGGCTTTCAGTCTATGCTGCAAAATAGCAACAGCAAGGAGCTTCCTTTGGTTTAGATCCATAGCTCTGAGAAGCTTCAGAGAGCTGGTACTCGTTGCTTGCAACCATTAGATACCTCTGTGTAGTATTTCAAAATAAAAGTCGGGGAACATAAAAATGAAAACACTGAAACATTGACCTTTTAACCTTCTCTCCAAATGCAGCCAGATATATCGGCGTCATAATACAAGATTATGCTGAGATTTGTGTGGTTTTTCTTGTTTTCAGCTGTCATTGCAGCATCTTATGAATGCCTATGGCATGCACTGCTCTCCTTCTTCTTCTTCTTCTTCATCTGAGAGTCCGTTGACGGTACACCGTCCGGCGTAATGCTGCCCTCCACAGTTCATTACAAGACACTATTCAAATCTTCTCACCATTCGCTCTCACACTCTTACCTATGGACAATTTAGTGTCTCCAATTAACCTGACATGCATGTCTTTGGACTGTGGGAGGAAACCGGAGTACCCGGAGAAAACCCACGCGAACACGGGGAGAACATGCAAACTCCACACAGAAAGGCCCCAGGCCGGAAGACCTTCTTGCGGTGAGACAACAGTGCTAACCACTATGCCACCGTGCCGCCCGCACTGCTTTCCTCTGTTGTGACGGAACCTAATTGGGAACAAGAGGAAGTACTCGGTGTTCGCGGGGCGGAACTTCCGCTCTGTTTTGGGAAAAGGTAAAAGGTCCGGATTTTCTCACCGGTGAGGAGCTGGCTGAGCGTCTTGTCTTATCGAGTATCACAACACTGTCACTTGTGTGCATGAAATTACAAGCGGATCATTTGTCTACTCTTGGTTACTAAGCGGAGAGATTTAATTGAGAATGGCCAGAAAACGAAGGGAACGGCAGGAGGTTGATAATCTTTCGGCAGAGACGTTAACATTAACTGAGGAAGAATCGAAAGAAAAAGAATTGGATACCAACTTACTCAAAGGTTAGTTACTGTCAATTTAACGTCAATGAAAGCTCGCTTTTTGAACATTTTAACTTACTGTGATCTTTTATGTCATTTAACCGCAGTCGTTGCTAATTCACAATGTTGTTGCCTTCCAGGTCGAGTTGGTCGCTCGCTATCCTGCCATAAGTCTAGATTGAACGTTAACGTTAGCTAACGTCATATTCGGGGTATAGATTTGAGGTTTAACATTTTTTAAACCTATGCATCAAAGGTCTTTTATCAACACAACTGTTAACTAATGCTGATGATGTGAGCAGAGTGAACTCATGTGTACTGTTAATGAACGTGAGTTGATAAGGTAGCGAGTAAGTCCGGTGAACTTTGCCAGCTCAGAAATTAAAATGTCATCGATGTTTGTGCGGTTCCAGTAGTGCAATCTTGTTACCTAACGTTAACATCACTGTAGCTTTGTTCTTTCCAACTGTGCGTGGAGTAATAGCAATGCTCTGTGTTGGAGACCGATGAACGGTCTTCGTCGATGGCAAAGTATAACCTGGTTGCTATTTTAGAAACTTAGCTGCAAGCCAAATCCAGGGCTATGAGGACACTGTAAAGCTGGCAAAGATCGCTTGCTACGGGGTCGTGTACATCTTTGACAGTGCCTGACATGGTTAGCTCGCGAATTCTCTGTGGTCGTCTCCATTGGCCGCACTGTTTATGTACCTGCAGCGGTGCACTTTTTGACCTTGTATAGCCAAGCGTGTTGCTATCTGGCGAAAACACAGTGCTCTCACAGGTGTTCGGAAGGCGTGATGCAAAGTTCTGCAAGTTGTTGCACTTTGTTTCATATTACTGCTGCACATAGAGCACCTACATATTTCCTTGGCGCTGCAAGCTGCCGCCATGGGCCATGCGTTTCAAATTGGACTCACTCACTCCCTTCCTTACTTCCTTCCTTCCCTCCTCAAACAGCTCCCACACTGCTGGCAGTTCACTGTCAGCTCGGTCTGATAATGATTGGTTGCACACTGAAGGATTCACAAATGTGTTCTGGGTTGTCTTTATAAATGTATCTCGCCACTATTTTTTTTTTTTCAATGTTCAGAAAGATCTTTATATTTTTTTCATTGTATAGAAATGTAAAAAATACACTAATTGATGAGTTTAACTAATGGATTTCTGATGCTCACATAACTATTTGTCTTAAATATACTTAACGGAAATCCACTAATGCACAAATCCTCAAGTGCACTGCCTGGCCAAAAAATAGTCTGACACTAATTTTTTTGGACCTCCTTTAGCTTTTATCACATTACTTATTCATTGTTGCATTGTTTTGACAGTCATATGCAATGTCAAAATTGTTATTTCCGATAAGTGTTGCATTCATTTTTGGCCAAAGTCTTGTATTGATGATGGGAAAGTCAAACCACCCTGTTAAGCCCTCTCCAGCACATCTCAAAGACTTTCAATTGGCCAAGGCCGGAACTCTCTGGTGGCCAATTCATGTGTGATCATGATTCCACACTTACGCAATTTGAGTCCCGTGAATCTTGGCATTTTCATCCTGGAATATGCCTGTGCTGTCAGGGATGGAAAAAAAATCTATTCATGGAATAACTTGGTAATTCAGTACATGCAAGTGGTCTGATTACTTAATTTTATTGCTGTATAACGTTGCTGAGCCTAAACCTGCCACCTGACCCATTGAAGCAACCCCGGAACATAACACTGCCTCCAGAGGCTTGTAAAGTGGACACTTTTCATGAAGAGTGCATTGCTTTATAATGTTCCTTTATTAGCCTGATGCTCTCATAGCTCTGGAATAGGGTAAATCTGGTCTCATCAGACCACAAGACATTTTTCCATTGCTCCACAGTCCAATTTTTATGCTCCCAAGCAATTGATGTCTTTCTTTTTTCCTGATTGGCCTCACTAAGAAGTGGCCTTCTTCTGGTCATGCGGCTGTTTGTCCCAATACGCGGCTTTTTAGTCCTGCAAGTTCTCATCGCATTGTGCATGTGGAAATATTTTTACTTTCACAGTGAAACATGGCTCTGAGTTATACTGTTGATTTTTTTTTTTTTTTTTTAAATTCACCAAGCCTTTTGGTGATCTCAAATCTCAATCATTCATGAAATCTTTTTTGACCCTCTTCTTCCGTGAAGTTGACTGCTATCATTCCAGGTTTCAGTAATGTATTAGACTTTTCTTAACCCTATTCCACTGCATTCAGCAATCTCCTTAGTTATTTTCTTTGCTTGATGCAGGCCAGTAATCAGTCAGGGTTGATAGAATCATTGCCAGCTGAAACATATTCATCATTGTAATTATGATTCAGTCCTCTGCTCTTAAGTATTTGCTTATTTATGGCCAAAAGGTGCTTTTTTTTTTTTTTTTTTTTTGTCAATTTCACTGGCACAATTAATGACCATTTCCATCAGGGAGCCTGAACATTTTATGGCCTTTCGCTGAGCTTTTGCTGCAACCCATCATTTAACAAAATTTGAAAACCTATTCTAAAAATTTTCATGCATGAACTCGCTCAGTTTGAGACGGCGCCCGATAACACGTGAGTAGTGAGTGTGGTGGGTGATGTGGGTTTGAGTCTCATTCATAGACATTTAGTTGGACGTGTATCACGCGAAGCAGTTCTGTGCAGTTTGAATACTTGTTCAATTTGAATACGTGAGTCTGGAAGCTGTTACTTTTGCATGTAGATTCAGATAATGCTGGTATTACAAGAATGATGTGCAGATTTTACTTGCTTTGCTTTCATATTGTATATTTACCCTTGGTAATTAGGCTTAAAATGTCTATTTATTCTGAAACCCCTATCTTCCCAAGGTCCTCCTTATCCTGTAGGTGGGTCAGCCCGTGTGTCACTGCTCATCCTGCTCTCGATCTTCACCTGTGCAGCCTTTGTCATGTATCTGGTCTACAGAAATTTCCCAGAACTGACTGAGTAAGTCCCTTATGCTGTGCTGTGTGAATTATCCCACCAAGTGATGTTTGACTGCATTTAGACACTGAGTGATATGCTGGTTTTTTTTTCTGACCACAACTGCAATTTTGTAGGATTTTAGCAAGCTGTTAATTTGTCTTAATTCTGCGCATTTATGTTTAGAGCAGTTATTTATCCTCTTAAGCCACATTTTGACATCAGCTGGGTCTTAAAATTACCATATTTTGTTACATCTATGGGACTGAACTTAGTTTGCAGTTTTCCTCATACAAAGATTATCTTTCCCTTTAAGAGTACTAACACCTTCCCCATGACACTGTTACATAGTACTGTCAAAAACCAGGGGTCTTCAATCTTACCCAGAGAGGGCCGGTGTGGGTGCAGGCTTTCATTCCAACCAAGCAGTAGCACACCTGAATCTAGTCAAAGACTTTAGAAGTTGATTAGTGGTATCAGGTGTGTAACAGGTTGGTTGGAATGAAAGCCTGCACCCACACCAGCCCTTTCTGGATAAGATCGAGGACTTCTGGTCAAAAACCATAGATTTCTTGTGTGGAACCCTGATTTCAAGTGCCTTCACTGAACTGACTTGTGTCCCTCTTTCCCATGCAGTGATGAGAGGGAAAAGCTAAAGATTCCTAAAGACATGGATGATGCAAAGGCCTTGGGCACAGTGCTGTCTAAATACAAGGACACTTACTACACCCAAGTCCTGCTTGCATACTTTGCAACATATGTCTTGTATCCTTTGTGTAATTGGTGAGATGGCTCAGATAAATCGAGTGTGATGTTGCTTGTGCTGAATAATTCTGCTTCTAAAGTCATTGGCTGTGGCATTGGTCGTACGTAGATGTAAAGAAGTCCTTCTGCCCAGCTGGAAGGTTGATTCTGGTGAGGCCATTTTCTCTCTTATCGGTGACAGCCATTTTGGTTTGCATCGGTTGTGATGCACTCTGGTGTGTTTTGATCATTCTCTGTACTAACGCTGACTGGCAAAGTTTATGAAGCCAAAACCTTTCTGTACCTTTGTAAAACATGAAAGTGTCGCTCACCTTACAGTATGAGAGAACAATTGTTTGTGGGGGGGTGGTGGGGGTGTATCCTCTCAACATGGATATGTATGCCTCATAGCCATGAATGCAGTTTTTTGAAGTGGAAATCAGAACCAGCTGAGTGGAAGCAAGATGGGCCACTGCTATATGGAGTTGTGTGCAATGCCTATCTGTCGCAATCCCTCGTACTTGGACTGTCTTCTTTATTCTTTTTATGGAAGATAAACCTGTTTTTGTTCTGAGGTTGGTGAAGGAGTTTGGCGGGGCTGACTCCATTTACTCGACTGGTTGATTGTTTGGTTGATGGGCTGTTGGTCGGCCTGTATTTGTTTAGGTCAAGCCTACAATAAAAGATATTGCAAAAGGGATTTTAATCCCACTGAGACCAACCTGGTTTGTTAAATTAATCAGAGCCTTTGCATTTGAATGTGTTATGGTTTGGTCAAAGAAAAGCATCAGCTTATTGTGTCGTCTCACTTCCACTTCACAGGTACAACGGCTTAATCTGCTAGGGCAACATGAAGAGGAGACTCAGAACAGAGTTCAAAAATTTTGACTGATCGACCAATTGGAAAAAATGGCCGACTGTTGGTCGACCAAGATTTGTTTTAGTAGGGGACAGACCTAGACTTTGGAAATGTGCAGCTTCAACTTATTACGGTATTTGGCTGATGTTGTATTAAAATCTTTGATCTACCAGCTGGCCTTACTGACTTCTGCGATTTGCCTAATGCAGAACTTCTTTTGTTGATGGATAACTAAAGTGCCGGTGTCATGACCTTGGTTGCACCCACTCGAAATGCATGGCTTACTTCAGCAGTGTCGGGAATTCAGTCCAGAGTTGATTGCTGCAACACACACCATGTGCTGTCCTTATGTGGCCTGAGCTTGTTTACATGTGATTGCACCTGTTCACACAGCTTGAAAGACAAACTCTCGTAGAGAGTAGAGTTGGATCTGGTGTATCTCTGTATGTTCTCTGTAAGTGTGGGTGTGACGTACTTGTGGACTCAGGTAATGATGGGCTTGGGTTTGTAACAGACAAGATTAGCCTGAGAGTGATATGAGATGATGCAGGGGGAGGTGGCTGATCATGTGAGGGAGGGCTGAGTAGTGCAGTAACGGAGCCAGACTCTCTTTGACAGCTCTTCTGAAGGGCCAGTCTCTGTGAAGTCCACTTTTTGTTATAAAGGCAATGAGCCCATCATTTCCCAGAGAAAGGGGGATGCCTGTAATTGGACTGGTTGAAATGAGTTCTAGTCCAGCGTGAATTGCTTGTGCTGGAGTTGCACAGCTTCACTTTAATGGGTGCCTGCTTGGTTTTTTGCATTAAAAAAAAAAAGTTTCTGTGATCCACATTTCTGGACTGTTAGTTTGAGGGAACACACAGTTGTCAGTGTACTCCCATGAAGGATTGGGGGAATGGGGTAATTTATGGGCCCAAATTTCTCTCTGGTGGTACGCTGGTGCAGTGTGAAGCACTGTCGCCTCAAAGGAAGAAATTTGTGGGATAGAATCCAGCCTGGGGTCTTCTGTTGGGAGTTTGCATGTTCTACCTGTGTTCAGGTGGGTTTCTTCCAGGTACTCCAGTTTCCTCCCATAGTCCAGAAAACGCATGCTAGGTTCATTGGAGACTCTATATTGCTTAAGTATAAGTGTGTGATTGCCCCAGGGTGGATTGGCGAGCCGTCCAGAGTGTGTTGTCCTTTGCTCATAGTTGGCTGGGATAGGCTCCAGGCCCCCTGTGACCCTAATTGGGAAGAAGCAGTTAGATAATGGATAGATTTCATTTCCTTGCTTGCACTCTGTGGCTCTGGTTGTATCTAGACTGCAGAAATCTCACCTGATTAAGAGCACAAGGAAGAAGTTCAGGGAAGAATGAACTATCATACTTTAAAGCAAGGAGTCTGTCTGTGTGTATGTACATTTGTATGCAGGTATGTATTCATGTGTGTCCTTTGCATATCTCGGCAGCCATTCATCCAATTGACTTGAAACTTGTTGCATGTATTGTGGAGGACCCAAAGAAGTGCATCGGTGAGTTTGAAGTTGTTTGGCTGAGCGGTTCTGTAGAAATTGAGAAAGCTGCAAGCACCAATACCGCTCAAGCAGTAATTGTTGAACGAGCAGCAAGCAGCAACTGAACAGGCCCTGGACTAGTTGATATGGAATGCAGAAGGGATTTGTTTCTTTAAAAAAAAGACAATACACGTCAGATTCATCTACTGGTGCCTCTGTTCCCTCTTCGTGTTACTCTGAACAGGAAACCTGTATAGACAAGTTTTTATTGAGTGCAAAGTCTTGGGTCTGTCTGTCATGTTTGCAGTAGTATGTATCGAAGCAGGAGCTCCTGCCGCCATGGAGGCAAGTTGTTCGAGGGCCCTCAGGTTTGAATAGTCTCCTACATTCAAGTACTTGCTGTGCAGCATTGGGCTGTCAGGGGTCCAGATCAGCTTGTTCCAAACATTAGAGGCTGTGGAGTTTGTGCCAATTTCACTGACTGAAGAAGTTTCTGTCCTTTCACCATGCAAAGCGTCAGATTTCTTAGGCTCTCACCCTGTTTCTGCCTGGTTTGTGTTGAACTTAGCCGTATTCAGCTGTCTTTGGTCTGGCTTGTAGGAAGACTGCCTCTTAATCCTGGCTCTGATTTCATGGATTGCAGAAGTTCAGATCATTTTGAGGGGTGTAGATGTCCCTCAGAGTTTGATGAACACTTTGTTTTTGGGTTCATTTGAGGAGCACCCGCATAGATGCGCAAAACTTGTTAAATGATTTAATTGATATTTTGCAGTTTCTTCACAGGTGCTCATACACTTTTCCCAGAGTTATTTATGAAAGTGGGGGACATTCATATTGGTCTCAAGAAGTCAAAAGTCTGGTGACACTGAAGAGGAAATGAAGGCCCATTTACAATCTGTAACTTTATGTCTAAGTGAGCTGTCCAATAATTGGCATTGCTAAAAAAAAGAAGTTCATTTAAATGGTGTCTCACATGCGTGGAGTACACCTGACTATGCAGAGAGAATGTGAAGTCCTTTTGCTCTTCAAGGGCCTATTCTGTAGGTAATGGACATTGGATCAAAAGGCAGTGTCAGCATAAACCATTCACTCCTAAGGCTGTAAATTGGTGCCAGTATATGTATTTTCTACTTGTGCAGTCCTACTGAGGATTAATTAAAAAAAAAAAATGCTTTTTTGTCCACCACTTAGGGAGTAAGAGTATATTGTAATACATTTTCGAACCATTCTGCACCTCTTTTGGATTAGCATTTGTGTACAGACTCTTATGATGAATAATTAAATCATTAAATCAGTTTCTTATTTTGCTAATAGTTTGTTGCAGAAAGTAAAATGTGAAAATACTCCCTGTGGTGGTACGAAATGGGCTGTGCAATGAGAAATTTCAGCTTCGCTGTATTTCCTGTATCGCTTGTCTTGTACTCCTATTTGTATGCATTTTGAATTTTATCTTGTTTAATGTAGCTGAAAATGAATCTAGGTGATTAATTGGACCGCTGGTTCGGTGGCAGGAAGAGGGACATATTTAGTGGTTTTCTATATCTTATTTACGCTTGCTGTCAACCTTCTCTGTTGAATTCCTGTCCTGCTGAGAATTATGGCCTAAATGAATGACTACAGTCTGTCCTCGGAACTAATCCCCTGCCCGCTCGGTGCCCGTCTTTCTGTCTTCCAGCCTTTCCAATTGCCCAGAACCTTCAGATCAAGTGCGTCATGCAGCTGTCTTCTAAGTTTATTTGATGATGGCCAGTCATCAAAATATGTCAAGTTCACTGATCTCTGTGTAGCTATTAATGAGCTGTGACCACTGAGTTTGTTGTCTAAACTTTGTTATGGTTTGGTCTGGTAAACATGACTGTGATAGGCGTAGCTTGTGGTAAGGATCTGATTACGTATTTTTCTATAGTGAAAGATCCTCCATTACAGCATTGACTCAGTAATGAATCAGAAATGTGTTGGAGGCTGTGTTCGCACACATTTCTGTGGGCAGTCTCAATTTGAACTTTTCTGCTGATTTTTTTTTTTTTTTTTTTTTCTGATGTTGTTTCCTCTTAAAGATGAATGCAGAGAACCTTATTTGTATAACTAGAGGCCACTCAGAGAGCGCATACCTCCGCCAGCAGGTTTTGATCCACGGTCACTTATAATCAGACCTGTATCTCTCTATTTATCTCTATCTCTATCTAGCCTCTATTTTGGACCTTAACCACAGTCCAACCCAGCCTGCAGACATTTGCCATTCCTGGCTCAATCTTCCTCAGTATCCTGTCCGGCTACCTGTACCCCTTTCCTCTCGCACTCTTCCTGGTCTGCCTGGTAAGTAGCACTGCTCAGAATTGGCAAGTTGGTAGCAAGATCCATTGCAAAAGTTCAATAATTTTCTGAGGCTGGACCATGATGGTAGCACCGGTGGTCTGGCAAATTCTGCTTTGAGGAAGAGCCCCTCCGTTCAGATGGTTCGTTCAAAAACTAGCCTGGAAGGGAACACTTGTGGGGAATTTTTCTGCTAGATTAGGGGTCCGCAATAGTTATCGAGAAAGGTGGTGCTGGTTTTCATTCCAACCAAGCAGTTACACTTATGATTCTAATTATCAACCCCGATTAGTAGAATCATTTGTGTAACTGCTTGGGTAGACTGCAAGCCTGCACCCACACCACCCCTTTCTGAATGTGAGTGAGTGAGTTTATGGCATAGTTTTTTCATTATCACTGTCGAGGTCATGACGAATTTGGGGGAATGGACATCCGATTTTTCTCAAACATTTCCCAGAGTACTTTTTCCATAATCACCCTGCGACTTTTGCTTGACTTGTGTGACATTTTCTGTTGAGATGAAGGAAAAGGAGGGAGGAAAGGAAAAAGGACTGTCTTGCCGAAATGTCTGTCTTGCTTAGGGGCTGCATTGCATAATGGGATTCCGGATCCAGACTTGTTTGCCTGAACATTGTAAAGTAAATAATTCACTGTCAAAGAACTGCTCTGAGAACTGCTAATTCATTCAGTCTGACATTTTTGCTCTACCAGACAAAATCATTCTTTAATAGGTACTACATTGTCTCATTTATATTCTGTAACATCTTATTATACAAGAAATTGCAGTTCTTGAGGGACAAGAACTCTTTGGAAACAGTCTTGGGGAAACAGAGCTGGGAACCTCTTATGAAATGATCAAAGAATGATGTTAATCTATACTGTAATGGGTTAAAGGTACTAGGTACACTGATGAGCCGCAGCATTATGACCACTTGCCTACGTTTCCTGTGGTATCTTGCACCCAGACATTTGCAACAGGTGCTTTAAGTCCTGTAAGTTCTAAGGTGGAGCCGCCGCGCAACATGGATGTCCGGACCCAGGGTTTCTCAGCGAAACATTTCCCAGAGCAGCACCCACTCCACCAGCTTCTCCTCATCCCATAGTGCATCCTCGTCCCATGGCCCACCCAGCTAAACATCGAGCGCATACCCAGCCCTCCACGTGATGTCAAAGAAAATGGGACTTAGTGGCTCAGGCAAACTCCTTCCGTTGCTCCAAGCTGCAGTTCTGACAGCCACGTAGTGACTGTAGGCGCTTTTGACCGTGGACGGGGGTTAGAATGAGCATTCTGACAGGTCTGCTGCTATAAAGCTCCGTATGCAGCAGGGTGGGGCGCTCTGTGTGTTGTGACGCATTCCTCCCTCATCCATCATTGAAATTTTGTGCAGCTAGATCCTCAGGAGCTCTTTTGTCTGTTCAGACACCATGGGATGGCCTTTGTTGCCCCCGCGCTTTGATGAGTTCGGGCACTCGACGCCTTGTTTCTAGGTTGTGTTTTGTCCCTCCTTGGACCACTGTGGGCAGGTACTCACAGCTGCTGACCGCGGACATTCCACAAGTCTTGTAATTTTGGATGAAGTCTGACCCGTTCATCCGGCCAAAGCGATTTGGCCCATGTCTAGGTTGCTCTAGTCTTTACGTCTGCTCATTTCTCCCACATCCAACTATGCTGACTACGAAAACCAACTGTTGGCTTGCAGTCCAGTATATCACAGATGTTGACATGAGCCTTTGTTACAAGTTGATCTACGTTTGTCACTTAATTTATCAGTGGTCCTAAATCTTCTGGCTCATTGGTGTACAGTATAATCAGTATTTGGTTCCATGCTTGCAGAGGAGGAAGGTTACAGCCTCTTTCATGCATGTATGAGTCTCTGAGAATGGCCTTCTTGTAAGATCGAGTTGCTTAGCTCACTCATTAATTTGACGTGATGGTTTAATACTATGCCTTTGGCACTAAATGTGAAACCTGAAGACTCTTGATACAAGGCTTGTGTTGTATTCCTGTTTTGCAGTGCTCAGGCCTGGGGGCTTCCTTCTGCTACATGCTGTCCTATCTGGTGGGTCGGCCAGTGGTTTATAAATACCTCACAGAAAAGGCCCTGAAGTGGTCCCAGCAGGTAAGGTTGTGCATGGTGTGCTGGCGCTACAGGGTTGAGGGGAAGCATCTTTATCATAGAGCACTGGTGCGCCCCTTGTCTTGTTATAGAACTGTTGGATTTCAGGAAGAGTAAACCCTCTGTAAGAACGAGATATGATAAAATGCAAAGGGACAAGGTATTGGGAGAATGGACTTTTTGAATCGGATTGACCAGGAATTATGTTGGGTAATTTGAGGTGTCTACTGAATAGTTTCTCATAACGCTTGTTGGGTTGGACTTCTACTCCTGCGTTAACTGTTCAGTGTATTGCTGTATGCTATTATGGTTCTTCACACAGCTCTGGCTATTGCTGTAAAAGTACTCTTTCTGTAATATTTTAGGTGGACAAACATAGGAAACACCTCATCAATTACATCATATTTCTACGGATCACGCCCTTCCTGCCAAACTGGTTTATCAACATCACGTCCCCTGTCATCAATGTCCCTCTGGGGGTTTTCTTCCTGGGCACCTTCTTGGGTAAGGGGTCGGACCTATCTGAATTGACTGATTTTAAAGAATGTTTCCTCTGTTATCCTTATTGTTACAGCAATTTTGTGTTGCTCATCGTGTTAGTGTTGGAGTTAATAAAAAAAACGTAATGTTTCTTTGAGATGATTCCATAGCTCTTGTGTTGAGATTCTTACCTTTTTGTATGGGTTTTTATTGTTTGCAATGAGCTGTACACTTGAGGGGCTTTGAATACATGTAAAGTTCCATAATCCTGGGTTGATGGCCTTCTAAAATCTCCAAGTTACCTTTCCAAGGGTTTCTTTTAATTCATGTAGTTGTCTTTAAATGTCCTCACTCTTTTGTAAAGTGTCTGGATTGCATGTGTAGTCTGTGCCATGTCATGAAAGTATTGTGCAATGAGCTCCACTGTCTCTCGCCAATCTCAGGTGTGGCACCTCCATCCTTTGTGGCAATCAATGCAGGCACTACGCTGTACAAACTTACAACAGCAGGAGAGGCTGTGTCCTGGAACTCCCTGGCTGTCCTAGGGGTGCTGGCAGTGCTCTCTATACTGCCCGTCTGTTTTCAGAAGAAGCTTCAGCAGAAACTGGAGTGACCTTCCTCACTCTCCCCTGGCCACTCCCTGGCCGCTCTCCACCCTGGCCACTCCCTGGCCGCTCTCCACCCTGGCCACTCCCTGGCTGCTCTCCATCCTGGCCACTCCCTGGCTGCTCTCCACCCTGGCCACTCCCTGGCTGCTCTCCATCCTGGCCACTCCCTGGCTGCTCTCCAACCTGGCCACTCCCTTCTGCTTTAGTCATTCTCAGAGATTCCAGCAGGTGCACGACGGACTGGAACGTGCTGGCCCCATCCCGCTGCAAGCTGGTGATGTTCCAGACATGGGCAGCCCATCATGACCGCAAAGCATCTCCTAT
Source organism: Gymnothorax javanicus (assembly GCA_029692085.1). Classification (NCBI taxonomy): domain Eukaryota; kingdom Metazoa; phylum Chordata; class Actinopteri; order Anguilliformes; family Muraenidae; genus Gymnothorax; species Gymnothorax javanicus. Next base: position 20,310,427 of record CM056209.1, read on the forward strand.
CATGAGCTGCAGACTGGTTTTGTCCAGCCCTGAGCCCTCATTCCCAATCACTGCCAGTCTTTCTCTGCTCTTAACCCTTACATATTCCTCATTTCTTATGCACATGTAGTAACTTTGGAAACCTGAAATATAAAACTGTGATAACTTCCTTTTTTTATATTCAAGGTAACTTCAGGAAAAAAATGAAGAAAAAAAAGTCATGCTGAAACTGAGTCGGTTAGTGTTTTTTTTGCCTTTCAGATACAGGGGCATAACAGTTGTGTCTGCAAGAATGTTTTTTTTTTCCTTTTTCCCGTTGATGTGTTTATCACTGCACACTATCCCCTCCTTAGATTACGTGCTTGCTCAAATATCAAAAGGGTTCAAATTTGACCCCGGTTTATGTAAGGGTTAATACGTCTGCATATAGTATGATCCTAATGTGAATTGCAAACTCTGCCACTCAACCGTGAATTTTTCATACTCCCTCCGCATTCCACTTCAGTGCTGCCCCTTCCAGAAATTGTTGTGCATCCCATACCTTATGGATGCATGACCAAGGGTCTCAATCGACCTTGTATGACTTGAACTTGAAAGCAATAACTAGTTGATCTGTCTTATTTATTATCTTGATTTCTGTTTTCATGTGCATTCTGTTGAAAATGGAGATTGTGCCTCAGTTCCAATGATTTGCCGGTAAAACTAGGAAAGGCCTTCATTTTATTCAAAATGCTTTCTTTACTTGTGCACATAATGGTTCAAAAAATGTACTTTGTGTTGCAACAAATCAGTCTTTTGGCTGTTTTGTCTGAATTTCATTCTTTTTTATAATAAATGTAGTGAAAAGAGGGAGAGCATTTGGCTCTGGCTGTTTGCATCATAGTGCTTTATAGAAAGTAAATGAGTGTTTCTCCGGAGGACCACACTATCTATTCGAGTATTACTAATGAATGTTCTCAAAATGGACATTGGAAAATCAGTGGCTGTGAGCTTGGATTGAACTTGCTGCTTTATTGATCATGCAAAGTACAGGCAGCTTATAATAAACCCCACTCCGGGGAAAAAAATGAACAAGTCTGAATCTCCAGATCTTCTCTTACAGCGTCAACCACTGGTGTTGTTACTGTGGGCCTATTGTGGGCACTGTTCTGTTGTGGTAGTACAAGCTTAATGCTGCAGGAAGTAAGGATGATTAGTTGCTAGCCCCTCCTTAGGTTTGCGTGGCTTGCCATTAAGCGTAGCGGGTTAGTGATGTAGTGCTCAGGTTGTGCTCTTGTGATGACTAATTTGTCCATTTTTCTCGTGGAGGCTGAGTATTATGGGGTCTCCTTCTCCCAAGTGTCTTTCACATGGCTGCCAATAATCATGTGCGTCAGAACTCTTTTGTCTCTCGCTGTGGGGATTTTCACACTGCTACTGTAAAGGGTCCTAATACGGGTGTGTGGCTGCTAGTCTCTGAGAATCTGTGGGCATTTTGTGTCCTTCTGTGCTCATGTAAATTTGCTGCTGTTGATTTTGGCCTTGTATAGTATATGGTGAGACGATACTCAGAGCTTTGCGTAAGAGGTCGTGTGACATCTGAAGCCATTTGCTGGAAAGTTTGCATCATTTTTCAGTCTAGTACGGATAAGGTCTTGGCGAAAATTAATTTTTGCTTCACTTATTACGCATGCCATTTAAGGAAATATAGCATCAGTCCAGTGCTTATCTATGATAAAAGAATGGACGGACATTTTTTAGGTTGGTAAATACTGATAAATTAAAGCACAGTGGAATCAAATATGAGAGCTTCAAATTGCATATTCCTGGACTCTTAATTTTCTTGTTCTTAAATGTTTTCATTTGATACATGCTTAATATTTTATTAAATATTATAATATATTTTTGCTACATCAAGAATTTTAACAGCCAGATTAATAGTACTTTTGAATAATAGTGCTTTGTTTTGAAGCCCATGATATGGCAATTATTTTTGTAAGCTGTGTTTTACAAGGCGCAAAGCTCCTCTTAGACTGATGTTGGCGAGGAATGATGTCCTGCCCTGCTTTTTGCTGATTTTTTTTTTTTTTTTTTTTTTGTGGTGCTTTTAGTTTTTTTTTGTTTTGTGGTGCCCCTTTTGAAATAATTTCCTCAATGGGTGGTTGTGGTATGACATTCATGTCATGTTTCTTACTTAACCACTGTTCTCAGTCGGTCTAGTTAAAGGATATTATATTCAAGCCCTCGCATATGTCATCACAGGTGTCCCCAATCCTCCTGCTTGAGTTGCGTAGTGGTGGTGAAGTTCTTGCGTGAAAATAGTTTGCTTGTCCGTTGGTGCAGGCCCTGTGTCCCTCCAAGACTGGAGTAGATCTCACTGCTGTAGTATATGATGGTGCACTGCCCTCAGTTTACACGATTGGCTGTAGTCGAAGATGAATAAGAATATATTGTGCAAAGCAAACAACTTATTGAATGGCACCACTATCTAAATGCAGCCATTGAACATAGAATTGTGTAATTGTAATATTTAAGCTTGACGTTAAAGCTAATATACATCTATTGATGACATTTGCTTTTGTTTTTTTGTTTTTTGTCAATGACAGAGCCCCTTCTCTGATATGAAATTGAAATATATTCATTTCAAAAGACATTCCAGTTCACACCTTTGGGGTCCTTGTCTAGAAGTTCATGGAATATGGACCTGCTCCCAGGTTATGCCCAACTTGTAAGGCTATTCTGGTGATAAATTTATTCGGGAACAACTGGAGTCCTTTATTTATTTTTTTTTTAAGTGTTGTAGACCTGATAATTTTAGTTAATTTTAAATGTAGAATATCTCCTAAGAGCTTGTCTTTATATTAAAAAAAAAAAAAATTGCCTATGAGCTCTTTGGCGGAGTCGCCGCTTGTTGACTCTAACCAGGAAGTTAGTGGGTGGCACAACGAAAAATGCCTCTTGTCTACTGAGTAAGTATACAGATGGCATGGACATTTTGGTTTGTTATACAAAGCAACCATGCATTTAAGTTACTAGCTAATGCTTCAATGGGTGCCTGCAACGTACCCTTGATTGGGGCTAGCTCACTTGTGTAATGTTATGCTCCTAAGCTGGTTGCATAGTCATACGGAAACATTGAATGCAATTGCCCATTCCCACCAATGGGGATCCTTCCCTCTTGATTGAAATCGTTTTTTTCAATGTGATCGGTTGCCTCCTGTGATTCTTGATTGATTTGATCTATGCTAAAATATATGTTGCTTATTTTATGTGAAGTGTATGTGCAATTTTATTTATTTGATGCAAACTGGAAGGACAGATATTTTTCTTGGTACCTCAACATTTGAAGTCACATTAATATGCATAATCTTTTTTTTTTTTTTTTTTTTAATTTTTGGTGATTCTTACATTAATTAGAATTTACTTGCTCTGTTGCAGCAGTACTTTCTCTCATTGTACCTCTGGAATGCTGTTCCAGCTGATTATCATGGTTATAATCTCATGTTGGTCCGTTTCATTTAAATTGCAGTATTGTACACAACCCATATGTATTGTGGCACGATCTGTATTGAGAATGCCATCATTTGACCCTTTAAATGATGATGTCGAAAAAATGACTTTCGGTATTCTGGTACTTAATATTGAAACGCAAATAAAAACAATATGAAGTATTTACTTGTCTGTGACCTGAGTCTTATCTATGTGTTTTTACAAGAAGATTATATTTAAGTTTTTTGAACCTGTGGCTGCCTATGAGGAGAGGCTTTGTCCCTTTATTTCTGACTGATACCTTGTTTAAAAAAAATAAATAAATAATACAGCATATGCACAATGCACCTGTTTGCACTATTGGGTGGGGGTTTATTAGCTCACCTGGTCTGAAGTATCAAGGGTGAGCTATTGCCGTGGTGCACCGTCCATCGTCTGTTCATCCGTGCGTCCATCAGTCTTCGGTCCATCAACTTTTTCTTTTAACAACTGCCTCTCAAGTTCCACCAGGCAGATATGAATCAGACTCTGTAAAATGTTCCCCTCATGGCCCACACCAAGTTTTTTTTCTTTGCTCGATTTGGAAACCAATTATGCCATCCAGGCCTCTGATTGGCTGATGCATTTTCGGGACTTCTCCAGTTCCACTGGTCAGATTTGGATCATACTTGGTGGACATGTTTGTCTCATGACCCTGACTAAGAGTTCGATTCGGAATCTAATATGGCCACCCTGGGCTGTGATTGGCTGATGCATTTGACGACTTTCTTTTATTCTGCTGACTTTACACCAAGTTAATAGTGCATTTACTGCTTCAACTGCTTGTTTACGATTTAACATCACTTCAGATCTTGCTGTAGATAACATAAATATGTTGGCGTAGACTGATGTTTACTCTTAGTATCACATATCCGGAAAGAATTGTTATAATGCCAAACCAGGTGAGCGATACAGGCCCCATGGGCCTCTTGCTAACACTGATTGCTTATCTTTCTGTGGAGGTTTGGGACTTAAGGTATATTATCAAATGTGTCTAGTACCTGACATGTTTTCCAAAAAAATGCCAGTATGGAAAAGATATCCAGATGGCGTTCTACAATGGCCAAATTTCACAATATGCAGCCAGAGCCATCTTCATGCTATACCGTAACTCACAAAGCAATACGGTCAAAGGTAACTTCATATCAAAACCCAGGTGATCTGAATAGCCTAGTGGTCATGTGACGGTGTTGAACACAACATGGTTATTATTGCATACTGATAACTACACTGCATATTACTGTGGAGAGCAGTATGTAGTATGCAGTATGAGGTAAACATGTGACTTAGCATGGCTGATGAGTCGGATGACCTTGACACTTGGCAGAGCACGCCCAGTTTTTACCTCTGCATGCCTCACATGACATACTGGCGAACTACCAGTCCAGTGTGGTGAAGTTGATGTCGTACCCTAGCAAGACTACCAGCCCATGGCCACAATAATTATGGATTTCCCATCACTGCAAGAAAGAAGATGAATAAAATTTAAGTTCCCAGGAGGGAGCAGGCAACCATCCATACTCCACGGAGTTAAGAAGTTTCATTTTAAATACAGTTGAGCCATTTAAATGTTCATATCCCAAATTATTAACTGTAGAAACAGGAATAGGTTAACAATAAGCTAACTAAGTTGCCATGCTTAAAAATTTCTGTTTTACGTTACTTTGGATGATCTACAGTATCTGTGGTCGCGATTATAGGATGAAAAATACTGAGCGGTACCTCACAAATTATTTGTGCCTCTAAATTTTGCTATTGCGCCGATTAATTTTTTTGATTGTAACACTAAACTTTCTGTTGATGGGAATGGCCAGTGGAAAGGAGTCTAGAGTCCTACGAGATACTGGGCCTAGTTTGTCAAACACCATCGGTGATTGCAATGTGTACAGTACAGTAACTATGTTTTTATACCATGCGTTGCTATTGGTTTTTGATTACACGAACCTGTGATCATAACAAGCCGGCACACTGCTCAATATCCATAAGTTTCTGGCACTGTTAATCTTCCATCAGGGGCTACAATTCATGGACTCAGACATCTGAGAATATGCCTTTGTCCCAATGAAGTCTGAAGAATTTGGGTATGGACGACATAGTTATTGTAGCCTTCGATTTTCCCTGAATTAGCAGACTCGCAGGGACCAACTAATTCATGGGTTACCTTGTTCTTGTTTACATATGCATCCAAGAAAATCATTGTTGAAACACACCACCACCTGTCAAGAAGGCTGCATGTTTAATTTGTGGTCACAAGAGGGCACTCTTCTCATTCTTGGTAAAGTGTGATGCCAAACGTTTAAATCTGCGATAAGTGCTTATGCTAAATAAGTTGCTATATTACAAATTCACTTTCCTGCGTCATTTGTGTACAAATATATACCATAACGCCGATGTGTGTCTAGATAGGCCTCCAGATTTGGTCTCCGGAATTAGTATTTCACGGCCGAGTTTGAAATACTGTACCACCCACAAATGATGCGATACATTTGGTCCGGAGCCTACTTCAGCTTCATGCCTGAGTGATTGCGTTGGCGATTGGTGTATCCTCAACACCACGCGAAGTTTGTCTCCTCTTTGTCGCGTGTCCCAACCGCTTTTCTTCGCACCACACAACGTGACTGGACAATGGATTTGGTCATTTTGGCGCATAACAATATCAAAGAGAGCATAGATTTGGATGAGTCACTGTTCTTGCTGAAGAAAAAGAAGGCTCATGTCCTTAGTGGTCGCTTCGTGCATTCTACGTATCATTCGCATCATCTCCACGTATTTAAAATTATTATACGTGAATATTCAGCCTAATTGCTCGCTCCTTTAGTCCAAGTTGGTGTCGGTCATGGTTGCAAACTCACGATTTCAGAATCGAGAACGCGGTGAAATTAGATTAACATAACCTTAGTATAATAGTGCACGAATATATTCTGACTAGGCCTACCATTTAAGTGCATCATATATAGGCAACATTTCAGATCAACTTGCCTCTGCTGCTACAATTGAGTACATCATCGTTTTGCCGTCAGAATATTGAGTACTACAGTGACTATGTCACAGCTGTTCAGCTTTTGGTGTCGGAGGTAAAATCCCTTTGGAAATTTGTGATGGGCTTTGGAAACTTTCCGGCATTACTCAAATGAATTTTTTTGAGCCGGCTCGCTCAGAGGTTAACCTGCGAGGTATACGAATGCAAATGGTCACATCCAATTTGTTGTTTATTCACCTCCGCCAAGGAGGTGTATGTTTTTGCCGGCGTTTATCTGTTTGTCTGTTAGCAGGATATCTCAAAAACGGCCGCACAGATTTTAACCAAACTTTGCATGATCTTAGAGTAGCACAAGAGTAACAAGTGATTAAATTTTGGCATATCTAGGCCAAAGTTCAAATCCAGCTATGCTAGCAGAGATTTGAAGTCTTTCCAATGGGTCGGATTTCCAATCGGCGTGCTTTTGGGTTTTGCTGCCACCTGGCGGTGGAATGCTACAACACCATACATCAGCCAACGAAAACAACTAATGCACAGAGTTGCCTTGGCATGGCGGAGGTGCTGCACTCTCTGAGTGCTCTTGTTTTTGAAAATGATGTGCTTTAGTGTTTGTAGTCCACTTTGTGAACTAGCTACATACCCACCACACAAAAGTGCGAGTAGTCCTTGATTTGCTCCTGGTTAATGAGGTACCTCAGTTTCAGCAAACCTGATGGAAGCCAACCAGTGAACTAAATTGCCGTAGACCATCTCTGGGAAACCGACAAACCTGCAACCATAGGGAGCGACTATTAGTGAGCGACAAGTGATGCCTAGAAATCGATAAATAACACTGAATGGCTAGCTTTTATTTCGCCATTTCTCTCCTAATCTGGTAAAACCTGGTAACTCACTTTTTCATGAAACTGAGAAAACTGAAGACAACTTAAGTCCTTCAGGATAAACTCGCTGTAAAAAAAAAAAAGAGAATGGGTATTCTCAATGATGACTGTACGTACTTTAATTGGTGCTTAGGGACCTAGTAACTGCAAAAATGGGTCTAACTCAATTTCCACCAAAAAGTGAGTTACTACACTCAAAAAAATGAAATGTTAGATTTACTCAATAATGTTATGTAAACTGGTTCCACAAAACTGAGTTAAGTACATTCCACTCAATGCAATTAATTAAACTGGCTAAAAATGTTAGAAGTCAAATAAAGGTTACGCAAAGCAATTGCGTGGAACCAGGTGACATAACCAGGTGACTGCACAATGTAGTTTTTTTTTTTTAAAAACATTATATTTGGATTATTATAATTATTATTTTTTAGAAAGGCCTGACTAGGGACTGGGGTTGCAAATTAGCCAAATGGCTAGAAACCTTCTATGTAACACATCTACACATATTGTTATAGCTTTGACTGTAATAACTATGTACGTAATAATGTGCGCTGCATTGTCCCTGACAAATAAACGAATAAATAAATAAAATAAAATAACATTATTAAGTAAATCTAACAAAATCTAACATTTTTTGAGTGTTGGTTTTACTAGATTAGGGGAGATTTAGAGAGTTAGCTAGCATTTACATGCATCAAACATGACTACAACTGCCAAGTTAGCTTGTTACATCTGATGCACATAAATCGATAGAAAACAGTGATTAGCTTTCTGCCAGTTTGCTGTTACTTACTGTTATTTAGTTAGCTAGCAAGCATTTACATGCACCGAATATAACCAGCAAAGATAGCGTAATAGCTCGCTAGCAAGTTAGCCAGTCCAGCTATGTAGCCAGCTATATTTGGTGTATATTTGTCAATAGAAAACAGTGAATAGCCATTATTTTGCAACTTCGCTAGCGTTGAACTGCGATCATTTTGCTATTCGGCATTTATATACACAAAATATAATGGTAGCAAATTGCCGAAGATGGCAAATTAGGCCACTGGCTAAGCTAGCAAGTTCATTAGCTATATTTGGTGCATATAAATCAATGAAAACAACAATTATTTTGCTACTCAACCAGCGTTAGATGAGCAAGCAGTAATTAATTTGCTATGAAGCTAGGCTGGTTACACATTGACAAGGTTGATTAGCTCGTTCCCAGAGATTTTACATTAACAAACGTTGGCTAAAGATGTTTGGCGATTAATGTAAATTGGCGCTGGTAGCAAAACTTGGTATCTTGTAAGGTAAGCATAAATAAGTAGACCTCAGAGTAGCTAATTGGCACAGTCTCTAAAAATGATTTAAATTATTGTTGACTACTGTCTACAAGAACGACATTTGTAGTTCCTATAAAATATGACGTAAAATCTCGAAATCGATGGAGGCTTGGAAATACGGAAGTACTTCAAAAGTGAATATTTTAAAAACGTCCATGGGAAAATCAAATGAATGGGAACTTTTGCTTCTGACACCAGCGTGAAAGACTCACCTAACTCTATTACCTAAGGCTTAGGCGGATGACCAAATTATGTGTTTATATTTTCATTTATTATCCACCCAGTTCTTGTAGGGATGCTACTGCATCAAAACACATCTAGAATTTTATAAAGTCTTAACATGAATTGATAGTTACCGGCAATTACAGAATTTCAGTTGGCTTACAGTTTTTTTTTTAATCATACGATGTTCTTGAAATCATCTTTTGCTGCCTTTAGCTGCTTTCACACCGGACGCGAAACGAATTTTTCGCACGACAGATTACATTCAAAGTCAATGCAAAGAAGCGAAGTGCGAAAAATTCGTCTCGCGTCCGGTGTGAAAGTGGCTTTTGAAAAGGCAAAAACGTATGAATGCTGAATAGGCTTACGTGGTCTGTGCGTCTGAAGAGTTAAATACATAACGTAATCGTTTTTTCTCTCCTCAGCGTTGTGCGCAGGCGCAGTGTGCACCCTAAAACCAGCTTGTCTTGGGGTGGGTTCACTGATTCCCTGGCGGATGAAAACACAGATGAGAGCGGCTGTACGGGAGCTCGGAATGTAACTCTGTTACTTCTCTCGACTTCTTTCTAAGCTCTTCTATTGTACATCATCCATAATGGCATCTAGAAATGGTTCTCGAATACCCTAATATGCCCCCGAATGATACGGCGAGAACGTGGGCACCCGGACCATCCTCAAAATGACCACCGGCTTTAGCTCGAACTCCTGCCGATTTGCAGATTACTTCGTTATCTGCGGATTGGACACCGAAACTGGTTTGGAACCAGACGAACTCTCCGGTGAGTGTTAATGTTACAGTTGAGCATGTTAAAGTACAGTGCTGACATTTTCCTTTGAATTGTATATATCGGAAAAGAGCGAGTGATACTGTCACAATCCTTCAGTTCTCTAGCTAGCTAGCCTCAGTAAATCAATGTTACAGCTATACCGTTAGCCTGCTAGGCAGATTGGGCTTTGTACACGGAATACGCGAGGGAATATGACTCGAATACTGACTGCCAACTACATTTACATGAAAATTACGCTCTGTTGATGATTTAGTATTTAAGCGGTCAGGTCACAGTTGTGGAAGAATCTATTTTTGATTACAGTGTAATTAGACAATCTTGGTCTATTCCTGTGTGTCTGATCTGAGGACTGACATTTCATGGGTGTTAGTGTTTGTATTTGTTATTAACATGATTACTGACATGGGTGGTGTTAGTTGAATTGCTTACTGAGTAAGGTCGTGTTCTTGTGAATATGAAGTACGTTCATTAAATTATTACTTGGAATATATTGCTGGTGTAATAACCTGTGTTGATTCTTAAGTTCCGAGCTTCTTTCGGAAATTGAGCTCGTCGCCCACATCAACCGAGAGAAAGCTTAGGAGTCTCTTGCGGTGAATGCTTCCTCTTAAACTAGATCAACAGATAACCGATCCACGAGCCAGCGATTCAGTCAGTCAACATGGAATCCCCGTCAAAAAAAAAAAAAAAAATAAATAAAAAATAAAATCTGACTGCTGCGGAAATGGCAAGTGTTAAAGGAAAGGTAGAAAGTAGTCCAGTATGCTTCATTATTTCATAATTTAGCCCCGCAAGACAAAACAACCTTTCAAGGAATCTTACTGTTAACATCCATTTCTTTGATGACTATCTTTGAGGAAGAATTGTCCAAGAAAATGGCTGTTTATGGGAACGAAAAGCAGTTCTTTGTCATTAAAAGTCTTTACTTTGGGGCAGACAAAGACAGTGGACAACGTAACATCTTTATTGGAGAGAAAGCAATTTTTTTCATTTATTTTATTTTATTTTTTTTTTACGAGTGAGCATCCTGGTCATGTTGCCTTGTGTTAATGTGGTGTAACAGTTACTTGAGTCGAGTTTCCAGGATTGTAAATACAGAAAGAGTGCTGGAAGTGATATAAACAACTGGAGATGTGGGCCCATCACACTGTCTGCCTACATTCTTCCTCGTGGGGGGGGTTATTCTAGTGTTCCCCCCTCCCTCCTTCGGTCCCCCCTCACAAGAAAGAGATGATGTCATTGTAAACCCCACAGACACCAGGAACACTGCGAGCTTCTCATCAGTCCCTTGTGAGGCAGAGGGGGAGGAAGGGGAATTAGTCAGTTGCTAATGTGAGGGCCATGGATGCATGTGAAGCAGTAAGGGATGGAGGCCTCAGTTGTGTCGGGGATAATTTGCGCTCGATGACTGGCCGCGTCATTCTGAATGCGATTAGTGAATCCCCAGAGGAGTCCTCCAGCTGTGTGTGCCTCCGGGGGGGGATCGGGGATGGGGGTTTGGGGACGGCCTGCAAATCAAGGGGCAGGCTGAGGACAGGGCCTGTTTTCAGGGCTGTCCCATAAGTCTTTATTGCAGGGAGAAGCATTAGGGCATCACTGCGTCAGCAAAATCTCTGGCTCACGGGGAAAAGCTTGGCTCGATTTACTTGCTTTTTTGTTTCATAATATTACGAACTGCTGGGCAGTAATGGTGTTATTGGCCAAGGTTTTGCATCAAGACATTAAGATTAGGTGTTTTGGATTTTTTTTTTTTTTTTCAGCAGTGCTTGTCATAGAACTCCTCTGTTTTTTGTAACCATTTGCACTTTTGATTGTAAGAATGTTTGTTTTTTCTCTTTAGGCTGAGGGTTAAAGAATTTTCCGTTCTCCTCCCCTGGCTCAGGGTGCGGTGCGCTGTTTCTGCGCACCACTGCTGTGACTGAGGAATCTGTTATTGGTTACAATTTTTTCTTGAAGATGGTGTCCTAGTTTCTTTGTCCTCTCAAGAATTGTTTTGTTGAATGAATAAAGTTGATCCATACTGATGGCTGCTTTGGTCAGAGTTGTTTTAAAACTTAAACTGTATACCTGTAGTGCACGTAAGGCTTATCTGTCACCTCAAACTGGGCTCTTCTTGTAGAGACAAATCAACTGGTAATCCTTCTGTGGGATTTTTAGAATGCTCTGTGCTTGGATTGTTGAAAGGGCCATTTTACATATTATGTGGTACCCTTGAGACCCTTCCTGTAATATCTTTGAGTAAAATGGAAATTGTCGCTTGCATAATTTGATTATTGTAATCCCCTGTTAGTATGTGTGTTTATTTTTGTGTGTATGTCTGTATGTATCTGTATGTGTGAGTGTAAGTAAGTGTGTGTGTGTGTGTGTGTGTGTGTCTGCGCGTGCGTGTGTGCATGCGCATATTTTGTGTGCCCTCTGCACATCTAAATTGCATTTCAGTGTTTGCCTCCACCTTCAATGACACCCTCCTGAGAAATAATTATAGTCCTGCAATAAGACTAAGACTACCCAGCGCACTTACTGTTCAATAAATAAAAACACCAAAATGATTAGTTCTCTCTCATAAAGGTGCTTGCTGACATCAGAACACACTGAGACTGTATATACGAACAGGCAGCTCACAGAAAAATAATGCATAGGCCTACTGTACATTTAAATTTTTCTTTCATGGCACAGATTTAATGAGCTGTTGTACTCATGAGGAAAGCTTTTGAACCTTATGAATTAAACTGCTCAGTCATCATTGAATGATAATGGATACATTTCTTATTAAGGACATCTATGTCAGTTGTATGTTTAAAATAACACGCTCACCAAAAAAAGTGTTGCTTCTTTGAAATTTAATGAAATGCATTCAGTGAAGGACAATTAATTATTTAACGTCTTGGGGTACAACTCCATTGTCGATATGGATTTGATGACTAGAATCCGTACTTCCTGTTTGGTTGCCGTTATCTCTTTGGAAGAGGATCTTTTGGTATGAAGCAGCACCGGCTCTTAGATTTTGCTTCTGAAACTCGGAGGTACCCTCTGCCATTGGCTACCGTCAGGAAAGGAGCATCATTTCTTAGTTGCTCATTAGTATTGGTTACTGCAGTTGGCATCAACACGTGCTTTTAACTGTATCATGTATACATGTATTTATCAATCACACAAAAGAAGTTTCCATTGGTAATGGCTGTATGTTAACCTATCCTGTGTTGGCTTTCCTTGGCAGTAAACACCTTTTTTTAAGGAACTCTGCTAAATACGTGTTTTAATGCATTGTTGGTTTCGACCTCCCTCTTCTCCGCCTCGCAGTTATGTTTCATGCAGCTGCGGAGGGGGAGGCGGGCTCTCTCTAGCCTCGGGAATAATATGTGCTTACTCATCTCCGTGAACAAGCCATGTCGTGTCTGGCCTGGCAGGCAGACGGTGTACGAGGTGTCGGAAATAAGGCGACAATACAGGGACGGTTTGCTCCTGCACGGAGTGCACGGCAGGGCTGAGTTGCGTTGGCGGTTTCTGTCTCGCGGCCCCGGGCGTCTCTCCCGGTGCAGTCGGCTGCTGCTCGTGGGGGAGGGGCTCGTGCTTCTTGGGGCTTGGCGGGTAGTGTTCTGCGGAGAGAAGTGTGGAATCGGTGCCATTCCTCACATAACTCTGTGGACTGTGAAACTATTTCTCCTTCGACGCTGCTGGTCATTTTGTCCTAATTTAAAGACACGGCCTAATTATGGGTGTTCTGCACTAAAGAATAGGTGGCTGTGAAACATGAGGCATTCACATTAATTTCTGTCGTTCTCGACATGGTTGTTAGCTTGTTTTTGGAGTAGCATCGTTGTGTTGAAACAGCTGTAAGGCAACGTTTCAGAGCTGAACCAAATTGGGAGTGGGGAGGAGACCAAAGAGCCCACTTCAGTGCCATAAACGGCATGCTGATGCATTATTGTAAATGAATCGATCTCTGTCACCCCACATACCTGCGGATAGCGGCCCTGTAGCATTATAATGCATAATAAACCTGACTTCACTGGTATGTCTCATGCCACTGGCAGGATGATTGGTTTCTCTGAGTAACAATGTGGAAACCACATTGGCAGATTGCCGAAAGATAATATTACTGCAGAAGTACAGTGCTATACTGAGGCATCTTCCATCTCGATTGATGTTACAAAGACCATTTGAAAATGTGACGCATGTTCAGGCCAGTTTAGGCTTGTACCTCGGAGATGGTCGCTCCCTCTGATACAGTGATGGCACTGTTGAGGTTCCCTACACTTTTAATAGACACACAACGCTTTTATCATTGTGGTCTGTGGGAAAATCCCTCTGTTCTTCCCTTTGTGTCGAGAGAGACAGAGGAAGAATGTGCAAAGAGAGGCAGCCTTTAGCATTTGAGTAAAGAGAGCAATAGTCATTTGGCGAGCAGACAGACACTGTGTCTGGGCTGGTGGAGTTTTGAGTGCTTCCATAAGGATTTTCCTGAGTCTACCCAGGTAATCACAGAGAAGCTCTGAGCCTTTAGTGGATATTTAGAGAGGGTTAGTGGTTGTTTTTGTATATTCTGTTTATGTAGTAGTTTAGTGATAGTGGTGGCCACCTCAGTGAGAGTAACTTTGGTGTTCTTAGGCAGCATTGTGCCATCTACAGGGCATTTTTTCCTTGTTGCTCCAAAATTGGCTGTGGCATCCCAATATGTCGCGTGTATTCTCGTTTATGCATTATCTTTGAATGTAATCTGTTGTGCTAAAAATTCATTTTGCATCCAGTTTGAAAGCAGCTAAAGGCAGCAAAAGATGGTTTCAAGAACATCTTATGATGAAAAATGCCTACATGTTTGGTCCAACAATGAATGGATCTGATGCTTCACTAAGACTTTTAGTCTTTATCTGTTTTCTGTGTGCGAGTCCTCTATTGCTTTTTGATCCCAATAAGTAGTCATCTCTACAAGAGCTCTGAATTGCCAGAGACTGCTTGGTAACAATTGGCTGCCGGTTTGGGCTTAAAGCTGCAGTCCATAACTTTGGAGGAAAGAGCAAGAGAGAGAGAGATCTTGATCATAATAAACACTACTGCCCCTCCTTCTCGGCTCCTTTTCTCCCTCTTGTAGTCCAGCCCTCCAAGCTTGGTCACGAGGTCAGTTCAGAAGCGATACTGCCCGCAGAAGCTCATGAGGAGCTGCGGTATGTCTTGTTGCAAAATAAGGAAGCATTGGAAAAAGCAATCAGTAGACATTAAGCATTTACCTGTTACCCAGAAATGCATACCATGCCACCTTAAAGTCATTGTAATTGTGCTAGGCAATGGAAAGAAGATGGAGAAATGAGGATGTATCAGCCAAGCAAGTGAGCGAACTTTTGTTACCCACATGACATTAGCATTAGCTACCAAACCGAAACAAACAAGGCAGTATATCAGCCAAGCAAATGAGCAGTACGTACATGACATTGGCAATAGCCACTGAATCGAGAGAAGCGAGGCTGTTCATCAGCCAAGCAAGTGAGCGAACTATCATTACTGACATGACATTAGCATTAGCTACCGAACCCAGAGAAGCCCAGCTGTATATCAGCCAAGCAAATGAGTGAATTAACCTTACCTACATGACGTTGGCATTAGCTAACAAACCAATAGAACCGAGGCAGTATATCAGCCAAGTAAGTGAGTGAACTAGTGTTACCTACATGATGTTAGCATTAGCTAAGGAGCCAAGAGAAGTGAGGCAGTATATCAGCCATGGAAGAGAGAGAATTAACATTACCTACACAACGTTAGCATTAGCTAGCAAACCGAAAGAAACAAGACAGCACATCAGTCAAGCAAGTGAGCGAACTAATGTTATGTACACAAAGTCAGCATTAGCCACTGAACCTCGTAACTAGCCTTAACTTGGTCAACGTAACCTATTACAAAAGCAACCAAGCCACAAATAACATTAAAGCTTAATACATGATCAGACTCTACTGGATGAGAGCCTTGGCTCAGGTGAGGAAGTGGGTTCTTTGTGCTGCGGGTGTAAAGGCACTTCCAGCACTCTGTGCTCTCTGGGGCCCCTGGGAGCAGGTACATGTACTTCCTGATGTCTGGCCTGTAGAAGGCACAAAACATCTCAAAACCTCTGCATGGATGCTGCGTCTCTCCGGGCAGTAGAGTGGCCGTAGTGTGCTCCTGCTGGAGGGGACCTCGGTATGCCTCGTGCAGTGAGGTAAATTAGCCGTCTGACTTGGGCAGAGCATCACATTGAACTGACTCAGTCTGACCTTTGATGCTGACGCAAGCACAACCTTGGGATTTTTTGGTCTGTTCTACCTGGCTGGTGGTATTTGGGACGGAGATGGGTCTTATTGGGCTCTGAGCGGGGGAATTTTGCTGAGAGTTGCATGTTTTTGAGGAAACTCCTGATTTGACAGATGGGGCCATGGTGGTTACTGACTCAGCAGGATGAGAGTGGCTTCTTGCGAGAAGCGCAGTTTCTCTTCCGGTCCTGGTGTCTATCTGTCACTCTCTCTTGCCCTGTATCACTTTAGATCTCTGTTTCTCTCACTTAGTTTCTCTCTATTTGCCTCTCCCCTGCTTTATCTCTCTCTTCCTGTCTTTCTCTTTCTGTCTTTTTCTTAACTGCCATTTCTACCCTATGCTGATTTTTTCTGACCCGTGTCCTCATCTCAATCCTCCTCATATTGCGCAAAAAAAAACTATTTCTGAGGAGCACTCAGTGCTCAGAAGTCACGCGCGCGCTGATCAGCTCACTTGTGCTTTCTCAACAGTCTCAGTGGACTCGGACAGATCGCCTGCGGGAGCGCGAGTGGAATAATGCCAGCCAAGATGACTTTCAGTGACAGTCATAATTTCTGCTGGCAAGAGCACCGGTCAGGCCTTGAAATCGGAGTTAAGGAATGTAACATTGGCCCCTGCTCCTGTTGGCTTGGTTTTAACAGAGCCTGTTATTGCTTAACCACAGTCCCATTTACATTCTCAGTTTAAAGAAGAAGGAAAGTTAGTTTCAGTTCCCTGTTTTTTTGTTTGTTTTTTTTTTTTTTTGCTGAATAGGAGCTGTCATGCTGTCCAGTTGGTGAACCCAGAACACAACGCTGTCTTCTCCTGGAGCTCATGCAACATTGTGTATTTGTTGCAATGTTAAAGCGGTGGCAGTCTCTCTCTAGAGAAGGATTTAGAGAGGCAGGGATGAGCGTTTGTGTGTTATTGGCACAGTCCCTGAGCGGTTCTGGTGCTGGGTGTGGAGACGGGATGGGGGACGAGGCCTCTGCTTGTTTTATCTCAGTCCTCCCCTTCAGTCTCTCTCTGAGTGCATTACGCTCTCGCATCTCTTCCTGTGAGTTCAGCTGACGTGAGGACCATCTCCTTTTCCGGGTCTCTCACTTGCGCTTTGAGTTTAAGTACAGTGAGCTCAATAATTCGTTGGATGGTGACTCATTTGTTGTTATTTTGGTTCTGTTGGCCAAGTCGATCATGACTGCTTGGTCATTTTTCATATGACAGTGAAATGAAGATTAATTTTTCAGGTTTATGACATTACTAGTTCATAGTAGCCATTTTGTTTCTAGATTACTGTATTGTTTACTAAGTTGATAAATGCGGGGGAGTTTGCAGCCATGTTGGCCAAGCCTGAACAAAAAAAAATATGCTACCTTCACTCACTGTCACTGTTGCTTGATGTGGGATGATGACCTATTTAGGATATGTACATCAGACCCCTCCCTTCTAGCACCGTGTGATTGGCCAGACCGGAGCCCGTGTGCACCGGAAGTCCCCAGAGTAAGCAGCTCAGCTGGTAGTACCCAGCCACATGATGTTCTTACCATTCAAACGGTAATCTGGCAGGACTTTCCTAACATACCCCAGTGACATCACTTTCTGACTGAAACACCTCTCTTATTTACCAGCATAAGGTATGGGGAAACACTTTCCCTTTGAGCTGATAAGACCGCACTGATTAAGATCTTATGAAAATGGCAAAAGTTCCCCAGTTTCATTCTCTGGAATCTTACTCTTCATTGTTAAGGTTCTGGTTTCAGTGCTGGGATTTTTCAGTGATAATGCTTCTGATTACTGAGGCACTTCCTCTGAAAGAAGAACATACAGTAAACCTCCACCTTCCTCACCCCTCTCTCTGTCTCTCTCTTTATCAATGTCTATCCCAGTTCCTCTTTGCCTGTTGCAGTCCACATTCAATCCATAATAATTTTACAGAGGGGAGCTGTTGTCTGCTGCGGGAGCCAATGATGTTGACAAGTACACCACTTGTAAATTGGAGGAACATGAATCGGAAAAGTTATTCTTGTTCAGTCATGCCTTTCTCCCCTAACGTCACATAATGACTGTTTTCCTGGAAGGTGTGCTGTATGGGTTTTGCTGATCATGGATTGCTGCTTGGGCTGGAGGTAAATGACTCATTCCTACTGAAATGATGCTGTCACACCAGGGGCTTTATGAAATATTACTAGGCCTTGTAGCCTTTTTTGTGCTTTTGTGCTTTTTTTTTAAACTCCAATTTCTACTCATTTTGTGCTTTCTTAAAAGTTTTTGTTTGAAAGTATCATTACACTCGCATCCTGTTTTTTATTTATTGGCTGATTAGGGACCGTACTGAACGAAAATCCCCTGGACGGCAGCTGTGTCTGATATGGAACACTTCTGCGACTAGCATCTCTTCGATCACGGTCCTAGCTCTTTCAGCTGTTGTGACAAAAAGCTAAAGCTTCATGATTTGCTTTTAGGAAACGAGCTGTTTGCATTGATCTGCAGGTGTAATTTAAGTGGTTGACTTAAGAATCTTTTTAAGAACATTCCTAAACCGAGTTGCTTTCTCCCCAGTAAAATTTCTTTACTTGTACAACCCGGTTTCCAATATTATTTGTTAGAGGTCAAGGACACCATATCCTTTTGGGCTAAAGATGAGAGGAACCATCAGGCGTGTTATCAGCACATAATTCAAAAGCCAGCATCCATGATAGTATGGGGGTGCATATGGCATGGGTAACTTGCTTATCTGTAAAGACACCATTAATTCTGAACGGTTTTGGCTGTAAAGCAACATGTACAGCCATCTGGACATCTTTTTCAGGAAAGGACTTAGTTATTTCCGCAAAACAATGCCGAACACCACACTCTGCTTGTATTACGACAACATGGCTCTGTAGTAAGAGGCGAGGTGGTAAAGTGGCCTGCCTGCAGTCCAGACCTGTCACCCACTGAAAACATGTGGCGCATTATGAAATTAAAAATGTGACCGAGGAGACGACAGAGTATTGGGCAGTTGAAATCAAGCAAGAATGGGAAAGCATTTTGGTTTCAAAACGACAGCAGTTTGTGTCCTCAGTTCTGAACGCTTACGAAGTGTTGTTGAGAGCTGATGTAGCGCAGAGGTAAACATGCTCATGTCCCAACTTTTTTGTTGGCTACAATTTCAAAATGTGCATATATTTTACAAAATGCAATAAAATTTCACAAATTCGACATCTGCACTATTTTCAATTTAGCATTGAGTTTAGATGATGTGCAAATCTGCACTGCACTGTTTTTATTTGCATTTTACACAACGTTCCATCTTTTTTTTTTTTTTTTTTTTTTTGGAAATGGGGTTATATAAATCAGCTTTTACCAAATGGCCTTTGTCAATGGAGGGATTGTATTTCTAACCTGGCTCTAAAGGTTTGTTTTTGCTTCTCTGTGAGAAAGTTAGCGCTGTGTAATTGAGTGATGCTGATTGTCGCTTCAACACATTCAAGGCTCCAAGTTATTTTTGCTTTTTTTTTTTTTTTTTTACTCATTCTTTATCATGGCTGCTTTCCGCTTTCCCTTGGTAATCCCTTTTTAATGATGCATTTAACTCCAGCTTGCGGGAAAGCTTTACTCGAAAACAGTCTCGATTTTCCGCAGCCTGGAGATGTTGCATTTGGATGAGGCTTGGCTCATACAGAAGAGAATACCAACTGACATCGGGCGGCACAGGTAGTTTACAGCCACAGAAAATCCTCTGAAGGAAACTCCGACTGGAAGGCAGTATTAACTTCTATTTGAGATGTTGCCCAAGCCTTTCTGTAGCTTTTTGCTTAGCACACCACACAGCTAGAGAGCTTTATTAGCCACTAATTCAGTGGATCAAGTGTGCCACTATGGGTTGAAATGAAAACCTATGGGATGGTATATCCTCAGGAACAGGACATACCACTGACTTGATGTGTGGCCTGCACTTACGTGTATTAATGGTTTATGTCATCATGGTGCCGTAAAGCTCTGTTGGTTTTAGTTTTGGAAAGAGGACAATTATCTAGCAGTTTACTCAGTAGTGGTGAAATTAGTCTCTAATTTGCTGGTGATACAGCTTTCGATAAAAACATCTTAAGCTCCCCGTTTCCGCCTGTAGTCGATGACAGCGGAGTGCCACTTTAAATATGAAATTATGTAACACACTTGCAAATTGGTTTAACCCATCTCATCAGAGTGAATGACCCTTTGCATCAATCACTGGTAAGTGCTGAAAGCAGCCCTTGCTAAGGTCATGCGGAATCATTGTGGCGTGCTGTGAGTCATGTGATCTGACAATGCGGGGTGCCTGTTTTGACCCAGAATGGCAGCTTGAGCAGCAGGCGGTGTGACCGGCGTGGGGAGAACATGATTGAATTCCTCTCCCCGATCCAGAAAAACAATCACATTATGCGGATGAATTTGGAGGGCAAGCTAGGCATTCCCTCACAAACTCTACTGGTAAGGGCCGTTGGGTGTACCAAAAGGGGCTTTCCTCCTACCTCTCTTAAATGTCTCTACACTTAGGTTTATATCTCACCTCTTTGCCTATTGAGGGCTCCTCTCCTCTCCCTGACTCTGGAAGTCTGTTTCACACTGCCTTACTCATGTGATACCCCCATGAATGTATGTATGGGAGCATATGGGAATGATTTATTGTGTGTCAGACTGTTGAAAACATACGCACCAAGTCTCTGCAATGTCAATCATTGACTTTCCTCCGGCTTGGTGAAAAGTGTGATAAACGATAGAGGTACAGTTTACAGGCTCTGCCATATTTTAGAAAAAGGATTTGAAGTCTGCGCAGCACAGAATTGCAGTGACTAATAACCTGGTTTTGCTTTGTCCACAAACTATTTCTCTAACACTGTTGCAAATTGGCTTTTCAAGTCTGTACACAAGGAAATATTACAAAAAGAAAAAAATGATACTGAGTGCATGTTATCTTGTGGGGATAAAAATGAGTCCATTATCATTGATTGCACTGAAAGCAGGTTCTGAATGACTGGTACTGACTGGATCCCACTGCTGTGATGCTTGTGCGTACTGTGTCTCAGCCAGACCAGGAAATAAGCCTTGAACAGGAAGCCCAAATTTGGGCAGTTGATGTGTGAATGCTACGCTTGTGTTCGGGTATATTTGCACGTGTTTGTGCGGAACTTTGAGTGTTGAGCTGCCCTCAGTCAGATACACAGATAAGCACTTGTGAGTGGCCATCACCTCAACTTCCTGATTCTCTCTTCTCTTTTCGCTCTGTCTTCTTCCCTCTCTTTCTCTCTCACTTCCCCTTCTTTCTGTCTTTTGCCCTTTATTAATCTGCATTCTGTCAGTCAACAGCAAATTGGGTGTTGCTGGAAGATTTCAGTGTTCACTTTGAATAAATGAGCATTTTCATTTCTTTAGCGATACTAAGATTGTATTTCTGCTACTTTCTTTACTTTGTTCCAGTAACTTTTGTGGAGTTGTTTCTGGAACCAGCCTCATGGACTCTGGTTTTGCCCTAGCTGTTGATTGAAAGAGCTACAGTGCCTGACAAAAGTCTTGTCGCATAAGGACATAGTAACTAAAAATAGCACATAACTTTATTTCTAATCAATCAATTGTTACAATAAATGGTCCATTTTAATGTCAAGGGCTTTCACGTTAATAATTTGGTGCAAAATGAAGCCGTCAAAAAGTGTTCTGATGTTCACAGCCTGGCTAAGCCCATAACATGTGTTTTTGCTAGGACAAAAGTCTTGTCGTCTCTTCGGATGATGCAACAAATCGCAGATTAGAGTTTAACCTATGACAAATACTGTAATTAACACATTCCCAGTTGTGTATAGAAGTAACCCCAGCACACCGGACTTTCATATGGGGTGCGACTAGACCTCTGACAACATAGCAAAGATTCAACCACAGACCAAAGTGCTGATCATCAAGAGCCTGAAGACTGAGTCTGCTGCTGAGGTGGCAGACATCTTTAATGTATCCAAATGTCAAGTGGAGGGATGAGAAAAAAGATTTGAAGAAACTGGTGACGTTCATGGCAAGCGCAGGTCAGATAGACCCCGGTATGACAACTGTTTGAAAGGACCGTTTGTTGCTTCAACTGTACAAGGCTAGCCCTTCTTCAACTACAGCGAAGCTACATGAGGAAATGTCACCAAAAATACCGGTATCTACAAGAAGAGTTTGTCAAATTCTCTCTCAAAGTGGTTTTCATAGCCAAATTAGTACACAGAAGTCTGCATTAAACAGAAAACAAAAAACCTGCATTGCATTTGCCAAGGCCCACAGCTCGCAGAAAGGATTGATACTGGAAAAGTGGCTGAAAGTTTATTTTTCTGGTGAATCATCCATTGAACTGCATGCCAGTCTCCGTACAAGACCTGTTGGAACCCTCATGGACCCAAGATTCTCCCAGAAAACAATCATGTTTGGTGGAGGAAAAATCATGGTTTGTTGTTACATCCAGCATGGGGGTGTGAGAAAGATCTGCAGAGTGGATGGCAACATCAACAGCCTGAAATATCAAGAAATTCTTGCTGCCCTACTTATACTGCTGCTCCTTCTCATTCTTCTGCCTCCATGTCACAGTTCCTGAAAGCGAAGAAGGTGAAGGTACTCCAGGATTGGCCAACCCAGTCACCTGACATGAACATTATTGAGCATTTCAGGGGTAAGATGAAGGAGGAGGCTTGGAAGATGAAACCATAGAATCTTGATGAACTCTGGGAGTCCTGCAAGACTGCTTTCTATGCCATTCCAGGTGATTTCATCATCAAGTTATCTCAGTCATTGCCAAGACGTATGGATGCAGTCCTCCAAGCTCATGGGAGTCATACGCAATATTAATTCTTTTTTCCAAGGCACCATGGCTTTATGTTCAGATATCATAGTGGGATATTTGTGTATTCAAAATAAAGTGTATGTATAATTTCCACATTTTTTTTCAATGTGACAAGACTTTTGTCCGAGCAAAATCTGACCTTTCTGCACAAATTAAATTGTAAAACTCAATCAATGACACAAAACTCTTATTTTGGTATATTTTGCATAATCTAGAGGGCTTTGCCTTTCATATAAGCCATTTTTGATTCCAATTGATCAACTACAAGTCAGGTTATTATTTGTTGTTCCTACAACTTGGATAAGTGACAAGACTTTTGTCAGGCACTGTAGTTTTCCACAGATGACACCCATTGGGTAGTAATTTCATTGGGTGGGGGGGGAGTTGTCCCCTTGTGAAAGGGCACTAGATTAACCCCTGTGGACTCAGTAAAACCCACTGTAAACAAATACTAGTCTGTCACTAACTATTGTGCAGCGTCGTATAAAAGGGTATGTGCCTGAGCTGGTTGTGATAGTTCTTCAGAAAACCTAGCCACATTGGTGTGGATTTTAACTGGAAGATCTTGGGCCTGTTTCTCAGAGCTGCATTACTGAGTTAGCTGGATAACTGAATAGAGTAAAGGTTGGAACTCTGGTCTGAAGTAAGAGATGCTCCAGAATTTGCTGGATGCTGTTGTCCAGCTAACTGTAGTCCTGCTTGATGATACTGGTCTGTTGTCTGAGTAGATTGTGTGATGCACTCTGTGATTTTTGCTGCTGAAGGCATTTGTTTTCATCCTGTATTTACTGGGCTGATGCTCTTGAATTTGAGATTGATTTTCCAATATCTCTCTATTGGCAGGTAGATGATGAGAAACATGAAAATAGCCTGTCTTCTTCCTCTCTTTGCAACAACTAGGTCAAAATTAAAGCAAGGTTTTCTTGCTTTTTATTCACTGAAGTAAGTGAACTGCTCATTCTTTGTGGTAAACCTCAACTTCTCTTTCTAACTGCCCAACCATGTCCTGCTGCTTTGTGTGATTGATGTACCAGTCTCCTCGCTGAGTGACCAGATGGCGGCGTGTGCGGTGGCGGCACGCTTGTCTTTGAAGCGTGTCGCGTCTCTCCTTTCAGACCGCTAACGGTCACCGTCAGCCCTTTGTGACTGACGCTGGGTGGAGTGGCTGCTCTTTGTGTGTGGCTGCGCATAGCGTCCTCTTGAAAATGGGAACAACGGTGACTGTTGAACCCCTCCACGGTACGCTGAGGAACAGCGTCTAACAAATGCCTGATAAGAGATTAGGGGGATCAGAGGGCTCAAATGACATTAACTAACAGTAGAAAGCCAGTGAGCAGCAGATATAGGCAATGCCTGGTCATGGTGTGATTACCGAGTACCATATCTCCTGGAGTCAACATTGGTTTACTTGGGGGCACGTGAAGCTCCAAGGTCTATTTATCAAAAATAAATCAACCGTAATATTCACGTCACTAAACCCAATTTAAAATTTGCCACGTTTAAGGACTTGGCCTTCTCTTACTGTACTGGTGTTAGATGTTCATGGCATGGTCCATGCTGCATGGATAACTGATGCTGTGTGAGAATCGCATCTTTATGTTTTACCTGTGTTAGTGTTTTCTTGTGACATTCAATTTGCCTCTAATGAACATTCCTCAGGATAAAAGCATCTGCAAGAAAAAAAAGAATACACGATGTGATGTATTTTCTGTTCCAAACACCAATTCTTAAATGATACATGGTCTCGTGATCTAGGCATATACCACAGAGCCTTGTGTCATAGCCTATAATTCATTGATAATCCACAGTGAGAAGCTCAACCATGGAGTAAGAGACAGAAAGTGCAATTAAGCAAAATCTTCATGAAGAATGGCTCCTCTATTTCATGTAATGCGCAACAATCCGTCTACCCAGCCCTTTGTTTCAAAGCCCCCCCTCACTGTGACACACCCCTCAAACGCCTGCTCTGAAATGTGTTTGGACAGAACCGGCACAGGGTCTGCACAGGCCCCACACGCTGGTTTGGGCCTTGCTCTGCATCTTATTCTGTCAGTCCCTGTTCGTGGAGTCAGTGAGAACTCATGAAACTAATGGGTTTTTTTGACTGCGTTTTTAGACAATAAGATCCCTGCAGCAATGGAGAGGGAGCTCTCGGTTACTCCGTCTCGGCAGTCTACGGGAAAAGCCGTATTGACTATTCTCGTTGGGAGAAACCTGTCGGATTCCTAGGATGTAGATTTAATAAAGAAATTCTGCTGAAATAAAAAGAAGGATCTGGAAACTTGTCGTGGTTTATTGTAGCCCCGGACGAATTCGGGGCTACTATGGATTTGGCCTCGTCACGCGTCCGCCGTCGCTGTAGAGATTTCTTTGTGGAAGCTCTACAGGCCACCAATTTAAGGTTATTTCTTTTATATTTGGTATGTATATGGGCAGTGGTTAGGGCACGGTGCCTATCGATTTTTGGTTGCCATGGTAACATAATTCACTAAATCATAGACAATTTTGTGTAAAAAAAAAAAAAAAAAAGCCATAATAAAAAATGTGGGCGATTGGGGGCTACATCCATTGGTCGCAGGCGAATGACCTGTCTCGTTTTTTTTTTTTTACCCCTCAAGGTGCCTGTTGATTTGTTTTCTTCTGGAAGAAATAAGCAGATTTTTCTCGACGCTGCGGAGGAGGGAAATGTGTTAAAGCTCTGGCAGCTGAGCCCTGTGTGTGCTTGTTGACCTCGTCTATTTGAGTGTAAAGAACGTGCATTCAGTGAGATCCTGCCTTTAATGACATGAGGCGCTTCCTGCTACATAAAAGGTGTTCCGGCTCCTTCCGCTATGACATCAGAGGCTGGCGCAGGGCGGCGCCCGGGCTGGCGGATGCCCCTGTGGCGGTGCGTGGGCGCTGATTCCTTGGCGCTGGAGAGGGAGGCGTGGGACGTGTGTGGAAGCACCATGCCCACCCTCACGGCCAGCGTCATCTCCACGCAGACTCTGGCTATCCAGTGAAGAGCTTCTGTGTACGTGCCATCACACCTTCCAGAGGAAACCAGAAAACACTTCACGCAGGCTGCAAAATTAACTTTTTTGTCCATCAGCCAAATGGCCTGTGAATGTTCAAATTTTACCGGCCACTTAGTAGGTTACCATTATTTTTTTTTTGGCTGGTGAGTGAAGCAAATTTACCAGCCACCAGCATATTTTACCAGCATTTGGCTGGTGGCTGGCGCTAATTTTGGCCTCCTGCCTTCACGTTGTAAGGGGATGATAATAAATCCACTGCCAGAGCAGGGGCCTTATTTCTAAATTTGTGTGGAATTCATAATTTAGTATTACAGTCAAGACAGAAAAGCAGTGTTTGGTTAAAAAAAAAAAACAATTTAAATTGTGTGGAACGTAAACTGCACTCAGGTTTTACTGAATTAATCAGGATCAACTTGATATTTTGCACATCTGCAGAATTTCTCTTAATTTATTAACTTCCCACGTTTTTTAACATCAAGATTGTTTTGATAAATTTGTAATCTGCGAAGAACGTTGTGCAGACATCTTATCTATGCCTGTGTGCTTTTATAAGTGCGGCCCCAGTGCTGCCTCAGTGCTGCGGAGCTGTATGACATCACTCACGCAGGGGAGGGGGGGCTGTGGTCAGTGTTGCATGCGCTATCGCTGGAGGCGGTACTGCGCGGGATGAGCCGCGACGCAGGCGCCGGTTACTGAGGGTGTAGTAATTGGTGTCCTGCTTACAGCAGCCCGAGGGTGTTTCTGATGAGAGGGCGCACTGTGGGCCTCCCTCTCGACAGCACAGACCACACGCAGATTCCCAGAGACAAACATTAGGGGACTGTTTTACTGGCTTTTAAACATGCACGCTTCTTCTGGGGCTGTTTCAGCTCACTGTAGCCTGTTCACTACAAGAAGCCCCACTAGAAATCTATAGAGGTTGAAGAATCCTGCTTGAAATGAGTGTGGGTGTGTTGCTTGAGCTTGTTCTGCTGTCAGGACAAAGTGTTTCATTGCTTTCAGGTTAGACATTGCCTGTCCTTGTCTCTTGTGTGCAAATGGATTTATTGATGTCTGCAAAGGTTTACCCTTTAGATCTCTCCAGCTCTGAGGTTGGCCTAACGATGCATTCGTGGCCCTGGCCTGTCTCTGGGTTTCACGGGTGGAAAAAGTTTGGCCTGATCCAGGAGAAGCTTTATAAAGCTTCCCAGCATGCATTGCTGTAGCCCAGCTCCCTCTTCTCTGGGTATTTAGCTGTAATAATAATGCTGTAGGACCTATTTATGTCACCTGGTCTCTTTTTGAACTACTATGTCCTACTCGCTGTGACCTCCACATGAATAATTGAAGGTCCAAGTGCTTGGAATGCTCAGAAATTGAATTGGTTCACCAAGTGGCTGGGAGGACTCTTGAAAATCGATATTTGGAGCTCTGAAAGTTTATATTTTTTTATTGATTGTTTATACGACCGTTTACTCTTTTGGATCCTGGCTTAAAATGGGAAATCTTCCATTTTATTGTTCCACTTTAATGGTTTGACTTATTTTTATGTATTTTTCAGTACATCGTCTATTTGTAAACTGCATAAAAATTCTCTTCCAAATGGCACCACGTTTACTCAATTATGGTGATGACATGGTGTTCACAGCTTCTTCGCTCAAATGTCAAAACACCAGCTGTTCATTAAACTTAAAACAGTGCCACATTTATTGCGCCGTGTCTCTGTGTCCCTTATGGTGAATTAATTTTTGACTTGTATTTTTGAACACCATTTTGGTATTCGTGTTGACTGAAGCCATAGCCTTGTTCAGCCTCGTTCATTAAACAGTTATATCCTGTGTTCTGTGTGTCACTTGAGTTTGGCTTACTGAACTCTTCCTGTTTGGGAGACGAGATCACAAAGCAGGCTCATCTGTGCCCTATGGCCTCTGGTGAGGCTGCCTGCAAGAGATTCTCTCTGTAATTAATACATTAGTGGACTTTATAATTATTGTTTTCTGGGAAAATATGTGGTTCCTGTTTTCCGTCTGTAATGCGTGACCACATCTGGTGACCATCTGTCTAGACAGTCTACAGCTGATCTGCTCAGGGGCTGATGTGCTCAACAGGGAGACAAAGAGGATTATGGGAAATGCTGTCTTTGCAAACTATATCCTGAGGCAGCTTGTAGTGATGGGCTATGCTGTGAGTGTGTGTGCGCGCGTGCGTGCGCGCCCGTGTGGACATGTATGTGTTTGTGTGTGTCTGTGTGCATGCATGCATGTGTATGTTAGTGTGTTTATGCACGCGTGTGTGTGTGTGTATTGGTGTGTTTATGTGTGTGTCTCTTTGTGTATTGCTGTGTCTGTGTGTGTGCGTGTCTTTGTGTATTGCTGTGTTCGTGTGTGTGTATTGGCATGTTTATGTGTGTCTCTGTGTATTGTTTTGTTCGTGTGTGTCTCTAATGTGTGTTGGTGTGTTTGTGTGCATGCGTATGTGTTTGTTAGTGTGTTTGTGTATCGGCATGTTTGTGTGTTTGTGTACTTAATATCTGTGTCTTGACTTAGATTCCCCGCACTCCCTACCTTTTCTCACGTTTCTTTAATGGAGAATATCCCTCTCATGAACCTGATAGCATGATAAAAGTCAGACATTACTCTAATGTAGAACACTACTGGCTGGAGTTGATTGCATAATTCTGAATGAACACTCTTGATTTGGCCTGTGGCAGCAGCACTGTCTTGGGTTGATGAATGGACTGGCTTTAAATGGAAGGCATGTGAGTGTTTATGATGTGTTTGTTGCGTAATTTGATGCTTCAGTATTGATCAGAGCACAGTAAGAGGACATCCATCTCTTCCCTCCCTTTCTCTCTGTTATATACGCCCCAGAGAACAGGGCCAATCAGAGGCTCTGGTTTCTGCATACACGTTCACACACTTTTGCTTGTGTGCACATTCATACATGAAGCATTATTACTGGTGTTCTCAGGCCTGTCACAAAATATATTTTTAATCTCAGTGGACTGTTGTTGTCCATTTACTATGAATTTTGGTCATCTTTAGTTTTTAAACGGTAATTTTCATGATCGTTTGTTTGCTTGTACGTTATTGAGGGCTCTGAGGTGACGTCAAACAGAACAATATTTAGTTGAGAAGCCCTTCTGTTTCTCTTTGGACAGTAGAATTTGCAGTGAATATTCACTGCAGCAAAACTTGTAGCTGGTGTCACTGTGCTCCATTTCAGTAGTTTGCAATTTGAAGAGAGTGGGCGATGTCCTTGGGATTCACATTGAGTTTAGGCCTAGTACCAACACATTCGCGGGATCATGGTCGGGTGTGCTGAGATCATAATCCATACAGCCATTAGCTGCTGTTTCTGTACGCAGAGTTGATAAACGCCTGCCTGGATTCTGCCTCTAATTCCTCAAGGCTGTTGTAATGATGGTCCGTTTGCGACCCCTTGTTTGCTGAACAGATTCTTTTGGATGGACGCCTCCGTGAGAAAAAATGCGAAGCATCTGAAGATCGCTGGAGAGTTTGAGCTAACGGGTTCCAGCAACGGCCTTTCTTGAAACAAGTGACCTCAAGCTCTCATGGCCAAGTGAAGGCAAAAGTGCTTCACAAGAGCTCATTGCATGTGTTAGAGGTGATAAACAGGGGCTGTTAGCCGCATCAGCGAGTGACTTGTGTGTGTGTTTAACAGTGATGCTCAGACCGCTTCTCGATGGCTGCGGCTCAAGCGGAGCGTCTTTGTTCGCAGCTCTCGATGACTCACGGTAAAAGCGGGGACTCCGGCCTTCGATGCCCACGCCTGTGACGCGCTCGTAACAGCACTATACAGGAGTCGAACCGAGCAAGCAGAGAGGCGGGACGCGGGGGCGCCGAGTGGCACGTGGGTATAACTGGCGAAAGCAAGTCAGGATGAGGTCGCTTGCACTTCCGATGTTCCTCGCTTCATGCGGGATTGGCTGACTGCAGTCACGTGCTGAGTGTATGTAAGGCCAGTTGCCAACGTGGGGTCTTGGAAACGAACATCTCTTCTCGCGGCAGAGTGGGAGGGAGAGAGCGAGTGGAAGAGAGCTAAAGAGAGTGAGAGATGGGCTGGACTCTCACCCCTCCCTTTTCTATCCTTCGCTCTGACGATCCCCTCATCACATCATCCTCCCTTTCTATTTCATGAGGAAAGGAGGTGGAGACCCACCCACAGACAGAGATGACCAATAGGATTTTGTTTCCTGACAGAAATCCACCCTCTTGTTTTCAGACTTTGTGACTCATTGTGCCACAGGGCTGCATTTTCACCTTGTGATGTGCTCAATTAGAAGGCTATTTAGGGCCATTTGTGTAATAGCCCTTTTACCTCATGTACACAAACTGACTATCATACTTTTGAGTATGATAGTTCAAGAGAATGTTCTTTATTCTGTGTTTTTTTAGCTTTTGTTTGTTCCTCAGGATTGCTGGATATGTTTGATGCTGTCCTTTCACATTTATTCTTCCTGTGCAGTTTTTTTTTTTTCAGAAATGATCCACAGCTCTGGCATGCTGTTCTTCTGTTCATTTTATACTCGTCAGCACATCCACTCATTTTTCCGTCTTGCTGTTTAAAATGTCATTACTGTGCTGAAATTCGGGAGCACGTTCAGATATAATCCCTCTCTGACTGCACAAAATGGGGATTAACATACATTTCAGGCTGGATGATGAGTAGATTCAGAGCTGCAGATTCCATTTCATATTCAGGCAGTTTAATTGAGCACACTGAAAGAGCGGCTCTCGGTGTCTCTTCCTCAGCTGTAACCAGTCCATATTTCTCAGGGGTAATCTCATAAACCTTGATTTCCCCTTTAATTTTCCCCTGCAGTAGATTTAAAGTCAGAAAAACCATTTTTTCCACATGGTAGGACAATGTCACATATGTATTCTGTATGCTGGTTGCAGCGCTTCACTGAAGTTGCATTACACTTGTATTGAGAGAAATATTAAAGCCTGGGCCTCCATGTTTTGTGGCTGAAGCATTATATCGAGTAGAACATATCTAGATCTTGTGCATCATTTTATACTCCTTTCCCTGTAATTCATCTGAACATGCAGTATTTGGGATCTTTGAAAATCTTGGAATCGCTACTAGAATTGAAAATAGGCCTGTAGTTCCATTGGTTTGAATAAAGCAGCTGCGTAAGACAAAAACCCGTCTACGGGTCTGTAGATTTTATGGGGTTAAGGTTGTCAGGAAGCCACTCTTAACAGCTAGGTACATGAAGTTACCAGTGAAAACATATAATTGCCATGTGATTAACTGTTGTTTTGTCTGTCGTATAGCTTTATGCCAGTATATACAGGCTACTAAATTCAGAGAAGGGGCCGGCCGATTGTCTGCGGGTGGCAAAGAAGGTAACTCGTCCCACCTGACCCTCCATCCTGATGGTCCCTCTGATGTCAATGGCTCTGCTTGTGATCTTTAACCTTTGACCTTTAACCTCACACCCACTTCTTTCACAGCATCCCTGTTTTTATTTACGTTTTCTGGGCTGAGCTCTCCTTCCATGGTGTGAGGAATTCTGGGATAAGCTCTCTCTCACCCTGCTCCCGCCCCCCGTCCTCCTCCTCCCTACAGCTATTGGACGGCCAGCTCGTCTGTGTCTGCCTGCACCTCGCGCCCAGCACTGCTGTCGCTGCTGCTGCTTGTTCAATGTGGCTCCTCACTGCACTGCGGAAATGATTCCCCCCTCACACTATCTCTTCATGTGCGCACCTCCTCCGTCTCACAAATGATTCCGCTGGGTTTTTTATCACTGTTCAGCTTGACCGATTATTTTGTTCTATTTTTCCGTTTCACTGTATTGCTATAAACGCTGCCGCTCATTACGTTGACGGCTGAGGAACTTTATCGTTTAGTCTTCGGCTCTGCTGCCAGGGAAGTTAAATTAAGCTCCTCGAGCCTACAGATTTATCTGCTGGCTATCCTGCTGTGAACCCTGCGCAGAGTTTGCTGGCTGTTTGGTATCCTGAGCCGGCTTGACGTTTCAGTAACTTCCCCGACGGATGTTATTAATGAGGCTCTTACACAAGCCGGGCGTTGGGGTGGCAGCTGCTTATACAATACAGCTCTTTTTTTTCTCACTCAAGACAACTGTGCCAACTGCCTGGTTTCTTGCAGAGGGCGCCTTGTGCCTCGGGCTTTGTCATTTGATTGGGTGTCCCCGTCCACATGCACATGCCCCGCCCACTTGGCATCCTGCCACTCTGAATCCCTGCTGACCTCCCCTTTCTCTTCTCTCTCCCTCTCTCCCTCCCTCCTTCCTTCTCACTCTCCCCCCTCTGTCTGTTTTTCCCTCCCTCCCTCTTTGCTCTCTCCATCTTCTTCCACTTTGTCACTTCTCCTTCTCTCTCTGCCTATCTCTATCCCTCTGTCCCTTGCTCTCCCTCTTTCCTTCTCTCTTTTTCTCCCTCTCTCTCTCTCCTGCCATTCTGTTCTAGGTGAGAATTTTGAGCAGAGTCCCTTGAGGAGAACGTTTAAGTCCAAGGTTCTAGCTCACTACCCCGACAATGTGGAGTGGAGCCCCTTTGACCAGGATGCTGTGGGCATGGTGAGGCACTGTCATTAATCAAACACATTTAGCTTTAGCTACTGCATGGCTATAGGTCTCCGTAAAATTGTAAACCCCTAAGATTGCTCCATTAGCCTTAGTGTGCTGGAACCTGCTGTAGCCTTCAGTTACAAAACCTGACCTAAGTTCAAAATATTTTTTGCTAAAGAGAGAGTATCTTAACGTTTTCTTTTTTGGTGAATTTGGCTATATCTGTTGTGACCAGTGGTCAAAAAGTTTGTTTCCGCACTCCAAATACTAGTCTCTTTCAAAATAAGGTTATCACTTGGAGCACATTGACTGTATATTTTTCACGGAACATTACCTAGCAGTTGCATATTCTGGAGAAAGATATTTCTTTAATGCCATCAAGGATATTTTCAGGTATTGTAACCTTCATAAACATATCACTACATTTTAGAAGTACTTTTGGGCTTTTCAGTGCTGACTCCTTCACATTAGACATGTAGTGTTGTGTGCCACCATCATGGCATTTGAATATGTGGCAGGATTTTCGTATCTGACCCCACCAGTGGAAAACTACTTATGGAGGATCAATCACAAAACTCAAATGAGTATCAATGGTGTTTTTTGTAATACAACAAAATTAATGGTTGACGCTAGGGATGCTCTGATCTGACTTTTTCAGTTCCGATACAGATACCTGGACTTTGGGTATCGGCCAGTACGAAGTACTGATCTGATATCAGTGTTTAATGCATAAGCTGTGTGCCTCACTGCGTGGAAAAGACTGGTGATCATTTATGCATAGAGCAACATCAGGCTTAAATATTGCTTTCCTAACTTTGTAAAACAAATCGTTACAAGTAAATGTATAGGTATAAATGTACTGAATCGCTGTTTATTAAAATAATGGTATCCAAATCATATTGGCCCATTGTCCAGCTATTTGAGTCATTATTGGATGGATACCAGTATCGGTGTCGATGCATCTCTGGTTGCTGGTTGATGTCCTCGTACTGATGAAGTGCCCCCCCTCCCCCCAGCTGTGCATGCCGAAGGGCCTGTCATTCCGGACGCAGTCGGACTCGCGGGAGCCCCAGTTCCACTCCTTTATCATCACGCGGGAGGACGGCTCGCGCACCTACGGCTTCGCCCTCACCTTCTACGAGGAGGTGACCAGCAAGCAGATCTGCTCAGCCATGCAGACGCTGTACCACATGCACAACGCCGAGCAGTACGACATCCTGCACTCGCCCGGCACGCCCGCCATACCGCCCGGCGAAGAGCGCCGCGCCCTGCTGCTCCCCTCCCCCGCCCTGTCCCGTCTGCAGCGCTTCAACTCCTATGACATCAGCCGCGACACGCTCTTCGTCTCCAAGTGCATCTGCCTCATGGCGCCCATGGCCTTCCCGCAGGCTTGCCGGAAGGTTCTGGAACAGCTGCACCGGGCCGTCTCCTCGCCCCAGCCGCCCCCGCTTCCGTTGGAGAGCTACGTTTACAACATCCTGTACGAGGTGCCCCTGCCGCCGGCCGGCCGCTCGCTCAAGTTCTCCGGCGTGTACGGACCAATCGTGTGTCAGCGGCCCAGCACTGCCGAGCTCCCTCTGTTCGACTTCCCCATCAGGGAGATGTTTGAGCTGCTGGGCGTGGAAAACGTGCTTCAGCTCTTCACCTGCGCTTTGCTGGAGATTCAGATCCTGCTCTACTCTCAGCGTGAGTACCTCTGCGGCATCATGGGTTATGTAGTACCATACTGTTACTCACAGATTATAGTAGTTCTTGGTGTTCATAGCCAAGTGAACCTCATCAGCTCATTGTATCACCGTACAACGAATCAGGGATGCTATGGATCAGCGATCGTCATGCTGCGTCCACCGCGTCTGTAGAGCTTTGCTTGTGAGCGCTTTTCAGGCCAAAAAATTCAACCGATTCCTTTCATATTTAGCGTGGGCCTTGTGTGTGGTACAGTCACGGGGCCTATTGATTTTGGGAGGGATTGCCTTTGGGAGTTTGGGGATACACTTTCACCAAGGAGCGACCGACTATCTAGTTGTTTCTTACTGTGAGTCTGGAAACGGAAATGCTACACATGAATGGTATACTAGATTTTTTTTTCATTTCCACAAATAGAAGCTCAGTCACACCAGAGGTATCAGTACATGTTCTGTTACATCAGTACATGTGTCTTATTTAAGACCTTTGAGAGTAACAGCCAACGCACCTTTACATTTAAAGTGCTTTAATTCTCTTCCCATCAATGTTGGCTCAGTCAACTATATGACTCCAATCCTGCCCACTGCTGTTGAACATAAATTGCTATAGAGCTAGCAGTATAGCGATAAAATAATGTTTCCTAATAATTTGTGCTTGCCGCAACTCGTTGACCTTGGACCTTGGTCCTTGGAATAGCATTAGGCTTACAGCTGAAAGAGCTATATCAGTGTAAGGATGGGCAGAACTGAGATACCAAGCACATCTGTTTAGAATTATTTTTGTGGATGGTATTCCTTGACAACTAAGTTTTTCCTGCCAGTGTGTTTTTGATAGGCTTGCCTTTTTATGACTTGGTTATGCCTTTCTTTATTTCTTCTCTTACTAGTCTGCCCTGTTCGAGTCAGTCTTTTTTATACCACCACTTACCTCAGTGTGTGACTTAATCCGTTAAATTGACAGAATATATGGCCATAGACAGCCTGATTTTTTTTAACTGTGCTAATGAGTGACAACTTCTGAGGTAAATGATTTGGGACTCGTACAGTTAAATCTTTCAGCTCATATTTCTCAGTTGAGCGCAGTTTTGTTATATTAAATTAGTGGCTCAGACCTTAAGATCCAGAAACTGAGCATCGTACATAATGTTTCACTATGGGCTATTCTGCACACAGGCTGTGTGATGTTGCTAGGCAACCCTCGTTGAAAAGGAGGATGGCAGTGAAGCCTGGAAAGGCGATTGGTTAGAAATGACATCACCCTTGTACCAGAAGTCTCAGTGCTGCAGAATGTATGCACAGAGGGTTCTTTCTTGGGGAATCAGGCCAGCAATATTTCCAAATGAAGAGGAAGATTAGATTGACACAAGAGGAGGTGGGGCTTACAAGGCAGGGATGTTCTCTCCTGGAAAAAGGAATTGATGCTAATCAGGGCTCTAAATACCCCCCCCCACCCCCGAAATGTGTTCTGGCCCTTATGAGCTCCCGCCAAGCCATCGTTCATTATCTTCTCTCGCTCTGGGCTCTGTTTATTGCGGAAGTCACAATGTTTCCTTTTTGAAAGGGAACGGACTATTGAACACGACCCCTTTGATGCTGCAGTGAACATGCGCCGTCCTGCTGGGGTCTGCGCTGCAGACAGCATTTGCCTTTTTGAAGAATAGGTTGTCTGAGCCTGGTACCTCATAATCATAATATGAATCGCCACACAAATTTGAAGAGTGGTGAAAACTGCATTTCATAGGGGCTAGATGCTCGGCTGGGTTTTTAGGGAGTGTCTGTTAAAATGCTTGATTGGTGTTCTGGCATGTCATCCTGTCAGCAGTAGTTTTTTCCATCAACACTAGAATATCAGGGCAAGAACCTGAAAAACAGCTGAACTAATGACATCTGATGGCAGACTGTGGGCTGAATGACACAGCACTGATAGGTGCTTTAGACTGAATCCCCTCTGTGGAGGCAGCACGCTGATTTTATCCGTTGTCGTGTATGTTGCGGTCCACCAATACAGATTTTTCAACGGCCAAAGCAGATACTGATATTTGGAGGACAGGGTGGCTGATTTTTTTTTTGTAATATTAAAAATCTAAAAAGATATTGATCACAAATGAGTCATAAATTTGCTGAACTCAGAAAAACCTGTGAATCATACAGGGCGCAATGGAAAAAAATACCAATAAATAAATAAAACCTTTTTTTTTTTTTAAATTCAGTGCACTTATGTAGTGTCATTTGACCTTATATCTCTTCTATAGTTTGTCCGAGTATAGCAAACTGTTCTCTGATCTGCATTTATCAGTTTTTGTGCAAAAAATGGAGGCTTTTGGATTTACGAAAATGATTTTTGAAAAAAAACTGGGAAAGATTCTTCAGGTTTAGTTCTGTCAGTATGGCAAGGGGGCATAAATGGAAATTTGAGGAGGGTGTAGTCTTAAGAAACAGGATAGTTCAAGACCAGTCTTGACATGTGATCGTTCTAGTTTGTTTGTTAACAGTGAGCAGCAGGAGCCCATTTGTGGTAAGAATATGATAAAAGCCTCGGTTCTCTGAATGGCTTGTTCTTGTCAGTGCGCTGTGGTCTGATGGCGCTCGTACGCTGGCACTGTTCTGCAGCCTGCTGCTGGTGCCCTGTGCTGGTGTGCTGGGGGGAATGCTTGCAACGTTTGTGTCTGAAAAGGCTTGTTGTTGGGCCTGTGCTGTTGTACCAGAGGATCCACATTAGTATGCCTGTCACTGAGTCACTGCCTTTTTTCAGCAGGACGGATTCACAACAGGAAGTGGAGTGGGCAGATGAAGGGATTTGGGATGGTGGGGGGGAGAGTGATGTGATGAAAGTGTAATTAAGGAGTGCTGACTGTTTCTGGAAAGGTGACGCAAGAACTCTGTGCAAAGCTGACTTTTATTTTGAAGCCTGGGTGAACTTCAGTGAGCGAGATAAAACCGGAGTGTGTTTGCGTTAAATAAAATGCAATTGGTAGCTTCTGATCTGCAAATCCGAGTTCCTTGTGAACACTTGCACTGAAAAGATCAATAATTATTCTTCATGTGAGCAAACTTGAATTGTGATAAAATTACTTTGTGGTTAAAAAAAAAAAAAAAAATTCTGTGCTCGTGTGTAATTTGTTTGAGACATTAAGTCCACCAAACACACCAGAAGCTGCCTGACCCGTCCGTGCCGCGGATTGAAGGGCCGTTAAATACAGGCTGGCTATGTTGTATGCAGCATGAAGAATTAATATGACGAGTGTCGCTTCAGCGCAAATGGAGCATCGGGGGGTTTATGTGTGAAGTGATTTGTCACCAGTGCAGTGTCAGATATGGTCAAGGTCATGGAAGTGTCTGGTCATGTATAATAGCTGTAGTGGCTTTAATATGAGGGTACACCTGAGTGTCTTTTCTTGAGCAAATTCACACAATAATGATTTCTCCCCATTTCTTATGTGTGCGGCTGTATTTAATTGATCTAAGCAGAAAGCTGGTGGGAAATAAAATAAAGTTATCCCATTGGGTTTGGCTTTTGGGGAAAAAATGCCTGTAAATTTTGTAATTAGTAAAGCCCCAGCTGGGACATGGCTGTTTGTCGTGTAGAAGCTCACTTAGGCTGTTTCATCATGCCAATAAAACACTGCGTTTTGGCCAATTCCACACAAGCATTTTTTGGGTAATTCATAACAGCTAGGCGGTAACTGCTTGTTGTTGTGGAAAAAACAGCGTTTTTCCTGGCGTTTTATGCTGTCTCATAAAATTAATGCCTCAATGATTAGGGCTAGGGTGCCAGGTTATGGTTGCGGAAATTACGTCAGCTAATGAAGCTTTTTATGCCAATGGATTGTTGAATATTTCTCTGATGCGCTACTGTCGCGATAAATGGCGAAAGTGGTAGCCGAACATTAGAGAAAACCTCAATCATTTCCATCAAAGCTAAAAAAAAAGAAATGGAGGTAGTGGTGCTGAAAAATACATCGAAGTTATTTTGAGAGGACATTTCATCGTTCCTACCTTGTCCAGCTGAGAATGAAGAGCGACAGACTGTCAAAAATCATAGCCAGATGAAAAAGCGTGCTAAAATGAAATGTCCTCTGGAAGGTCAACACATCAATAGAAGAACGTGTGGTGTGAGGGCATCTTAATGCAGGAGGACGAGGCCGATGGGTGTCAACCTATACTGTTGGCCTGCATCACCTACGATACAGGCTTGACATTACACTGCCTCAAAATATGGGAAGTTTAATAGATAATGTGTTTTTAGTGGATATTGGCTCTGACAGTGCCAATGTCCTCTGTGTTCCAGACTACCAGAGACTGATGACGGTGGCTGAGAGCATCACGGCCCTGATGTTCCCCTTCCAGTGGCAGCACGTGTACGTGCCCATCCTGCCCGCTTCCCTGCTGCACTTCCTGGACGCGCCCGTCCCTTACCTCATGGGCCTGCACTCCAACGGCCTGGACGACCGCTCAAAACTGGAGCTGCCCCAGGAGGTGGGAGTCCCGAGCACTACAGACTTTACAGCACTACCGTAGAGCACCTCTTTGTTGTGGCAGTCACTATTGGTGCACACTGCTGAACATTTCCAAAAAATCTGTACTGTCTGTTTGATGGGCCTCTATACTCATCATTCCAAGGCATTGAAAGCAATTGAATCATGGAGTTTCCAAAGGGCCCAACTCCAATGAATTAGAGGTCTACATATCTTACGACAAAAAGGGGAACTTCCTCGTAATTTCTGCCAAAAGTATCCCAATGACACTCTCTTGTAAAGAAATAAACTATAAAATATATAGGTCATAACATATGGGGAAAAAAAGAATTCAATTTTTCCCTTTCTTGAAAAAGTGTGCCTTGGCCCTTTGGAAACTCAGTGATTCAATTAAATATGATTTCAGAGTCAAGCAGTGTAATTGGAAGTGTATTGTAATTGGAGGTGTATTCTTGTTGGACGTTTCCATTAAACTCCCGTCTTCCCAGCTACTGGACACAATTTTGCCTGCCACCACAGCCCAGGGTGCAGATTTGACAATATGTGATATTAGTCCAGCTGCTGTGTTGCGTCCCTAGCCCCCTGTTCTCCCCTCCCCGGCCCATCTCTCGTCCTCTGTTTCTCTCTTTCTTTCCCATCCCCCTCTCTCCCTTTCTCTCGCAGTATTGTGAACAGTTCCCTGTCTGAATCGGCAGGCTGGAATTATCTCTTTCCCTCCTCATGAGTGTTCCCTGACTGATGCGGTGGCGGATCATTTGTAATCAGATTTCTCCTCTGGAGCGCGCTCTGTGCACAGCATACTAACTCAGGGAGGGCTTGCCTGATCTCTGTCTCCCGGCCAGCGCACGATGCCACTGCAGTAGTGCATAATGGGCTATCCCAGGGCCCTGTGCACGCATTACACATGATTTACTGCGCCTTTGCATGTTATCTCTTTGTCCTCAAATTCATCACCATTGTAGGCTTTATTTGCATGTTGGGGGGGGTTGGGTTGGTTATGGGGTGTTTCTGATCTTCTCCCTTCTACATCTTTGTTTTTTTAATCACAAATGTAATCTCTTGAGCGGCTTTTGGGGGGGTTTTTTAATTGAATTTGAAAAAGTAGTCCGTAGCCTGTAATGTTGGGTCTTGTTTTTCAATTGTGTTGTATAGGAAATCTGATCACTTGCAGTTTGAGATCATGCCTGTTGTATTTAATGCCAAGCCGTAGGCTTAAGGTTTTCTTTCCAATGCTGTGTATTTGGATATAAACATCGTGGTTCCTGTGCCAATGGGTTTGTTTCCATGCTGATCCAATTGAATGGTTTCGAATATCATTTACATGTATCTGCTTACTGGTTTGGACCAATCTTAGGTTGGACAGCCATAAAAAATGACTGAATTTGTGAATGCTGATGAAACTGGGCCAGTTTGAGCGTTAAATGCACTGTTCAATTCAAAAATGCTTATTTGTCCTCTTCTTTAATTTTCCCATCATTGTGTCAGAATAGCAAAAATTCAAAGAAAGGTCAGTTTATGATAAAGACCTTAGCGTTTTTGTATGAATGTGAACCTCAGCATATACAGTAATTGCCAACCGTTATGCCCTTTGATTTTTATGGGCCAGTTTGCGTTATTACTGTCAATAGCCACCTGGTGGACAAGAGGAGTAGTGCATCCAAAGTCACGAGCAATATTTATGATGCTAATCCAAGAACTGGTGATTCCTCAGGCCAACTTGTGCTTCGTGGACATTGATAACCACTTCATTGAGCTGCCTGAGGACCTGCCCCAGTTCCCAAACAAGCTGGAGTTCATCCAGGAGATCTCGGAGGTGCTGATGGGGTTCGGGGTGCCCCCCGAGGGAAGCCTGCACTGCAGCGAGACCTTGTGCAAGCTAAGAGACTTCCGTTCTCCAGATGTTGCTTCCGACAAGCGCAACGGCAACTTTGCCAGCTCGCCCCTCAACTCCTACCTGCTGAAGGAGAACCAGACCATCGCTCGCCTGCAGGCTCTGGTCAAGAGGACGGGACTGAGCCTGGAGAAGGTATCGCATACACACTCGATACATGAGCACGGATGCACTTACAGAGGCAGCATGTACAGCAGGCACTCGTTAGCATAAACATGTTCAGGGATCTTAACTTCTAAAACTGTGGTTGCATGCTCTGTTCTCGGGATTAAATGTAAGACTACGATCTGCCCTGATTGTTCCTGTGAGAGAGAGAGAGAGAGAGAGAGAGAGAGAGTAAGTCTGTTCCGAGCCTAGTGGCCCATCAGGCCAGTGCTTAACCCCGGTTTTTGTGGCATGAAGCGAATAGGAGTATTGCTACTCCCCTTGGATGGGATGCCAGTCCATCGCAGGTGCTCCCCCAGCTCTGGGTCAGGTTTCCCTGATAATTTGCTGGAACCTATTTGTACACCTGGGTGGAATGAAACACTGCGGGAGTGAAGTGTTTTGCTCAAGAACACACCGTGAAGGCAATGGCAAGGACTCAAACTCAGGACCTCTTGATCCCAAGTCATGCCTTCTTAACCACTGCGGTACCGTGTTTCTGTGCCCAGATGTAAGCATGATGTGTTGGAGGTCATACTGTAGTCATATGATGCAAATGTAATGACATTTTTTTTCAGGAAGTGTTTGAAGGACCCTGCATCCTGGGCGGCCGATACTGTTGGTTGAATCACTGTGACACTGCTTGTGTAGCTCTCTGATTCCTTGCGCAGGAGGTGGCTTTAGTGCTTGTTGCAAATTGCAGGGGTTTCACTGGGGTTGTGCCGTAACTGAGGAGTGTGTCAGAGTTCACGTACTGCACCGTCTGAGAGGAGGCGATTAACATTTGCCTCCAATATAGGCCGTTCTCTGTCTGAGAAGGATAAGCAGCTTATGGGACACAGTGGCTGCTCTCCCCAGCAAGGCCGGCCCTTGTGTCCCAATTTAGCTCTGCTCTCCACACTCCGACTCTTCAGGGGTCGCCATCGCTCCATGTTAAAGGGCGCTGCTGAGGTCATTTGGGGTCATGTGTGGGATACACTGAGCTGGACAGTGGACTCTGGCTCAGCTGGGCTGGTGGAGTCCAAACACATGCAGGATTTTACTGGACATTAAATTAGTGTAAACTCCTCCTTGCTGTTTTGTCTGTGGTCTCACCTGCTGGTGTTTGCCTCTCGCACTTCCTGTGCTGTTGTTCTTGTGTTAGGAGCTGCTTGGGTCAAGGGCTCGTGTCTCCAGTGCGATTTAGCAGAATTCACAGTGCTATGTTTGCATATCAAAACAAATTTTAGTTCTGATGTTTCCTCTTTTGGTACCCTGTCTCCAGTGGGATCATATTATACAGTTGATAATACGTTATTAGGTGTCTTTTTGATGTGGAGCAGGGGATATGGAGCTAGTTTGTCTGTCCGTTGGGATTAGTAGGGTCAAGTTTTCTCAGAAACTACCTTACGTTCACAAATGACATTTTGTGTGTGTATGTCACTAGTGTTGAGCTTGATAGGGTTCGAAAAAGGGATTCCATGGTGGCAAGACGTATTGTCGACAATGTCTTCTCGTTCTTTCTCTTTCACTCTGCTTCTCTGTGTCTATATCCCTCTCTTTTCTTCATGATCTCTCCTCTCATTCTCTGTCCCTCTGTCATTCTCTCTCTCCCCCTTTCCCCCAGCTGGACGTGAAGGATGAGGGCGGCAGTAACAGTGACCTGAAGGTCCAGTGTGATGAGGAGGAGCTGAAGATGCATCAGCTCAACATCCAGGTGCGTGAGGTCTTCGCCAACCGTTTCACGCAGATGTTCGCCGACTACGAGGTGTTCGTCATCCAGCCAAGCCAGGACAAAGAGGCCTGGTTCAGCAACCGTGAGCAGATGCAGAATTTTGACAAGGTGAGGTTCAGCCTGGTTCTTCTAGGAGTTTGGGTAAGAATGGTCTGACATTTGGGAAGGATAATGGGTGCAAGTCCAAAATTGTGATGATATTGAGGAAGTGTCCTGCTCAGAGAAAATCTGGATCTTCAATGTGAGTGAAGGCCATTTTGTACTTGTAAGATGCGTTTGTCGACAGTGTCTAATGAACAAAATGTTGTCAGAGAGACTGAAAATTGCCGTCCGAAGGTGTCTTGTACAAACCTGCTGAATATTTGCCACATTGCAGAGGCTGTCATTTGTTCAATTTTATTGGCTGGATGGAACGAGAGTTCGGTGATTGTCACAGATATTGAAAATTGATAAAATTGCATTTGTAAAAAGATCAGTAGGTCATGGTTATTAAGAAATAACTGGCTATAATGACCATGGAGGAAACTATTTGCACTGCAGATGTTGTCCAGCACTTTGTTTAAGCTTAGAGGAATCTGTATAGTCCCACATTTTCTGAAGACGTCTGTAGACATATGTCTTACAAGTAAAAAAACAAACCTTAGGGTTGTGGTCGCTTCATCTTTTCAATGTTTACGTACCAACAATGCTGGTACTCAGAGTGGGAATTAAGTGTGAATTAAATTACAAAGCAACACTCGATCCTGGCAAATTTCGTGTTCCTTTTTTTAATTAATTGAAACAAAGTCTCCAAATGACTTGGAAGAGAAAATTTCAGCCATGTATTGGTATGTTTTTGTGCTTTTTGTCCCTCTCAGGCCTCCTTCCTCTCGGACCAGCCAGAGCCGTACCTCCCCTTCTTGTCCCGCTTCCTGGAGACGCAGATGTTTGCCTCCTTCATCGACAGCAAAATCTTATGCCACGATGACGAGGACAAGGAGCATACGCTGCGTGTGTTTGATTCGCGTGTCGACAAGATCCGCATGCTCAACGTGCGCACGCCCACCCTGCGGACCTCCATGTACCAGAAGTGCGGCAACATCGCCGAATCCGGTAAGGCTGCCTGACAGCCGCTAGTCAGCTCAAATATTTTCAATAATGTTTTCACATGAGAAACTCAGTTATACTATGTAGGAGACACTGCAGTTTGATGAGCCATGGGGTCCAATGAGCCCTATCACTCTTTTGCTCATTTTAAGCAGCCCTGACATCTATTTATTACAAATATGTGATCTGGCTGGTTGATCCTCATGGCTCATCGGACCCCAGTCTCCCCTACTCTTTGCCAAGGGATTAGTACAGTACCTAAAGTTTTTCCCAGTGGATTGCTCTCAAATCAAGTGATCATTTTGTTACAAAGATAGTTTTAATGAACCTAGCTGCTCAGGAATACTGTGCTCACATTTCATCAGAGCAAAATCAGACCAGTGCCTCGCTTAATGGTTGACATGTTACAATAAAAGATTAATAGAATCCAGCCAATTAACTGTGTTGTTCACCATTATTTTCAGCTTTTTTTGACATCTGTAGAAGTTCTCCTTGTGTTGAAATGTGTTGATCTTTTTGTTTTTTAGCCACTCCTCTTAAAAAGCGTTTTCAGACAGCTGATCTGGTTGCCACTGACCCCCACTGCATTGGCTTGGAGAACTACAAGGCCCACATTCGTAAAAAAAGATCATTTCTGTCTCTGGGTGGAGGTGTTATTAGCTTATGCCCACAGTGCATTCTGGGAATGATTTATCACAAAAGGGGGTTTTACATCATACACCCAAGAAAAGATTCAAATGGCCACACCAATTTTTATGTAAATGGAAAGCAATGAGAGTTCTGCACTGAACTGCCGTGCGTAGAACTACTGCATCGCTCATTGTTTGGTAAAATTAATAGTGGCTTGATCTTTTAACACCGTGCATTGATTTTCCATTATTTGATTTCTTCTTTTTGCATGGTGCTTTACGGGCTTATCACAGTAATGAGCTGTTGAATAAAAATAGGCTCGTCTGAATCGCTCTCTGTGCCAGAACATGGCAGCACTGCCTTCCAAAAACAACCTCATATTTGTTAAGAAACTCATAATCCGTGAAGTATTTAATTTGATTTTAATGAGTTTTTCTGTCCCATGTGCATTTCAGTTTTGTTCACTGTTGTTCATTTTCCAAGTGAATTTTGGCGAAAAAATTTAATTTATCATACAACTGCAGTGCATTAAATGTTTCAAATTACTAAGTTAAATCTTTCCCATAATGCAGTGCAGATATGCAGGTTACTAATCATTGGAATCTGTAAAATGTCATTTTTGTTGGACACTACTGGTCCACACCATAATTCTTTTAACGCGCTTGGAGTGCTTGGTAATGGTCTTGAGGGGCGTGGTTTGCAATGCATACACCAATGCGCCAAAATATTAAAACCATGCGCTGATGGAGCCAAAAACCTTGAGTATCTTGTTACAATGGTGCATTTCAAGGTCTGCTAGCAATAGTACGTGAATAGTTAGCTCTTGCTGTCAAAGTGTTGGCTGGGGGGGGAAATGGGACTCGAGAAACTTTGACAAAGGCCATATCATTATGGCCAGATGAAAAGGTCAGAGCATCTCTGAAGTGGCAGGGCTT
Organism: Gymnothorax javanicus; assembly: GCA_029692085.1. NCBI lineage: Eukaryota > Metazoa > Chordata > Actinopteri > Anguilliformes > Muraenidae > Gymnothorax > Gymnothorax javanicus. The sequence continues at coordinate 20,355,308 of CM056209.1, forward strand.
GTGGGGCGCTCCCAGTCAGCAGTGGTTAGTAACCACCGACGGCGTTTCGAAGAGGGACAAACTATGTACTGGCGACAGGGTGTCCAGTCCACTACCTAAGGCTCATTGATGCGTGATGGGAACAAAGGCTATCCGGTCTGCTCCAAACTGACGCAAGGGATACTGCGGCACAAGATGCAGGCCATTATAATGATGGTAATGGGAGGCATTTGTCACAACACACAGTGCATCGCTCCCTGCTGGTGTGCATTTTTGTTGATGCAGACTGGTCAGAGTGCCCATGCTAACCACTATCCACCATTGAGGTCACCTACACTAGGTCACCTAGTGTCTGTACTAGACCTTGGAACCATGGGAGAGGGTCACCTAGTCTGAGGTGTCAAGTTTTCTTTTACATCATGTGCATCAGCCTGGCACCGTTGATCTCGGTAAGAGATGGCACCAGAATGCATTGTGGGAAGAAGACAAACTGGTGGAGGGGGAGTGATGCTCTGGGAAGTGTTCTGCTTGGAAACTCTGAGTCCGGTTCTTCATGTGGACGCGTATTTGATGGAGTTGTTTTGTCGGCACGAGCCTCATATTTCGCAGGTGGTCTTATAGTTTTGTCTCATTGGTGTATAAACATTGCTATTGGCATCACTAACACTTCTGGGTCTGCATGGGGATTAGAGTCACAATCTTTGTTCAGTGCTGAGGAGGGTGAGGACTGGGAGTCGATCAGCTTTTGCGTCTCGCTGCTATGACTTAGGCAGTCAAAGGAGAAAGTTTGCTCCGAAGTATAGTTCTAAATTGCATCTAAATTGCATAACAATATCCGGAAGTATTTTTTTTTAACAGCATGGAATTGCCTTTCGTGCCATTTAGCAGTAAGAAAGATATTTTTGCTTTTCAGGACTGGCCATGACATGGTGCTCAGAGCTGTGTGCAGCTTGGATGAAGTGTTGAGTGTAGACTAGTCTTAGGAACTCATTATGAAGCCATGCTGTTTCATGTCATGTTATATGTGCATGGACTCAGTTTGCCAGAATTTTCTGCCATAATGTGCTAAGCTCTTGACAGGGGTCTCCATGATGTTTGGACACCGTTTGTGACTGTGCTCTTCTCCCCTGTCTGCCCCTGCAGAGAAGGCCATTGAGATGAGGGTGTCCAAGATCGACCACACGGCGCTGCATCCCCACTTGCTGGACATGAGGATTGGCCAGGGCCGCTATGAGCCTGGCTTCTTCCCCCGCCTGCAGTCTGATGTGCTGTCCTCTGGCCCCACCAGTAACAAGTGAGACTGGAGAAGGGCATGCTGGGAAACAGCCCTAACGGGGAGAGATGTGCAGACTTGCTGTCGTTTCAGTTGGCAGATCATGGCATCACAATGTACAGCACTGTTTCAGCCACATTTAAAGCAAGTTTGTTGGGCACATAGGGTTGCAAAATAATGATATTAAGAGTTTCAAAAACTGAAAAATATACCATTCGGAACTGTAAATTGTTAAAAGTTGAATCAAACTAATATTTGGTGTGACTATGCTTTGCCTAAACATTTGGGACACTGTCCTCTTGAGCTACAGTTTTAGAAGATGATTGGCTTTTTGCTGGCTCCAAGCAGAATGGAAGACATACCACCTTTCTTCTCACTTGTGTCTGTCCCTCCAATTAATTGCACACTGCCATGATGATGCTGATATCAGGGCTCTGTCAAGACTATATTATCTGTATCAACTGTTTTTAATGAATTACAAACATTTATTTATAAAACTATTTTTAAAATTGGCATTTGGAATTTCAAACATACTTTTTATCTTCAGCAACACCAGTGTGGAAATCAAAAGTAAACATCTAAAGCTAAATTTAAATTTTAAAAATGTAGGGTGCTGAAGACTTTTGCACAGTACTGTATTAGTTGCCTTGTCCCACTCCGGTGCAATTAGCCAGCTAATGTACTCTGATTAGGCCATTTTATCCTAATTTCTCTGCTCTGAATTCATCAGTACCTAAAAGTTTCCCATAAACGCTCTCAGATGGACCATGGTAGCACATCCCTGTCGTTGTTAATTGCCCCTAGTCGCTGCAGAGGAAAAAGCATTGGTGGTGGTTTAATTTGCTGTGTGGCTGCTGTGTGACTTACATTTGCCCTGTGCCTTTAGCCTTTTATGTCCTTGCTATGGTCCAGTATTTCAGTCAAAGATGTCTTCTCCTTATTTCCACAAACCTTTCTGCTCCCTTCTGTCTTTATATTTCTAAAAATGTTTGATCTATTTCTTAACATTTTCAACCGCTGTCATTGGTGAAAAAAAAACCGTTCCAAGGTTGACATTATGTAGCTAGCAGTATTTTCCGACAATTGTAGGGTTCCGTTTAGCCGATACTTATCAGCAGAATATCAGTTTCGGTGCAGTAATTTTTAATTATGTTTCAACACTGCTTGGAGAATAGGACTGAATAAAAGTCTGGCTGTATGACAGAAGTGTGAATGATGAAGTGGTGCGATGGTGACGTTACCTGTGTGCAGGTGGGCTAAGAGGAGTGCACCTGCTCAGTGGAGGAGGAAAGACCGGCAGAAGCAGCACGCTGAACACCTGTACCTGGATAATGACCAGAGAGAGGTGAGCTCTGCATTCACTTACTCACACCACCTCAACGCCTGTCTTGTGTTTCTGTGTGGCCTCATGTATTTTTTGTCTGAATATTTATATTTCTTGCCATTTGCATGACTTATCTGTTTTATTTTTTCTTCCCTGCTGCATGGCCCTCGCCTCTCTCATCTGGTCTTGTTCTTTCCTATGTGCGTACACACGAATACACTGCACTCGTTCACACATGCGCATATACGGACACGCCCTCACTCACACTCGCACGCACTCAGCATATGGAGTGCTTGTTCCCAGGACTGCATTTCCTGCTGGCTCTGGATTACTACTGGCTGTCCCAGTCTTTCAGGCCCTGCCTGAAGTCTGTGACTGTGGACCTGGTATGTGCAGAGCATCCATGCGTGTGTGGAGACACACTCTCACGCACGCATGTATCCCTCACCCTTGTGTGTTAGTGTGTGCTTTCGTGTGGTACTTCCTTTGTGTGGACTGTGTGTGACCTAAGAGTTGCTGAGAGACTGTTTTCAATGCAGCAGATGTTATGTCCTTGTTGTTGCATTGTTTTGCATTAAAATGGCTTTGTTTTTAAAAGCAACTGTCTCTGACCAGGCGGTGACCCCCTGGCTGTGTGTTTGATTGGTCCTTTTCACTGTTTGGAGTCTTGTTTATCTTGTATATCCCAGACGTGTTTTTGATTGGCCATTTTACTTACTACTCAGTGGTGAATAGGTCACTATATGGTCGCTATGGCACAAGATTGTGGTTTATTGACTGCCGATTTTGGGTGTGTGTGATTGGCCCCTCAGCTCTGTGATGCTCTTGATCTGTGTGTGGGAGTTATCATTGTCAAGCCACAGTCGATAAGGCGCCACCCCCTGATGAAATAAAGAAGATTTGAATTAATTTCTGCGCTAACAGGCTAAGCTGCTCTCTGCTCTTAGTTCCCCAGAATTTAGCTGCAGTTTAATTGTTCGTTAGAAGCAGATCATGTACCCAAATCCCTTAGAGACTGTTCATGTTCTTTTAAAGGAGAACAAAACTCAAATTTGGATCAGCGGGCGTGACAGAAATACGACACGCATTCCAGCCTGGCTCTCTGATGCGGCTTTCTCTTGTGTCTTTGACTGAATCACCCCCCCTCCCCCCTTCCCCATCTCTGTCTCCTTCCGTCTTTTTCGCACTCCTCCCACATGCCCTCTTGAGTCTGCCACTTCAGACAACCCACAAACTCTTTGAACTGTACCGCTTCTGCTCCAAGCAGCTTCAGAAGCTACACTTACATAATGACGGCTAGATTTTCTCCATTTTCTTCCACTGTTCTGATTTGAGCTCTGTTGGGTTTAGAATTCACCTTGTGTTAATGTAGGCCAGTAGTGATCACATTCTTTGCTTCACCTTTTTCTACTTGCATTGTGTCCGGTCAGCTTTTCACAAAATATCCGTTATGTCACTTTAGTTTTTGTGTCATGTCACCGTTTTCCATTTTTGTCAGCTCTCCTGTTGTTAGTGGCAGGCCCAGAAACACACATTTGACAAAAGCATATGACAGGTGATGAAATGTTGTGAAATGTGATGTAAGCCCCGAGTGGCGTGCTGCTGACTCTCTCTCCCCGTGTTGCAGAAATACATCCAGGAAGCCCGGAACCTGGGCACCACGATCCGGCAGCCCAAGCTGTCCAACCTCTCCCCCTCTGTCATCGCTCAGACCAACTGGAAGTTTGTAGAGGGTCTTCTGAAGGAGTGCAGGAACAAGGTATTCTCTCCGTCAAATTTTACTCTCACTTTTAATTGTACTGCGCTTTTTTGGTGGCCTCATTCCAGTCTAATTTTGTCAGTTTATTGCCAGTTGTTTCATTGTTATTTGGTGGAACTGAAATGTTGATTGATTGGGGATAGTGTTGGTTAGGTTTGTCATGGTAATGTATGGTGATGACTCTTATGGTTTTAACGTTTTAGTAGTAAACATGTTGGGTGTCCTAAATTGTTGACGTGTGTGTGTATGTATGTGTGTACTTGCTACAAAGTGAGAACCAGATTTTTTTTTTTTTTTTTTTTTCCAACAGAGTGGGGACATTTTTGGGAAGTGATGACATTTTTGAATGTCCTTTCAACTGCAAGGACAAATTGTGACTTATTAGTTGAGGTTAGGGGCAAGGTTAGAATTAGAGGCAGGTTAAGGTTAAGGTAAGGGTTTGGGTTAGGCATGCGTTGCTGATTGTTAAGATTAGGGACAGGCTGTACAGACACACAAAGGAGTGGAAGTCAATGTAATGTCCTTACTAGGATAGAAGTATGTGTGTGCGTGTGTGTGTGTGTGTGTGTGTGTGTGTGTGTGTATGTTTAAATTTGAAAGTTTAAGCAGTATTGTGTGGACTTGACATCATAAGTGTTCCGTGGCTAATGGCGGCCCCTTTCTGCGATCCCTCAGACGAAGCGCATGCTGGTGGAGAAGATGGGTCGGGAAGCAGTGGAGCTGGGTCACGGGGAGGTCAGCATCACTGGTGTGGAGGAGAACACGCTCATTGCCAGCCTCTGTGACCTGCTGGAGCGCATCTGGAGCCACGGCCTGCAGGTCAAACAGGTGAGCTAATCCACTGCCTCCCACCGCAGCCAATCAGGCTAATACCCTGTCTCACTGCGACCAATCAAAGCCATTCCCTGTCCCATAGCATCCAATCAGGCCTGTCTCATAGCAATCAGAAGCCACGCCGGGAATGTCAGCCAATTCCCTGCCCTGGAGCAGCCAATCAGGCTGATCCCCTACCAGCCAATCAGGGAAAACCAGCCAATCCCCTGCCCTGCAGCTGCCAATCGAGCCAGTTCCTTGCTTCTCAGCTGGCAATCAGAAAATCACACATTGCACCAGCTGATGGGAGAAGCAAGAGGTCTGGATGGAAGCAGAATGAATCTGAATGAATTTTATATGCAACTGTATTTGATGTAGCAATGATCAGTACACTGCAGGAGCACAACAAGAGCTGTCTGCTTTTCCCCTGCAGGGTAAATCAGCACTCTGGTCCCACCTGCTGCACTACCAAGAGGGCAAAGAGAAGAAGGATGCCACGCCCGCCAGTCTGGGACCTCCAGGTGGTCTAAATCCCATTTGCCATTACATCACCTTTTGTTCACACACAAATCCATCCACAACAATACATCTTATACAGGCAATAGCATCTACCCGTTAAGCAGGGGCTAAACATGGGTAATGGTTATATCATGGTAAAGTACATTGAATTGATGAAATATGCTATGCAAATAGTCTAATTATCATTTTGCTTTTTACCATGAATCTATATGCTGGGGCCATTGGCTTTCAGAATCTTTTTAAATATTTTTATCTTAAAATGTTTATTTTTTAGACTTAATGCCAGCGTTTAACCTCCATATCCCCTCCACCCTGTCTCTGTGTGCTTCAGGGTTCATCCAGGAAGAAAGAAGGAAGTCTGATGCTGGAGCAGCTATGCCTCCACTCAAAGTGTCTCTGATAATGGACATGAGGTTAGTGACCAATCATGCGGCTGTTAGATCTGATTGGACCTCACTGTAAAATCAGAGGGGGTGAAGGATTCTGGTGCTTTCTCATCATAGGGGGAGCTCAACACACTATTTCTATCTGTTCCTAGAACTGCAGTATTCCTTTTCAGATATTCCATTTGCAGCAGCATGGATACGGGCAGAAAGGAAATGTATAATACATTTATTATTATACATTATAAATTATATATTATACATTATATATTCTAAATTTGTTATTTATAATTAAACATAAATTATTTATTATCTTATTATTTATGCATATTATTATCATTATGATTATCATATAATTTATAATATGTGTGCGGGACTAGGAAAAGGGGTCACTTGGGTCATTTTATGAAAATTGAGATTTTCCAACAAAATCAGAGTGATCCAAGTTTTTCATTTTCAGAAAAAAATTGGGTGAATTTGTGCACAACAAAGTGTTGTAAATTGACAGTACAGTATGCTGGGATATCACTATCACTGGGATATCACAGAGATACCCCGTTAATCTCAGAATGGAAAAAAATCCCAAGTGACCAATTTTTCTAGTCCTGCAAACATATATTATATATTATTTATATATTATAAATCATATGATAATAATAGGCATGCAACAATAAAAGTATACTGTCTAAATTAAAAATTGACTTTAAAAATAAAAAATGTATACAGAATATAAATCTTATCTTTATAACGAATATAATGTATAAGTATGAGAGCCTGGGAAGGTGTTTTGTTTTGATGGATTGGGAAACTGTAGTGAGATACTGTTAACTGTGCATGAGCCGTTAGGAGAGGAGTTGGGCACTTTGATGCTTTTGGTTGGGCGGGAGCAGAGCAGCGACTGGAGCGCCCTGGGCGATGAGAGTAGTTTAGCTCTCGAACTGTGGAAATCCAGCGGTCGCCATGGTAAAACTGAATTCCATGGCCCTCTCCCTGGATTCTGCGAGGTGCAGCCTGGGCAGAACAGCCTGTTATCAGCCACCCATCCAATCCAAAGAAGCCCTCGGTTTTCCCTTATGCTGATATGTGCTCCCACCCCCTCCACAGACACATCCAGAACATCAGTGAGATTAAGACGGACGTCGGAAAGGCTCGCGCCTGGGTGCGCCTCTCCATGGAGAAGAAGCTTCTCTCTAGACACCTGAAACAGCTGCTGTCTGATCATGAGCTGACAAAGTGAGCCATCCTCCTCTTTCAGCACCATTATCTTAACCATGAGAGCGGCTGGGATTGGTTTAGTATCAAATCCTGACCGTATGAGTGTCTCAGTCATCAGTACATTGTCACCTTAGAAAGGACAGAAGTACTGTATGTTATGTTTGGTCAAATCCACCAAACGCCACATTATGTTTTGTTGAACTGGGGACATCTAGTGGTTGTGCTAATTTACTGCGGACATGGAGATTTAAATTAGAAAAAAAGGACTAAAGTAAAATTAAGTCTGTCCTCCAAACCAGGCAGTATTTACATTTTTAAACTGTCTGCGTGGCTGCAAACTTTATTCTACATGTAAATTGTGGTGTACTTCCTCTGGTATCTCTCAGTTTCTCTATCGGATGTACCAGTATATTCTGTCTTTTCCTGTTATTCTGAAGAGGACAGATTTGTATGACTACAGTGATATAGAAAAGCAGTTTATCCTCTTGTGTTCTGGCCTTTTCATTACACTAATAATTTGAGGACGGTAATTGATTATTTTCACTGCACCATTGACTGAAAGGCCACTTTATGTTCATTCAGTCTGAGATGTTGGATTGATTCATACATGATATATGAGCTCTTTTGAAGTATCTGCTTCAACCCAACACATTGCATTTTTATTTATTTTATGAAGTATTCATAGAATTCAATCATGGTCAGCATTTTTCTAGAAGAATCCCACCTTCAATTTCCAATCTTTGATTGAATGGATATTGCTTTTCATTGTTAATTATGATCCGCCACAGGATCCAAGGGGGAAATAATCGCATCTCCAGCAGCCTGAATGTTTGACTTGTGTAAAATTGAGGATCAATATCTGATGCCTTTTGGTCCTCTCTAACGGCAGTGAGGTTGGAGAGTGAGGCCTTGCTGGAGTCCCACTTCAATGGGTCAAGAAAGTGAAATTTCTTTTGATTGACAGGGCATTATATTATAATGGTTACAGACAGGATGGACAACTAACCAGTATTTTGAAAGTTTAATTCTCCTGGATCTCAAAAGTGCATGTACTTACGACTACTTAAAATTTAATCCAGAAGTGTTTTCTTCCCTGATTGCAAATAAGTTTCTCAGGAAAACTCGGGAGGGTCAAGTGAAATAGCATGTTCATTGCTGGATGCCTTTTTTAAATGCTTAACCATAGTCATGTCTTCTATATGGGGTAGCTGTGGGCTTCATGCTTAAGTTTGTCTGTGTGTTGCTACTGCTGCCACAGGAAACTGTACAAACGCTACGCCTTTCTGCGCTGTGATGATGAGAAGGAGCAGTTCCTGTACCACCTTCTCTCCTTCAATGCTGTGGACTATTTCTGCTTCACCAATGTCTTCACCACCATCAGTGAGTGTCCACACCTTTAACAATTCTAATATAGACTATTACATCTGTAGACAGGGCCATTTGCCCTTTCGTAAAGGATATTAGCTATTCTGCTACTAGGGCAGGTGTATCTGTACTCAGGTCAGTTGCCTCTGCTGCTAGGGTTGCTTCACCTTTAACTTAGGACAGTAATGAGTCCCCTAACTGCCATTATATGACCTGTACTGTCCTCTGTGTTCAGTGATTCCATACCATGTAGTGATCATTCCGAGTAAGAAGCTGGGGGGATCCATGTTCACGGCCAACCCCTGGATCTGTGTGTCTGGGGAGTTGGCAGAGACGGGGGTCCTCCAGGTTCCAAAGAACACCATGGAAATCACTTTTGAGGTGGGTGGGGTCGTTGGACTGGTGTGACGTGTTGGAGATTTAGCCTTTTTTAATTCTGGGAATGCTGACTTCTGCCTCTGTGGGTAACATCTTGCAGACAACAATTTATTTGTTTTTTAGATTTTTTTTTTCAATTGTTTTTTGAATTTTCAGTATGTAAAGACAAACAACCGAAAAAGTATATCAGAAATTACAAAATGGAGGAAGGGGGGTAGCCTCATATTCCCAAAGACAGACATCTCATACTCGTATACATAGATGAACATAATACTACATACATCTGCAATGTCGCACGAATTTAACAAAGAACATAAATCAAGATGCACATTTATAACCAGCATACGTTCATAAACTTCATCAAAGAAAAAAAAAATCTGTGATTATAAAAATACACTAATGTACTCCAGATCTCCAAGGAGAGGTTTTGTGGGATTTTGAATGAAGGTCTATTTTTCCAAGTTGTACTGGTTGTTTCTCATGATTCCTCTGACATGGTTGCTGATTAATGACATGACTTCATTGTTACAGCAATAACATGAAAAAATTGTGAAAGATGTGACTGTTCTCATAAGACACATAATTTCACACTAGGTTCAGTACACAGGGGTGTGCTACTCTGTATAATGTGAGCAGTCATTTTAATTTGGCAATGCAGTCAAGAAACATTAATTTCAGTGTTCCCTTATTTCCCCCCGGAGCAATATTACAGCATGAAAACACGCCTGAAGTCCAGTGATAGAAAAGGCAACATGAATTCTATATCTCCTTTTCTTCCTCTTCCTCTCAGTGCCAGAACCTAGGAAAACTGACCACCGTACAAATGGGACATGATAACTCAGGGCTTTATGCAAAGTGGCTGGTGGAGTGCGTTCTGGTCCGGAACGAGATCACGGGGCACGCCTACAAGTGAGTGCAGCTACTCGGCTTGCATTTCAACCCTGCACGTCCTCCTCATGTATTTGTGGGTTTCCTGCTTGTACTGTGGTTTCCTCCTCTCAAATCGAAAGACAGGCTTGTCAGGATTGGTGTACTTCTATTGTTACCCTGATTTGTGGGTGCTGTTCCCATAGGTTCCCGTGTGGCCGCTGGCTGGGGAAAGGCGTTGATGATGGCAGTCTGGAGCGCATCTTGGTGGGCGAGCTCCAGACTCCCAGCACTGAAAATGAGGAGCGCATGTGCAGGACCCCCCCCATGCAGCAGTCTCCTGGTATGATCCGGAGGCTGGTCACCATCTCGCCCAACAGTAAACCAAGTAAGCCACCTTACGGGTTGAACCCACTTGAATTACATTTGCTAATTTAGGCTGACAAAGCTGCTCAGAATGAGCGGGAATTTAGTAAAAAATAAATAAATAAAGAGTGAAGCCTATTCAGACTTTGGTATAGCTATGGTCAGTTGATTTCAATGTCACGTGACCGCTGAAGCATTCCTCCGCCTTTCATTGGCTCAACTTTTTCTACAAATCGAAAGATTGTGACCTTCAGATTTTTATTGTTTGGGTGCATTCTCAGTATTTGAAGCATCGTACGACTTATACAGAAAATTCCAGGAAATCCAAGTCGTCAGGACTCTATTTTTGGTAATTTTTTTTAATTTAACTTTGGTTTTGTGTGAAATTTGTCTTTTACCTCAATTCTTCCGATGGGGAAAAAAATAATCATCGCAATTTTCGACTCAAACAACCTATCAAGTGTACAGAAATTAATTTCATAAGTTCAGATCCATATGTCTTGTCCCACGTAGTACAATGGTATTGTATACAGTTCAGGTAAATATTCAAATTGCGGAGTTCAGGGGCTTTATGAGGGCTGTTTGTTTGTTTTGGATTTTTTTGTTCAGTGATCAGAAATACTGTCAAAACTGGTCCAAATCAGAGCCATAATTTTAAAGTTTTAAAGTTATTCAAAGTTAGAAAAAACATCTCAGAAGGTGCTGACTGTCTCTGTCTCTTTGTCTAGAGTTAAACACAGGCCAGATCCAGGAAGGCGTGGGAGAGGCCATCAACGGGATTGTGAAGCACTTCCACAAGCCAGAGAAAGAGGTGAGGTCAGATTGTATTGTGCATTTCATAGGGTTCTTTATCAGTACTCTGCAGGAAAGGATTCTTGTTGTTCTTTCCATACATGGAACCTTAAATGGGTTTTCATAGCCAATGTAATGTCCATGTTCAAAAAAACGCTGTGATGGACAGGGTGGGTGAAGTTGTTTGTGCTTGTCCATGTTTAGCATGTACTTGTCTGAGTGTAGAATGACCAGTCATTTGCCTACTGTTTCTTTGGTGTGTTTTGCTGTCTCTTTCCTTTTACTCTCTCACGCTAAACTTTTCCCTTGATTTATTCCTCTCCTCCATCCATTTCTCCCTACAGAGGGGCAGTCTGACCCTGCTGTTGTGCGGGGAGTATGGGCTTGTCTGGGCTTTGGACCAGGTGTTCCAGCACGGCTTCAAGTCGCCACGCCTTTTTAAGAACGTCTTCATCTGGGACTTCCTTGGTACGTGACTCAGCTGTGGTCATATCAGTGTGTCCCGGCCACCTATGACTTTGGGACTGTGAGTGGCTCATTTTGCTTGGCTTCTGCTTCCACAGAAAAGGCCCAGGCTCATTTCGAGAGCCCAGAGCAAAGGGAGGCCCCACTGGACGAGAACCGACAGACGAGGGCTCGCACCTTCTGTCGCTTCATGCGCGCCATCAACAGCACGCCCAGGAACATTGGCAAGGATGGAAAGTTCCAGATGCTGGTGTGTCTGGGAGCCAGGTGAGCCTTCCATCCTTACGATTGCGCTCATGTCTTGGGGATGGATGTTAAGTTTTGAAGCTGTTCTCCTGTTTTCACGTAAGTAGGCCTCTTTTGGCTTCTGAATTCTGATGGCGGACGGGCGCCATGATAATAATGAGGTGGGCGCTCAAATACATCATATGGATTGTCCATTCCAAACAAATGATAAAAAGCAATGAATAAAAACCTCCACATCTCTTGGTTCTGAAGTTATTTAAACATTTCCGTCAAAAAAAACTTCCTTCAGGAAAGGCCAATTTATTCATTTCCAGTACACTACAGATATTTTAAGGGATCTCATAGTGTAAAATCAGCTTAAAAGCCTAGCTTTTAGGGCAAGGCTTAACTGTATGTGCTTTCCTTAAACCCTTTGCGCAGAATACAAAAAATGCCAATTTTTTTCTGTATACACGAGCCTATTTAGGCTTTATAATTCAGTATTTGTGTCACAGAGACTTTGGAAAATTATTCCAGTGAAGCAAACCATTTGGAAATTCAATACAGAATTATTTAGGAATTAAATTTTGGAATTTACTGTCGCCGGCATCTATATCTGCGCAAAGGGGTGAAAGGCACAGAGTGCAGGCAGTTTTGACAGTGTTTTCCCAGCAAGCCAGGCCCATGCTGTATCCTGTGTTGATTTGTCATGATCACAATGTAATCTACTGGTGGGTCTTTCCATTGCCTGCAGTGGCAGGGGGACCTACACTTCCTGTTATTCCCCCTCTGACTGTTTTTTATGGTGGTGATAAATGTGGACTGACATTGCTTTCCGTACCTGCTGGTGCACGGGGCTGTTAGCACCAGAACCTTTAATTTGGTCTTTACTGTATGAGTGAATGTAGATATGCATGCATGTGCATCTTAGGCCCACTGTCTGAATGTTTTTTAGGGAATGTGTTTGAGTTTGTGTGGGCGCATATCCATGTGTTTTAATGGACATGCTGATAGCTCGATGTATACACTTGCCAAATATTCACTTGACACGTCTGCACATAAACCAGGCTCCTCCAAATAGAAAATCATGTCACTGCAAAAAAAAATGTATAATGCATCGAAATATGATAAAATGGTTTCATTTTTTTTCGAATTGAATGTTAGAATGGGCTAGTTGCATGATCTTGGTGAGTTTGACCACGGTATGATTTTTTGGTGCAAGACATGGTGATAACGGCGTCTGAGAAAAATGTGCTCTTTGGGGATTTTGAATCGCTACAGCCTAAAGAGTTCACAGAGAATATTACGATGGACGAAAACCATCCAGTGAGTCAGTTCTGTGGCTGAAAAGACCTTGTTAAAGTGAGAGGTTTGGAGGGAGGAGGCAGACTTTAGGCTACCAGAATGGGCAGAAATGCCTCAATTGCAGCTGTTTACAGCAACACTTCAAACCTCAGTGCAGATGACCTCGTTCAGATAATGCCAGACTCCACTCCTTTCCACTGCGAACGGGAAAGCGAGGCTGCATGGGTGTGGTATCATCAAACCTGGTTATTTGAATATTGAAAGTAAGCCTTATCTGACAAAAGCTGATGGTAGGCTCATAATTTCATGTAAACGGTATCTCTGAACCCACCCTGCCTTATGTCAGCAGTGCGGTGGCTTTGGCGGCGTAATGATGGAAGGAATATCTTTTTGGCAGATGTTCAGCTCCATAAATTCAACTGAACACCATTTGAATGCTGCAGCATATCTAAGCATTGCTGCTGACCATTTGCATCCTCTTTTGAACGCAGTCCAAGCCTAGTCAAATAGGCTCTACCAATAGGATAATGTGCCATATCACGGAGCTCTTGTAGTCCAAAGCTGGTTCTCTAAACAGGAGAATGACTGCAGTTTCCTCCAATGGCCTGCGCAGAGCCAGTGACATATCCAGCATCTCTTCTTGGGATGCATTGGAGTTGCGGAGGATCAGTGTGTGGTTGACAAAAATGTGGAAATCGTGTGGTGCTCTTGAGTCAATTTGGACCCAAAATCCTTATGCAGTGTCTCCTGCACCTTAATAAATCCATGCCATGAACAATGTGAGCTGTTCTGGAGATAAAAAGAGGCCCTATCCAAAATTACACAGGTCTGTGGAATGAAGTGGCTTGTGAGTGTGTAACTGCTGTCTGCCATGGCACCCTTCATCATCAATTTCACTCACAGTATGACTTCACCTCAAATCCTAAAATCTTTCTTTTTCACATAACAGAGCATTAGTGGCAGGGAGAGACCATTCAGCCCAATAAGGCTCACCTTTTTCCTTTCACTAAAGTGTGCTTAATACTTAAACACCAGACAGCATCTAGCACTGTATCAAGCCTGGGCTTGAAAGCTCCATGAGTTTCTGCATCTAGTACATGACCTGACAAGCTGTTCCACACTGTGACCACTCTGCCTGAAAAAATACTTCGTAATATTTGTGCTAAATTTACCAGTGATGACTTGTTGGCTGAAATTTGGGTAGGCACAAAAAAATCCCTTATAACTAGTTAGTAATTTTGTCCCATTTCAGGCATTTTCCATGTTTGAAAATTTTTCCAATGATTAGAAAATCCATTGGCAGATAAAAAGAGCTTCTTTCAAATGCAGTGTTGCAGCGATGAAATAGACTAGTGAATTCCATTCATAGAAATGTTGTATTCATTTTACAAAAAAGACAAAATTGCTCTGTTAAGTTGTGCTTTTGCTTTCAGCACATCCTGCATTGCAGGCTATCTACGCAACCTGCCCTTCGTGATTGTTTAAATTACAACAACGTAGATTAGAAACATGTATACAGAACTGAATGACCTTGATTGAAATACAATTTCACGGTGAAATGACAGTTATATTTTTCATCTTAACTTAACAAGGAGAACTGGCCTCTTTTGATTGGCCTGAGGGTTTTCCGAGTTCAATAAGATTAGTTTAAAAAAAAATTTTTTTTAAACCGATCAAGACCAATCATTTGTTGAAAGGGATGTTCTGTGCCTCTCTTATTTTCAGCTCAGCATTTACCACTGAAATTTACCTTTGGCAAATTTTCATTTATGACCCCTAGTTTTGCCAACATAACTTGGCCTAAATTATAATTATAATGCGTGTGTAAACAGTTGCCGCTAACGAAGATTAGCATTATTGTGTTGCATACATATCTCCCTTTTTACCCTGGCATATAGTTGTCCATTCTCAATAATAAAGGCTAAATAGCTGCCTTCTCTCAATCCCCACAGGGACCACCTGTTGCACCACTGGATCGCTCTTCTGGCAGACTGTCCAATCACGACGCAGATGTACGAGGAGACGGCACTGATAAAGGACCACTCGCTGGTGAACTCTCTGATCAGAGTGCTGCAAACTCTGCAGGAGTTCAACATCACACTGGAGGCCTCGCTCGTCAAAGGCATCAGGATCTAGAACCCCTTTTTCCTGACATAGAGGACCCCAGCAGAGAACCACAGGAAAGGACTGTTACAAAGGTTTACTGTTATACAAGGATGGAGACTTGAAAAAAGGAGACTGTTTCTGGCTTATTTTAAAGCTGCTCTTAATGTTTGCCATATAATAAGTGCAATGAGCCTTTTAAAAATGTGTCATTATTTTTTATCCTCAATGTTAGACATTTTTAAAAACATGTTTTTTATTGTCATGATTCATAAATGTTATTTTGGTGAAGACGGCCCATCTGTATCTTGTTAACAAAATGAACACCTTTCTTTGTTGTTGTTAACTGCTGACAATAGCTGTATTTAAGAGGAAAATAAGGAGGATGAAGCTGTTAATATATTTTCTGAAGGGAGCAGTATTTTTTTGATATGTCTGTCCAGTTGCTTGCTCTGTTGTCAGAATTGTACAGTCAATCATCATGCAGAGCAGAAAGCAAATGATGAGGAGTATGCTTTATAAGTACTAATGATAGGAGGGAATCCCTTTTTTACAGTGTAAAAAGATGCATTTTAAGTCGTTTTATATGTACATATTTTGACTTGACCTATTAAGGAAAGTCACTGCCCAGATTTTACATATCATTTTACCCTACAAGAGGCCCCAGACAGCTGTCATTATTATGCCTGATGCACAATTGTATTAATTGGGAGCAGTAGTAAACCATTCCAAAATATGCTTCAAACTTTCCTCTTGCTGTGCAACATGACAGCCCCTCAGCAGGTCAGCTGGCATTACAGAGCTTCCGTCTCTCAGGCTAGAAGTGTTGGATCTCTTGGTGTACTAGTGAATACCTCTGATCAGAACTAAAGCCCCTCAGTCCATATGCACAGCTTTCCTTGTCTTATGCACTCTGGGATCGGTTGGCTGCTGACGAGGAAGGGTATTGTGGGTAATGGTGGAACAAATGACCATGGTGGGAAGGACAAAATGCCATTAAGTGTGTTATTTTTGACTAAGCACATGAATGCTCCCCATTTCATGAACTACCCCACCCCTCCTCTCCTATGCCAAACCATGGTCTTCTTCTGGTTCTGCTATGCAATATTCTCTGCACAGGAAAAAGAAAAAAAGACATGTATTGTGGAATTCAGGATTGTATCAGAAATAGATATTTATTTCTCTTGGTTTACTCTGAGCAGGATTGCAAAAATCGGAGCATTACTGCTTGACAGCCGAAGCACATGTGAATACAGACATTTTCATTCCTGCAATGCTCGATGGTGCTGGTTTTGGCCATATCTGGCATGGGCTTTGTGGGTGGATGAGTTAGTGTTTTGATAATATTTCTTGACAGAGCTGTGTTATTTGGTGTAAAAAAAATTGTGCAACTTGTGTACAGTGTATAAAATGTAATAAAAGAGAAATTCTGGATGTGTATGTAAGGATGGTATATTTTAAGAGGAAAATGATTTGTTCTTGTGCGTCTATTAGAATTACCCGAGTTGCTTGAAGCTATTTTTGGAGCAATTGTGATTTCTATGGCTCTATTCTGTTGGATATCGGAAGTGTAACACTTTGATCGATATTACCTGATAATTACACTTGTTCTTGTAGGCTTCGCGTTAATAAACGGCAAATATTTTAACAGTAAGCCAAAAATGTTAATTTCCATGTTCGTGTATATTAACAATATACGAGTTATATAATCAAGAGAACCACAAAGCGCCCGCGTGAGTAGCAAAACAGTGATGTATAAAAATTGGTGCTCTTGTGTCTCCGGTAAAAAAGATATCTCAGTCCAGAAAAAAAAGATGAGATACAGGCACTCAAACTTTTCGAAGTAATGCAAATAAAAAGCCTTCATTATCACATGGCTGAACACTTAAAAATTGCCGACATGTTTCGACCTCAATAGGCGGTCTTCATCAGGGCCGCCGTGCATTACTTCGAAAAGTTTGAGTGCCTGGATCTCATCTTTTTTTCTGGACTGAAATGTACAAGTTATATTTGTACTGCACATTTCTTATAATATGCAAAATATCAATCGCAAATTGCCTATACGCCACATATGCGCTGAGCACAGCTGAATAGAGAATTAAATGCAGGGTTACACAATACTCAAAATGGGCTGGGAGGAGGCGAATATCCATATTCACTGGTAGCACGCTTAAAATTTCAGCTGCTCAGGTGATTTAAAATATTATTACAGTTACGCAAAAACGGCGCGTGAAAGGCAAATTAAACATCGCAGCTGTCCTATTGCAGGCATAGGGAAGTTAATATATTGCTGTTATAATCTCATTCGCGCCATTTCAGAACCCCGCTGAGCAGTAGGCGTCTGTTTCGTTCATTTTTTTTGTGGGCATCATGGGAAGTGTAGTTTCAAGTACCTCAAACCTGGCAAATGGTGTCTTATCATTCATATAATTTTACTAGTGTTCCCGGAATGCAACATTTTTAAATGCCTAGCACTGAGCGAACCTATTGGCTATATTCGCGCTCTAAAGTATACGTTATAATGCCTAATATGGTGTTCCTGTGATTACGTTCTGTCTATGATTTTATGGTAATATGATTCTGGATATCCAGCTCTGTTTGAGTAAGACATGCGCAGTGTCGTGCTTTAAAATCGGTGAGGATTCAAACTTCTCGTGGGGTGAGTCTTGTTTTTCCGTCTGTAAAACTACACTGCAATGAACTATAAAGACATTTCTGGGGATGTATAACAGTAGGAATGTCTTAAATTTAACAGCAGCTGTCGCATGCAGAGATGTAGACGGAGGCAGTGTCTGCAAGATGATCAATACCGCGCAACAATGGAAAAGAGTGGATGAGAGCGTGGCGCGGTGGCCAGTCTGCTTGATCAAAACAAAAACCAAATTCGAGGACGGCGTTGTTGCGCGCGTGAAAGTTTGAAATGATTAGGAAGTGGAATTTAGAGGTTTCACGTGTTTGTTTTTTTCAAACGTTGATACTTGAGTCTATTGGCAGCGTTTCCTAAGTCCGTGTTGTGTAGTGTTGAACGCGTGTCATCAACCTGTATTTTCAAGTAGAGGACGTCCCCCTTTTATTTTAGACCGTCCGAAACAGGACGGATACTTTACATAGGTCTTCTCATCCGGCATGAGTTGATCGAATCTGGAAATGTGATATAGGCTCGAATGCTGTCTCTTGTCAACAATTAACTATTTTAATGTAAAACCAAGAAACTGTGCGTCGTCAACTCTCTCTCTCTCTTTCTCTTTAAACTGTAATTGAAGCCTCACAATGGCGCCGCATCAAGGGGCTTTTCGTGGACACCGTTAACATTTAACTGAATTCCCATACATGCGGGAATGATTTGGTGCAGCAACGTATACTGGCTGCCAAAGCTATCTTTGATGGCATGAGTTAATTAACAGTCTTGTATGGAAACACTCGGTACAGTATGTTGCACGTGGCCAATACATGGTTTTATACTTCCGTTATATGGAGTGATTGAAAGCAAAACTAACGGCGGTGGGTAAATGAAAAGTTTCCTGTGTTGCAAAATGCATACAACTCGTTTTTGGAATGTCGGAATTGGGACGTTCGACGAGCATCACTGTCCAGCAAGGTCGTGTCGGGGTCCTTAGTCCAGCAATATTAGAGTTGCGTCACGCATAGTATGCAAACAATGACCGCAGTGACGGTTTACCCACAGTGAACCCAAAGTTTCGAGTGGGTACGGAAATAATCGATATATTTCAGAAATGTTTTCAAAGCGTGTGGTGTCCGCCCCCTTTTCGGGGAATGAAAATAGCCGGGCATTTGCTGTAGCCAACTTTATGAGAGGCATTCGAATTTTTCCATTTGGCTAGACCTACTGCTGTCGTATTATAAAATGTTTCTTTCCTTCACAGTTTTGCATTGTTTTTTCGAGCTCAAGGATTGTCGAATGAGATGTTTGGCTTTCACAAGTCCAAGATTTACCGCAGTAATGAAGGCTGTTGTATTTGCAAGACCAAATCCTCCAGCTCTCGGTTCACAGACAGCTGCAGATACGAAGAAAACTTCAGGCTGTGCTTTGGGTAAGTTGTTGCCTCATAATGCAGAATATTAACTCTGAGTGAAGCTTCGCTCAAAAGTTTAGTTCAGCCTCGCGTCGCTGTTTATAACTAGACTATTTACCAGTAGCGGGTGGTGGACAGAGAACAAGGAGGGCGATAAACATGTCTTTAAACTGCTTATTAGTCTTGATCTGTTTTCAGTCAATTTCCCTGGTAAAAGGCACTTGAACTCTCCCCTCTCAGGTGTAGCTAATTGTCTTCGTTAAGACGAGAAATCAAACAGACCAGTTGAACGCAAAAAAGAGCGCATTTCAATCTTTTTCAATTAAACAATTATTACGCACAGGTTTGATGACTTGCTTAGGCTGTGACAAAATTTAACGCGGAAAATCCACAGTGATTTTTTTTCGTGAAGAGTTGCCTATTTGCATGTGAATTAAACATTTTATAGAATTTATTATTCACTCGCCGAAACATTTCATTATGAGGGAAACTAACATGTTGACCAAGAACAATGATTGAGATCGGGTCACTAATCTCATCCGTTTCAAGGGATGGTTTCCGCCCCCCCAGTTCTCCGTCCACCACCCGCCACTGCTATTTACGGTCATTCAACGACCGAACCGAACGTCCTTACCGAACGGTCGGTACAAATCCATGTACCGTTCCCAGATAGCAAGCACTTCCACTCCGGATCAGCACCGACTCTGCCGACTCCAGCTGATGTGGCTAGAATCTGGTCCGGAGTCGTCGGCTATCTGGGTTACACCCCTATTTTGGGGGCATCCGTGTAGGCTGGCTTGTCCTGGGAAAGTTCACCTCTGTTCTGGTTTTCTCCATTTGAAGATAATGGCGATCACCATGGCTCTCTGGAGTTCCAGAGCCTTATAAATGGCTTTATAACCAAGACTGATATATGTCAACGGTTTTGTTCCTCATCTGTTCTTGAATTTCTTAAGATCGAAGAATAACGTGCTGCTCCTTGCCTACTTCAGATTGCCGTTGAGGTTCTAATCAAATTATGTTCAGATTCAACAGGGCTAACCGCAAGGAAGTGGCTATTCGCCCCGCAGCGGGGTGAGTTTAGGGAAATACATCAGCTATCTGTCCCGCAGCGGGGCCGATAAGGGAAGCAGTTCTGCTATTCGCACCACGGCATGGCGGATAACAGAAGCACTTCTGCTATTTGCCCAGCAGCTGGGCCAATAACAATTTCATTTTATAATCCACCCCACTCCATGAAGTTTCGCGCGGAAGCGCTGCGGGGCGAATAGCCTCTTCCTAACGGTAATAACACCTGGGCGTGTCCAGTGAAATTCAACCCCATTATCAATTAAATTTGTTTCATTGGTTGATTTAGTATTTAGGTGGCAATTAATTTTTCGCATAGGACCAAGTAGGGTTGAATAACGTTTTTCTTTCAGTAAATGGAATCATTATTTTAAAGTGCATTTTGCGTTTACCCTGGTTATTGTCCAATAATAAGACTGGTTTGATGATCTGAAATATTTAAGTGCAAAAATATGCAGAAATTGAAGCAATCAGGAAAAGAACAAATGGTTTATTCCATGAAAATAGGGACAAAGACCTTCAAAATTTTTTTCACAAATTTCTGTGGAAATCCACATTTTTATAGAGTGGAACATAAGCTTCAAGGAAAAATACTAAATTTAATATTTCCAGCCAAATTCTGTCAGAATCCTACTTGCTACATCTTCAGAGTTAAAATGACAAAATGTAATAAATTTTGGGCTTCAAACACTACCTGGCTTCTGCATCATGTTTTTGGGTGCATTCTTGCCAACTGTGTTGATTTTATATTTTGAAAGCTTGATTAAGTGTATTTTGGTTGCTGAAAGTCCCCATCTGTTCCAGATTTTTCAGTTTTCTGCATTAAAATTGGGTGGTGATGGTGGTGCAACGCGAGTCACAAAACATATACATTTTCTTCCCACGCCATAACCCCTGGCAGGCTGTAATTGTAAATTCTATTTTTCCTACTGTTGCCCATACCTAACTAAATTGTACTACCATTATGCATATCTAGTCCTCATATGCAACTGTGTAGGACATTAAAAGTTGGTAACGCTTGTAACGCGAATCACACTTTTGCATAATATTTCCATTTAGTGGTTGTAAAATTTTAGTTCCCTTCTGTACACTTTAAAACCACATTTAGTAGTATGAACACTGAGAGTGTTAATTATTTTCTGTGTACACTTTTAGGAAAAATTTCAACTGAAGTCGATGTGTTTTTTGTGTTGTCCTTTTCTTGTAAAGCAAGTCACGCTGTAATTAGTGTTAATTAAAGCCATGTTATGAAATCAAATGGATATTTGTTCATACCTTTTTATAGCTTTTACCAACAGGTTCCAGCACACACATGATGGTGCTAAAATTCATCATTATAGGTATAGGCCAAAATATAAATTTGGAAATGCACTAGAATGTTATGCGAGTCACCGTGGAAATGCCCAAATACTTTTTCACAGCACAGTATGATATTTTGTTGAATCTTTGCATTTTGAATTTATCTGTCTATTATTTTTTAATAGTATTTAGAGTGCTTTTCCAGTCTGCGGTGCTAAATCGAGCAATTGCCAATACAAAAAAAAAACCCGGCTGTAGCTTTTTCGCCAAAATTTCTTACACTTCCGGGACTGCCACACCTCCGGAGCACAGCTTGTGTAGCAGCATGATAACAACAATTTAGCTGCACTTGAGAAACTGCAAACAATATATCTGCTAAAATGAATCCAAAAAAAACTACTGGATGCATAATTTGGCTTCTATGCTCAGTATTGTACGGCCAAGTATCCATAACCATGCAAGCTGACGCAACTTTTCCTCCGCAGCTGCATGCGACCAGAAGCAACTTGGCCACCAAACTATTCCATGAAGCATTGGAAATGGGGCTTGATTGAAACATCCGGGTATTTTTTTTTTGTATTGGCGATTGCTCGCATTGGTGTTATATGACATCTTTTCATGTTAATATATCTGTTGGGTATTCATTTTATCAGAAAAGGCCATTAAATGTGGAGGCCATTCGGTGCTGGCCATCCTCTTAGGAAGAATTTGTTGTTTTGAGTGGGCGTCTCCTAGGATAATGAGACCTACACTGATTGGCCAGTGAACTGAGCGAAATATTGGTACTTTTATAGAGAGGGAGGTGGGGAGGACAAGCATGGGTCTGGGAGACAGCAGGGAACACTCTAGTAGGCATGAACTATGCGGAATAGGTCTGTTTGTTTTTATCTTATTTTTTTCAACAGCAGGAATTTTAAACTTTGTGTTTCAAATGCAGAATGGACCTTTCCAAAACGCAGGAGTAATCTCCGCCCCCCAAGTTACTGTTGCTACGTCCCCCAAGCTTTTCAACAGAATTTCAAAATAGCTGGCACATTGACTGTATCCTTATGTGGCATGCAGTATGGAAAAACCTTGGAAAATTATAACAAAATATAAATAATAGAGCACCGAGCTATAATTTTCTCATTTTCTTCAGAAAAGTGCTCCTTTCTTGCATAAGAAGTGTTGTTTTAACTGTTTAAAAGTGGAATTTTTCCATGCTTCCCACTTGAACACTACTATTCTCTCTGTTTATAGTTTGGTTGAAAATCGTGTCGGGGATATTTGCAATGCTTGTGTCCTGTTAGTGAAGAGATGGAAGAAACTGCCTCTGGGATCTAAGAAGAACTGGAGCCATGTGAGTCACTAGCTTGATTTTTAGTCCACATTCTAGAATATGCTTTTGACAAATACTTGTAAACCCATTATCCTGTTGCATACATAGTCCTATTTTTCGCACAATGTTTCTGAATATGCCAATGTTAGTAAATCATATTTATTGCAATTTATGCAATGTATTATGATCCTGCTATACTTCTATTGGCTTGTTTTGTTGATCTTTAGGAAAGTTTTTCCAACTGAGCTGTATCTTTTCTATTATAATCTTAATGATTGCAATGTATGCCCTAGCTGAAGGACTGTGAACTATAACCTTTGGTAGGTGGTGGATGCTAGAGCAGGCTCTGGTTTCAAGCTGACCAAACCCAAAACCGTGAAGAGGAGCAACATGACAAAGAGAAGCAAACTAAGGAGTCTTCATAAAATGAAATGGCAAAGTGAGTTTGGGACCTTTCCAGAATATTGGGACTGGGGTGTATTTAACCTTGTTACTTCACCTTTCCTTTCGAATCTTGTCATTTTTGTTTTGTGGGTCAATATGATGTGATGCGAAGAGGATCCATATCTATTTTCGTGATTACTGGAATATTTTTTGTCAAATAACATCATGCAATTGATAAGGCTGCAATGTGAGCACATTACTTCCATTGTAATTGCTTCTATTGTGGCAGGGGTCCTCAATTTTTTTTCCTGGAGGACCAGTTTGACTACAGGCTATTTTAATAGCATAGAAGAGGACACCTCATTCATAAAATCAGCGTTGCTGTGGTGAATTTGAAGTTGTAGTGCTGAGGTAGATCAATGGCTTGCATCCATACTGGTTGATATTTGTCAATACTGTGACCCTTGCATCCTAGGTAAGAGTTTCTGTTATATAGGTAAGTCAGATGTGTTGATATGCTGACTTGGCCCTTTGCTAACTGCGGCAAAATGCTGTCTGTCTTTGTCCTGCCAGATTCGGATGCACTGAGCACCATCTCCAGCGCGTCCTCCTCCCAGTCACCAAGCCACAGTAACCAGTCAGATGATGGGTCAGACATCGACTCCGAGCTGCGGCGATCTACCCCATCCATATTCTCTTTCTTGGACCGCTCCTACTGGAAAAGGTGCTGCAGTTAACTGCTTCTTTTGATAGTTTTCCATATTTTTATTTTTCATTTTAATATAACTTTGTGGCCAATTAACAATAACTGTCATGTGGTATGCCTTGCCTGCTTGAGGAATATAATGTTTCCTGCTATCCAACACTGCTTAAACCTCTGGAGACTCTTGAGGCTTTCTTCACCCAAATTTGCATGTTTTCTTTGGTGAAAGTAAGGATATCAATAATACTCAGCAGACTGCTTTGAAGGATCTGTAGTATGTTCAGTAATTTCGATCGAAAGCCCCAAAAGAGAAGACAATGACTGTGTTGTTCAGAAGGCTTGGAATTACAGTCTTTAGTGTGGAACTGGCACATGGGAGTAATGCTCCATATCTCCACTCAGGCAAAAGGTGTGCTGTGGAATCGTGTACAGAGGGCGCTTTGGTGAGGTGATGATAGACCCACGGCTGTTCAAGCCCTGCTGCAGCTCCCGAAAGCAGGTGATGCTGACACCCACACATGATACCAGCCTTCAGGAACCACATGCCACTGCACTCCCAAAAGAGCTCAGGGAGAGTTGGTGAACTTCCTCAAAGTCTCTGTACCTCTGTTTTGTCTCCAGTGGTGGACTCTACCTCTCTCTTTTATTAGTTTTACTCTGTCTATGGGGCAGGCAAATGGGTATCTGCTTTCCAAAATTCATTTCTCCTTGTTAATTTTTTTGATGAAGAAAAAAAGTTAAAAGTATGGGCATTAGTGCGATACTTGTAGGATCAGGGTGCATGATCATTATAAAGGAACTTAATGGGCATTTAATACTCCTTTGTTTCATAAGAAAAACAATGATTCAATGAACAGTAGCTGTGTTTGTTAATACTGTCATTATTTTTGAGCATAACTTTCATTCTATAGATTTATTCCATTCCTTTATTTCCAGTCTTTTTAAATGGTCAAAAATTATTTGATCACTGATGTGCGAAGTTGTGCATTTCAGATGGTAGCATGAGTCCTCAAAAGCACGACTTGAAGTCTGTTTTAATGCTGTTCAGAAATTTTGGCTCTGATTTTCAGAAGAGCTGCTTGTCTTCCAAGAAACAATGATCAAATTGTGTACCATATACTGTATTTCCCATTACTGACTTTAATATACAAAGATTACTATTGAGAAAGAATGTTATGGTCTGCGAATTTGTTCCATTTTTACCAGGCGGGTTGTAATAAGGTCTCATCTGCAGAAGACTTTTTAAGATGTTTTATGGTGGTAGGATAGTTCTGTTTTTGAATGGGGTCATTACAACATATGCCCCAAGTCATGCCTTACATCAGGGCTGCCCAACCCTGTCCCTGGAGAGCTACCATCCTGTAGGTTTCTGCTCCAACCCTAATTCAAAACACCTGATTAGGCTCATCAGTTGCTCTTCAAGATCTCTAACTGCGAAAACAGGTGTGGTTTGCTTTGGTTTTAGTGATAACCTTCAGGATGGTAGCTCTCCAGGAACAGGGTTGGGCAGCCCTGCCTTAAATGGACATAGGTTATTGCTCACTTTCTTTTTATTTAGTTGTCCTTTTGGGTCAGTTTTTGAGTTGTATAAAAAGTTTGTACATGTCTGCAGATATTTTAGAGAATTGGCTCCCCTAATCTGGCCCTCGAATCCAAATTCAGACCTGGTTTTCTTTACTTCCTGGCAGTTCAGTGAACAATGATTCCCACTGATTGGCCAGACTGTCATTTGCCTGACTCCCAGGTAAAGGGGGGGTGGAAAACCTGCCATTCTTGGCCCTCAAGGACCCTGATTTGAAGGTTTGTGCATCTGTTAAGTTATTAGGCTTTTGGAGATGAACTGCACCTCTCCTGGAAAGTGGACGAGAATATGTGGCAGAGCAGGGGGCGGTGACAAAAAGCTGCCATCAAGTCAGACAATTCCCAGCGACCATCAAAGTTTATACGAGAAGAGAGATATATTTTACATCCTTTCACATCCATCCGTTGTCTTGTAGCTTACAGACCACGTTTGTATAGAGCTGTAACAACATAAGACTAAAACAATCTCGTGTTAAGTTTTACTTCTGCTCAGATAATGAAGATTTTCTGCAAACCCTTGTAGTTGTGGTCTAAAATAAGAGCCAATCAGCTCTTTGATTAGGGGACAGCTGGGCATTTCCCATCATGCCCTAATCATTGTAGTTAGTTGATAGCAGCTGTGGCGCCTGGCTCTAAAAATGGCGGCTGCTGCATACTCTTTTTCTCGTGTGCATACCAGTTACCAGATCAAGTGAGGATGAAGTAGGACACAAATCTAACCAGCCTGCATTTTGTGATGGTTGCCAGTGAGCAATTCTGTGCAGGCTTGGTTTATCTCGAATGAGCCTAAATGTCTTAACTTGTTGACATCACCAAAATGGAAAAAGCTAAGTGAAGGCATTTTTAATGCCAGTCACTGTAATATATTCCTGATTCATATTCTTCTGAATCTATCCTTAAAAGCTGCACACAATCTGATATGATGCACCTACTGTACAGTGTCAATACTTGCAACTGTAAACTTGCCTCTTTTGAAGGTAACAAGTATTAGGTTTTAAGGTATTAAAACAAGCCTGTGCTTGAGGTGTTTGAAGATACTTCTGAAAGTTAATCATCCCTGAAAACTTTGTAATCATATTCTGGGCCTAATCTTTCTGAGAAACCCCCATTACTTCTCATTTTCTTTCTCCACTAGATAGATTTCCTCAAAGCCAGCTTGGAATGTAATATTTGTAAGCAGACATCACACAAACCAATTTCCTGCAAGTCTTGGGGCTTTTATAATTCAAACTTTTTTCCCGCAGCTTTTTGCAGTTCAAACTACAGCATATAATTAATATACTGACATTCTTATGGGTACTTCTGTCATAGGGTGATGCAAGTGATGTTTCATGGTGAATGGGTCCAGTCCACTGTGTAACAGTAATTTAACAGGTGCTTATGTTAAAATGTGTTTCCTGACATTCATCGTTTCAATATGTGGGGAAATAAATAGAAATTCCTGGTTTATTTCAATGATTCGAGGTACATTTTGGAGATCAGCCAGTGAAACTGTCGTGTTTTTTTAAATGGCTTTGGCCTTTTCTGACCAATTTATATCTATTTATTTTTGCAACTTCATCTGATACTGTAAAGAAGTTTGAGAATTGATTTTTATTTTTGAGCACTTTTCTCTGAATTGTTTGATTAGTCATTGGAGTTTTGAGACTATTTTGTATATCTCTGCTGTAATACCTCTGAATTTTAATAAAATACGAAAAATTTCTTTGTGTTTTGCTTTGCACGTGTCTAGTGCATTGTCATTATTATCTTGCATAAGCCCAAGTTAACTACGAAAGGCACTCCATATTTCGATAAAAATACCTAGTTATAGTGATGTAGGTTTGAAAGGCGTGTGATAACCTCACTTTTCAGAGCCACGCTAAACATATCGCAGGTTACTTTGCTGATTTGCAAGTGGTAGGACTAATTGGTTGAATGACTGGTCAATTTATGACATGGTTGTATATTGCATCACAAAGTTATAAGGCGTTGTCCTATGCACATAAATGACAACACAAAATGTCTATTTGTCTTTCAAAGATTCTGCTGATTATGAGACGGAATTTGCATAAATTTGTTTGGGATGCTTATTGTAAAGTCCATACGCCCAAGATTTCCTCCTCGGCATCAACAATCAAACGCTTTCTTATGATTAATTATGTTGCTGTAAAAAATACCGAAATGAGTCATGGCAGTCGGAAAAGTTTTAGATTTTTTTGGCATTTAATAGGATTATTGCCATAATTAACAATCTGACATCCATTACAAAAATGTCTAATAGGCAATCACTTAGCCATTATCATTTCTTAATCATTAGTTCACACCCTAGGATTCAACAAAAGAAATGCTCCTAAACTGTTTAAATTTGGGGAAATTGACAAATCAGTTTTGTTAGCACTGGTCAATGCTCAATTCCCATGTGCAGTTTCAGAATAATTGGCCAACCAAGTGAGGGGAAGATGGCCTCCGATAATATGATTAGGCTTCATTGGTTTTGATTATCAGGCAAATAAAATTGTTTCATTGTTAAAATCAGGCAAATAGGGGAGTAATAAACTTGCAGGGTGAGGTTGCTGCGGGCCTTCCAATTCTCTGACAGCATGCAATTATATTGGATCCATACTCAAAATAAAAATTGAGGTCTATTGCTCTATATTCCTCGATGACCACTGTATCTAAAAGTTTTTGGGATTTACATTTGATAAGCAGTGAACTCAGGTCTTATAAAGAATATTTGCTGACTCCTTAGGCAATTAATAACTTCAGTTAAGCAACTGAGTGCAGGAACAAACCAAAAGCCAGTAGCCACAGCGACCTTCCAGGATGAGAGTCAGAACCAGCAATGAAATTGAGATGCTGTCAATTAAAATACACTAGAGGGCGACAAATTCCGATTTAGCATCAACCGACGGCTCACCGACGCTCTTATGATTCTTCTGACTTCCATGCTCGGGGTCGTGTACGTCAGATTAATAGGATGCTTGGGTTGGCATGACCGACTTCTGCACAGAATTTTTGCATGTGGTAATTCAGCCTAGTTCCCTCGGTCATATTTGAGTGGAGGCTTAGCTTCTGCAGGCCCTT
Organism: Gymnothorax javanicus; assembly: GCA_029692085.1. Lineage (NCBI taxonomy): Eukaryota > Metazoa > Chordata > Actinopteri > Anguilliformes > Muraenidae > Gymnothorax > Gymnothorax javanicus. The sequence continues at coordinate 20,383,892 of CM056209.1, forward strand.
AACTCAAACATGTGACGCAATTCCCGAGAAATTTCGACTGTAGTTGCGAAAGATTCCCATCTCAACATTTATATTTGGGACTGAAACTACGCCAGAAAAAAAAAAAAAAAAAAACCATTAAATGCCTTGTGTTAGCATATACCATGTACCAAAATGTCTGAAACATTATGATGTTGGTACACTTTAGGTTTGCTCTGCATCACTGGATGATCGTTCTCAGTGTCAGAAGTTAAAACCATTTAACTTTTAGTAGGCACCTAAAGCCAATTTAATCTTGAAGACTGTATAAATTGTTGTGTTGGAACTGTGTGTAGTGGGCTTTTACAGGCGGACTTCGCGTTACAAGTGCCACGAAATGAGCACATCACTGAAGGTTTCCGAAGAATGGCACTTTGATCACGTACAAAGACTCTACCCAAGCCTTGGCCAGTCGAGTGTGAAATACAATGGGATAATTTATGACCGCCATTATTCCTTGCTTTAAGCATGCAGAACATCTTCGCCTTCAGTGGCGCAACAATATTAATACTGTTTTTAACCAAAACGTTTGACATGACCAACTCTGCGCTTGATGTCCCCCAGACCAGATTCATCGTGTAGTGTTGATCCTCTGAGAAGTTTGAATTCAAATAAGGAGGTAAACTTGCATGCTTGTATTTGCAAAGTATTCCGCTTTGATGGCTTTCTTAGCACACGCACTTCGATAAAACGCTCTTAAAAAGCGGGAAAGACGTCCCTGCCGCATCATCTCCATTAGTCCATGAGAAAGTCCACCGGCGAGCAGTTAAAAGTTTGAAAGTCCATGACTTGGTTGAGTCTATGGCGAGATAACCCTGACAACATGGGCAGAACGCCGTTCTCTCATATGCCAGCCAAAGAACATGGGTCTCTCTCTCTCTCTCTCTCACACACACACACACACACACACACACACACGCACACATATTGCTGCCCCTTCGAAACCCCTCGCTAAGGCAAGTCGAATGACAGGGCAGAATGAAAATGAGGCGGACGCTGGGTGATACCCTCAGTGCAAACGCGTCTTTTCGACGAGACCTCTAGACTTGGACCACTTCACTATGGGAGCTGTTTGTATTGCAAGGCACTTTTGTTTGTTTTTGGCGTTGTTAAATACCCGCCAGAGCACCGCACTTAGAGAGAATCTGGGTAAGTTTCCCAGATAATCTATGGTCTCCTTTTTTACGCACGCTTTCCATTCTGTTTATGATGGGGACCGCTCCTCCATTGTTTTTCCACTTTGTCAACGAACGACTCCCCCTTTACAAGAACCTTGAACTATTTTATTCGACTGAGGATACAGATGTTACTTTTTCGCATACGTTTCAAAAAACGGGTTCACATTTATAATTGGGTATGCGTTTTGGTAGATCATTTAGTCGTAGGGAGAGTATTCGGTTTACTCTGAAGTTGCATGCTTGATTTTTTTGAGTTTTCTTTACAATTTTATTAATACCCTTGATAGCGCATTTGTTATATTTTGTTCGTTTCAATCAACAGCTGTTTATCTTTTGTCTTCTGTGTTTTTGGAGGGAGTAAAGTACGGGTTACTTGATAATTTACAACGAAATGCATTGCGAATTTCTTGGTGCAGTATTCGTATATGGAAAACTCGAATTATTATTCAGTTATCATACATTTCAGATGCGGATCAGTGTGCCGAAGGGAGCGACGGCTGTCACATTGATGCTATTTGTCAAAATACTCCCGCATCTTACAAGTGCACGTGTAAAACAGGCTATATGGGAGACGGCAAACAGTGCGAAGGTAAATATTTGTCTGTTGATCTTTGCCGCTTGTCAGCTCAAAAATGCAGTGCCTTTTCCTGTCTGCTTCGGGTTTCCCTACTCGCCCCAGTTTTATTAATAGATCTTGACCTTCTTTCGCCATTCATACGCCGACTGACTCCTTCATTTAGGCTATTTGTTGAATTTTAAAATATGAATTTTTACGGTTCCGTTGATGGCTTAATTTGAATGACTTTGCTTGACATTTAGGCTATTAATAGTGAAGTAATCCATTGTGTTTTATGGATATAGTCTTGATTCATTGAATTAAAATTAGAACATGCTTATTTAACTTTGTATGAACCCTTCTACAGTCTCGTGCGTAATGTCATTTCCGCTATATGATGAAATATCTGACATTCATCAATCTCCACCTGTGTCCATCTCTTAGACATTGATGAATGCGATATCGAGTACAATGGTGGCTGTGTACACGAATGTAACAACATACCAGGCAATTATCGCTGCACTTGCCACGATGGATTCATGCTCGCACATGATGGACATAATTGTTTAGGTAAGAAGCATTTTATGTAACTCATTTATGAACTATTATTATTATTGAGAGAGAGAGAGATGGCGAGAGAGCTTTCTTCTGCATCATTTTTATTGTCATAGCCATCAGCTAGTTGCTATAAACTTCTCAAATACAGTTGCTTACCTAGCACTTTATTAGCAACACCTGTGCGCAAACTTATCCATGCAACTATTCCACTCAGCCAACATTGTGGCTGAAGAGTAGTGCAAAATATCATACAGACACTGATCAGGAGCTACCGTTCCTGTTCACTGAAGACATCAGAATAAGGTAAAAATATGATCTCTCATTGACGGCACCATCGATATTGCGGTCAGACTGATTGACTTGAGCACTTTTGGAGGTTCTAATTTCTTGGGATTTCATGCTTATCAGTCTTTGAAGTTGGCACGCTATGATGATTAAAACGTAAAATATGTAGCGTGTGGAAGTTCTCTGGGCAGACAGGTCTTGTTGATGAGAGAGGTCTGTGGAAAATGGACTGATGGTTTGAGGTGACAAAAGGACAGTGATGACTTGCATAATCAGTCCTTACAACTGTGGTGAGCAGAAAAGAAGTTTGAATTGTCAGCACATTAAACGTTGAGGAGGAAGGGCTACAGCAGCAGAAGACCACCTCAGGTTCTTCATCTCACAACCAAGAACAGATATCTTAGGCTGCATTGGGCACAGGCCCTACAAAACTGGACAGATGAAGATTGGAAAACATAGCCTGGGCTGATGAATCGCAATTTCTGCTGCGGCACACAGATGATTGGGTCAGAATTTCATATCAACGGCATGAATTCCTGGTCATAACCTGCCTTTTGTAAACAGTTCAGGCCGGTGGTGGTAGTGTAATGGCGCGGGAAATGTTTTCACTTTTTAGCTCCTTGGATCCAATCAATCAGCATTTGAGTGGCTCAGCTTATCTAATTATTGCTGTTGTCCATATGCATCCCTTCATGTTCACAATTCACCCATTTTCAAATGGCTGCCTCTGATGTATCATGTCATAAACCTAAAGTAATCTAAAAATTGTTTCACAAATATGGAAATTAGTTTAGTGCGCTTCAGTGGCCTCCCCAGTCGCCACATCAGAATCCAGCTGAACATCTTTGGGATGGGATAGAACTGGAGATTCACAGTAGAAGGAACAGCTGATAAATTGCAGAAACTGTGTGACTGGACCAGAATCTCTAAGGAATGTTTCCAGCATCTTTTGGAATCCAAGTAATAAATAATTGAGGTTGTTCTGAGAGCAAAGGGTCATGAGTATTTTTGTTATTTGTTATTCGTTTGAGTATTAATATGGTGTTCATAATAGAGAGAACAGTGAGTTTATGTGCTTATCAGTTGGGACCATTGTAAATGTGCCAGAAGTTTTTTTTTCAGTGACTGCAAGTTTAGCTGAAAAGATTTAGGAAAGACAGTAAAAATTGTTTTATTGAAGTTAAATTGATCAGAATACTTTATTATTATTATTATTATTATTATTATTATTAATAATAATACTAACATCACTATTTTTATATGATGGATGACAATCCCAAGGCAATGAGAGATACACTCAAACATGTATGAATAAATATATTCCGCACCCACCCCCAGACTACCTTATGTTCACTGTGACTTCTTGGGTGAAAAACAAAATTTTGGGTCGAATTTATAATTCAACTATGCATCTTGATCATATTTATGAGGGAACTCTAATGTAGTGCCTCTCTCTCCAGACGTGGATGAGTGTTCATTCAACAATGGCGGATGTCAGCATGTGTGTGTTAATACCATGGGCAGCTATGAGTGTCGATGCAAGGATGGCTTCTTCCTCAGTGATAATCAGCACACCTGCATCCACCGCTCTGAAGGTGAGTGTCACTCTGTATGACATCATCAGTCTGCGCCTCATGCCTCTGGAACTTTACACACAAAAGACTCAAAAGACTGATTTTTAGTGTGGTTATAAAATAATTCTTCAGTCTGATTACAATCCATTATCTTTCGATGCACGATTAACATAAAATGGGTTTGCTGGAAACCCCTGCAGGAATCTCTTAATGAAAGCTTTTCAGCACTATGCTCCTGGTAATTATTAGTTATGTATTCCAAGTGTCTGGATGGGTATTGAGGGTGGGGCTGTTGGAATGGGAGTTTGAGGGAGGAGGGGCTGGGTAAGCTTTGGGGGCCTGTGTGCCTTTGGCTGTGTCAGGGACTATACAGAGACTTGTGGAGCTAATTTGTTAATGCTCACAAGTAAGCTTGTGATTGGCAACACAATGAAGAGGGGGCTGATAGCTTTTATTTTGGCTTCTCTTTCTATGGTATTATCTATTGCAGACCAATTCTAAAGCATTTATGCTGTGGGAAATGGCTCCCAATGACCAGGAGAACAAAACAAGTCAATAATTGCAGCAGTTAGTCCTTTGTGGGCTATGTCATTGATGAGAATGAAGTGCTCTTTCATGTAATAGCAGCTTCGTATTCTGTTTATTCTTTCCATTTTGGTAAAATTAGTGCAGATGCAGAGGTTTCCTCTCAGCTCTTTTTATTCAACAAAGTGATCACCTCTTCACAATGTCACCTACCGTGATTGAGAAAGCACGTAAATTACAGATGTTTAACATCCAGGGGTCAGAGAGTAAGAATCATGCCATGTTGTATATTCCATACGTTAACTCAGCGTGTTGATTTCAGTCACTGATATTCAGGTGGCAAGAACAAAATACGGGAGAGGATGTCCACGTATTCAGTCTGCATTGCATACCTCTGGGTATACCGGTGCAGGGTTTATTCAGGGAAGCTTGGGTCTGTTTCTGATGGCAAATGCTCCTTAAGTAGACAGTGGAGCTGAGGGTGCTTAAGGCATCAAAAGGCAGGACAGGTGCTGTTTACCAGAAATCATAATAATTTTGGGTTGTGCCGGAGGAAACGCCTTTCTCTCAGAGGAATGGCAAAAAAGGGAGTATGAAAAGCCTGGCCCTGGAAAGCAAGGCCAAGATGTGGTGAGGTCTGAAAGTACTCGGACTCTGACCGTGCTTGCTTGTGGTTCTGTACTGCCGCGCGTCAGATTTGGAGACAACAATTAAAAAATGAAAGTAGAGATAGTCAGCTTTAATTTCTGGATTTTTACATCCATGACTAGGATGTAAATTGCAGCTTTTTACCCCTCAGCCCCGACTAAGGGGCAGAGGGGTATTGTCGTCACGTGCGATGTCTGTCCGTCCATTCGTCCGTCCCGTGAACTTATGTAATCCGCGCTATAACGTGAAAACGCCTCCGTCAATCAACGCCATTTTTGCTGTGTTGCTTGGTCTTGTGTACCTACACAAGCCTATTGATTTTGACGGTGCTTGGATGTTCAGTATGGCTGCCGCAGCCGCCATCTTGAATTTTGTATTCTGCACGATAATTTGAAAATGCCTCTGTCAATCTGTGCCATTTTTGCTCTGTTGCTTGGTCTTGTCTACTTACAGAAGCATATTGAATTTGACAGCACTCGGATGTCCAGTATGCCGCCACAGCCGCCATCTTGAATTTTGTGTTCCACAGGATAACTTGAAAACGGCTTTGTCAATTTATATTCATTCCAAACAATCCAGGGGCTGAGGGGTAACACCCAGTTTGCAGGGCTATTTTTCAATTCAGTTTTGTTGTCCACATATTTATGAACTTCCGTACATTTAAATATATTTAATGCTTGCATTATTTTGGGGCTACCTCTTGCTGGAAATACAGTATCCTCAATGTTTGTGTCTCTAACTGTAGGGCTGCATCCGAATTCTCTTAAATATGCAGCCTTTCTCCTTCCCTTCCCAATTTTCCATGACCTCGCTAGAAAATGTCACATGGGTCAAGGAAAAGTAATGGAGATTTTAAAGGTACTTTTGGACATGTTTAAGAAAATCAAATGTCCTTTCCCTCAATACATCTTGAATTTTACAGCGACGATAGCCTTTGCAATTTATCTGAAAACTTTGAGGTGCGAACGATGCATCCAGTCGATACTGCTGCTAAGGATTGTGGTCCATATTCAATCTTTCCTTTCTTCCAAGGTTTTTCCTGTGTTTTTTCGCTTGAAGGAAGCAACAAAGAAGCTGATTGCTTCCTTTCCTCCATGAAATAAACAAGTTGGATGCTCCTTTCATTCCTACCAGCCAAACCTTTTCTGGTCATGTCCGTTAGTGAGGAAGGTTCCTAGTTTCTTAGAAAATTTGGATGCAACTCATATGTGCATTCCTGGGAGGGTCGTTTTCTGTCGTCTTTGCAGATGGGTCCTTTCCTTTGTCCTTCTGCTCTTCTTCTCTGTTTCCTGGCTTTGGTTTGCACAAAAGGGCTGCAGTGAGACCCTCTTAATTTGGAGCTATGCTTGTGATGGCCCTATTGCTCTTAGAAATTTGTTGATTACATCAAACCTCTGCCAGCGATCACATTGTCTCGCCTCACACCACCCTGGCCCCAGCCCCTTCACTGCATTGCAGGAGATCTGAGGTCACTATCTGAGTTGGAACCAAATGGTGTTTTTTTTATTTCTGAGGACACAAGTACGAGCAAGCATCCCTGTGTTGAGATAAACAGTTTACTCCATCCTCAGTATGGCGGCTTTAGACCCTAATATCATCCCAGCACAGATAAACTGTTTATAAATGTGTCAGGCATTATAAATGAACCATAGTGGTAATGTGACTGCAGCTTCATTGAAAGACAAATTTAACTATTGAATGTGTTATGTGCGTATTGTATAGTTTACTACACTGTCAGTGCAGGCTCTTACTATACACGCAGTAATGACACTGAAGTCCAAGTGCTGTCTAAGGGTGTTAGCTGCTTTTTAATAAGTTTGCTGGTTTATTTTGTTGTCTCACTGCACTCAAACTAACCTCAGTGAGGTGTTTCTCTGCGTTATGCCATGGTTTTCCGTGTGGTTGTCCTCATAGCTGTGGTCTCACACCCAGTGTTTTTATCCACTGATCGTTATTGTGATATTTTTTGATTCCATTTGTTACTCTAGTTTTTTTACCTCCGCCAAATGAAGTTGGCAGGAGGTTATGTGATTGGTGCCGTTTGTTAGTTTGTTTGTTTGTGAACGAGATAACTCAAAATGTAATGAACGGATATCTCTGAAATTTTGTGGGTGGGTCGCTATTACATCAGGGACGGACCCTATTGATTTTTACCGCGATCAGTCGAACAATATGGCCGCCATGGCAGCCATCTTGAAATCCTATGACACACAATAACTGAACTTTGCTCCCACTCACCAAGATTTGAACTGTGCTGCCTTGGTGGAGGTTTGCAGTCTAGGAGTGCCTCTAGTTTCATGTGTTACTCTGTGCTGTTATTCCTTGTTACCGTGTGCTGTTATTTTCTATGTTACTCTGTGCTTTTATTTCCTGTGTTATTTTATGCCGTTTTTGCATCTATTACTCTGTGCTGTTATTACATTTGTCATGATTTTATGTGTCAATATGTGGTGTTATTTCCTGTATAACTTTTATTCCCTGTTGTTACTCTATAATCTTACTCTATGTGTTACTCTGTGGTGTTATTCCATTTATTACTCTGCTGTTATTTGATGTGTTACTTTGTGCTGTTATAGCCTGTATTACTCAGCACTGTAATTCCATATGTTACTCTGTGCTGCTCTGGCCTGCATTACTCTGTGCTGTTATTCCAAGTGTCAATCTGTTATTTGCTGTGCTGGTCTTTGCTTGGACTCCCCTTGTTATGCTGTGCTATTATCCCATGTGTTGGTCTGTGGCATTAATCCCTGCGTTAATCCGTTCTATAATTTCATGTGTTACCCATTGGCATTATTTCCTGTGTCACTCTTTGCCACTATTCTGTGCATTAAACTTGCTAAATTATCCTACCCTGTGTTACTTAGTGCTTTTTTCCATGTATTAATCTGGGGTGTTATTTCATGTGTTATTCAGTGCAGTTATCCCAACTGTCTCTCTGTGCTGTTATTCTCTGTGTTACTCTCTGATGTTATTTCATGTGATACTCTGAGCTGTGATTCCATGCTTTATTTTGTGATGTTATTCCTTTGTTACTCTGTGGCGGTATTCCGTGTGTTATTCCCTTTGGTACTGTGCAACGCTATCCCAAATGTTACTCTATGCTGTTTCTCCCTGTGTTATGCTGTGTGGTCATTCGATCTGTTACTTTGTGGCAATATTCCCTGTTTTACACAGTTTTTATTCCTTTTGTTACTTTGTGCTATAATTTCATGCATTACTCTGAGTTTTTATTCCCTGTGCTACTCTGTGCTATTATTTTCTGTTTCCCTGCGCTGTTATACCATGTTACTCTGTGCTGTTGTTACATTTGTCAATCTGTGCGGTAATGCCATGTGTAACTTGATGGTGTTATTTCATAGGTTACTCTGTGCTGCTAATCACTGTGTTAATCTGTACAGTTATTTACTCTGTTTATCTGTGCTGTTCTACCATGTGTTACTTTGTGGTGTTATTCTCTGTCCTATTCTCTGGTGTTATTCTATATGTCACTCTGTGCTGCTATTCTCTGTGTTACTCTTTTTTTAATATTACCTGTGATTCTCTGTGGTGTTATTCTCTGTGTTACTGTGTGTAGGTATTCCATATATTACTATGTGCTGAAAGTCCTTGTGTTACTCTTTGATATTGGGCCTCATGCAGCAACATTCTCTTAAATTTCTCTTATATTTTTTCTTATTATTTTGCTAAGAGAAAAAATAAGAGAAATAAACTCCGGATGCACCAAATGCTCTTACCGTCCAAATTTGCTCTTACCCATGTGTGCTGAATGTTGAATCCCACTTGATCGTAAATTGGAAGCGCGTGGCCGATTGTTTTAAATTAGCTTATATGACACCCACTAAACACCACATAAGGGCAGGTGACATGCCATGTGCAAAGACCTGACTGCTCGTGGCAATTTAGGGTGCTTTCACACTAGGTACGACTGTTCAGTACCATGCCACAGTAGGATTGTCCCCCCTCCCCTCTCCCTTCGCTGGTTAGCTTTCACACTAGTAATTTCGTACCATACCCGAGTACACTTGCATACATGTCAAAATTCTGATACAGCGCGTTGCAGTATGCACCTAGGTGGTTTTAAATGGGGAACGATTTTAAAAGGAGGCGCCAATATATTTCAGGGGGTTTTATTATTGAGAAGGGGGTTTAGGATATTAATATTGAATATTAACATTGCGAATGCATATGCTGCGCGTGCCCTAGCAACCCGGTGTGTCATCTGTAACCTGGATTACCACATACAGCAGCACAAAAAATTAAAATTGAAATTTTCTTGACTGAATGCTTGATGTTTTTACGTATCCGAATCTTTCTCTGGGTACCCAAACATCAAGGTAAGCCAAAAATGTACTTATTACATTCGATATAGGTGGATGTTGCATATGGAATTCTTTTGCCCTTGCATTTTTGGCCGATTATGCTGTCCACTGCCTCAGACAACGAAAATGTATCTATGTCATAACTTCAGCTGCCAGACTTTCGCACCATGTCCCGCATTTTGAAATATCGCAGCTGCATTTTCTTTAGTTTGTCACGATATTGATCCATTATTCTGTGATAACCACACGAATGTAACTACACACGAATAATTCCATAAATCTTTGAGTTTTTGCATGTAGTATCCATTTGTGATTGTATGTTTTAGTCTGCCTACATTTAGAGCAAGCACTGAATTTCTTCATTTGAATGGAGATATCTTTTCAACGCTGCATTTGTTAGAACAAGAGAGCCGTAACACATTACAGTAATCTTCCGTGCTCAAGTACAGTTGCTTTCACATTTAGTACGAGTAGCCATTCATCTGTCTCAGCAAACAGATCCCTGCGATCTTTATAAACGCGCTCTCTGCGCAAGGCCTGGATGGCCAAAGCGTCCAACAGCAATATGTAAGCCATTCAGAAGCATTGTATCCAAGAGTTTGTATAGCTTAGTCCTTATTAGGATCAACTGGCCACACTCTTTAGCCTAAGAATTAAATAATAAAATCATTCTAATTTCTCAAAAACTTTAAACAATCAAGATCTGATTATATGATGAATTTTTAATGTTTAGGTTTTAAAACTTGTGTTTCCTCCCTGCATTTGCCCGTAGTCAGCTGGGATAGGCTCCAGCTCGCCCCGCGACCCTAGTGAGGAATAAGCGGGTATAGAAAATGAATGAATGATTGAACTTGTGTTTCCATGCATTGGACAAGCAATTTGTGGACGGAGATTACAGTTTTCTGTTTTTTCTCATCTCGGTAAGAGTGCTCTTGACCACTCGTAAAATTTTCTCTTACCTAAGAGAAGAGCAAAAATAAGAAAACATTGGTGCATCCCAGAAATCAATGGGTAAGAACAAATAAAGAAAAAATCGGGGATACAAACAAAAATAATAGAAAATTTGTTCTTATATCGCTTCTTGCATGAGGCCCAATGTTCCATGTGTCAATCTGCTCTGTTATGCCACGTGCTTCTCTTTGGTGTTAGCTCATCAGTTACTTTGTGCTATTATTTCTTGCGTTACTCTGTACTGTTATTTCACGTTACCTGTGGTGTCATTCCTTGTGTTACTTTTTGTTGTTAATCCCTGTGCAATTCTGTGGTATTATTTTGTGTTCCTCCAGACATTCCCCATGTTACCTTCTGCTGTCTTACACTGTGGTGTAATTCCCAGTGTTACTCTGTGCTTTTATTCCAGGTGTTGCTCTGTGCTGTTATTCCATGCATTATTCTGTGCTTTTATTCCCAATGTTGCTCTGTGCTGCTATTCCCTGTGTAACTCTTTGCTGTTATTACCTGTGCTTCTCTATTGAGATATGCCTTGTGTTACTTTGTCCTTTTATTTCCAATGTGACTCCTTGTTATGATTCCATACATTGCTGTCTGCTGTTATTCCATGTGTGACTCTGTGGTGTTATTCCATGCGTTACACAGTGAACTTTTCTCCTTGTGTTACTCCATTATGTTTTTTCCTGTGTTACTCTCTATTTTCATTCCATACATTAATTTCCTCTGTTATTCAATGTGATACCCGGAGGTGTAGTTCCCCATGTTACTCAGTTGAGTCATTACCTGCATTACGCTGTTGTGTCATTCTATGTGATATTTTGCTCTGTAAATCCACACTTTAATCTGTGATTTTACGTTATGATTTTTTTTTTTGAGTGTAATTGTGCTAGCACACTTCGATTCTCTCCACACTTTATTTTTCAGGCACGGTGGCGCAATGGTTAGCATTGCCTCCTCACAGCAAGAAGGTTGTGGGTTCGAATCTGGCCTGGGGCCTTTCTGTGTGGAGTTTGCATGTTCTCCCTGTGTTCGTGTGGGTTTCCTCCGGGTACTCGGGTTTCGTCCCACAGTCCAAAGACATGCATATCTAATTGGAGATGCTAAATTGCCCACAGGAATGCATGTGAGAGCAAATAGGGTGTGAATGGTGTGTGCGCCTTGCGATGGATTGGCGAGCTGTCCAGGGTGGGTCCCTGCCTTTCGCCCATAGTGAGCTGGGATAGGCTCCAGCTCCCCCCGTGGCCCTAGTGAGGAATAAGCGAGTATAGAGGATGGATGGACTTTATTCTTTAATCACTTATTGGCATACATCAACTTTGGTATACTTTCACTTGGAAGTTTATCTTTAAATTTTATGTAGTTTTTTAACATTTGTGTATGGTTCAGGTTTTCAAACACTATTATAAATTATATTGTGAATGGTTCCTCTTTTGATGTTTTATGAGTATGTTTTTAGCCTTTTTGTAAGAGAATTAACTACACTCGCTCTACCTCTCTGTTTTTTCCCCACTGGACTCCTCACCTCACTCTGTAAGGTCTCCTTTTCAGCTTTCAGCTGGCCCATGCAGTTTCATCAGGAGCTGCTCGTGTTTATTTTCTAGTAGCTTGCTTGTCTTCTGGAACACCTACCTTTTTACAGAGTCCTGTTGTGTCTTATCCTGTCCTTCTTATTCTTGTAGAGGGTCTGAGCTGCATGAACAAAGAGCATGGCTGCGCACACATCTGTAAGGAGACGCCCAAAGGAGGCGTGGCCTGTGAGTGCAGACCCGGTTTTGAGCTGGCCAAGAACCAGAGAGGCTGCACCTGTATGTTTGCACTGTGGCTATTTTGCTACCTTACAGAACATTACACCTCTCATTCAAATGAAAATATACAATCAGTAGAGTAATTGCATTCTCTGATTAACTGTTTTGCTTGTTTTTTTTCCCCCTAGTGACCTGTAACCACGGTAATGGAGGATGTCAGCACATGTGTGATGACACGGAAAATGGGCCCATCTGCAGGTGTCATGCAAGATACAAGTTACATGCAGACGGGAGATCCTGTGTAGGTAAGCGGGCCATCTGACCTACAGATAGATGAATTAATGGCAGTACAGTTTTTTGCTTTCAGTTTTATTAAGGTAACATATTCCTCTGGTTTGTAAATGATACTCTTTTGTTCATTAATAATTTTAATTATGCTAATAAATAATTACACTTAAGACTAATCTTGCTGGTCTCAGTGAAAGGAAATTAAGCTTTGTCCTGGACTAAACTGAGGTTTGCAAAGAGGATCTTTTTTCAAAATTAAATTCAATTCAAGGTCCTCTATTATGCCACCAGGTGCACAGCTAAATTAGCCATTATGAGCCAGTTCAAAGGCTCCCCTACCTGACATCACAAGGGGGAGTGACCACCCAGAATAATGAAATCTGATTGACTGCTTGGCTAAAGGTGATCACTTCTTCTTGCCTCTGGTTGGTTACTTCCCCGTGTGATGTCAAGAGGGCGAAGATTTTGAAATGGCTTGTAATAACTAATTAGCTGTGCACCTGGTGACATAATAGGGGACCTTAAAGGACGATGCTTACGTTGGTCTGTGTCTGTTCTATTGTCTGGTTTCACATCCACATTTTTAAATCTCCCAGATTAATAGATATTCTTCATACAAAACTCATCATTGTCCAGGACTAATCTGTACTGGTATCTTATTTTTTTTTTGCCCAATTTTTTAAAAGAGCATTTTATAAAAATATTTCCAACATGTTAATGACCCCCTGCAAGGCCTCTGCAATGGCAAACCATGTCGAAGATATTTCTCTTGATTCACCTCACATTAATACCTCCTGTTGCTGTCTGAACTCCTGTTGCGCAGGTTATCACCGCTCTATCTGCTGAATAAAATATCAGTACCATTCTGCTGTGGCAACCGGATCTCCTGATAGCCATTTCACGTTTTTCTGAGATTAAAATGCTTGGAGGCTCAATGGAGATGGGAGATCTGACGGTTTGCACTGGCAGGAGCCAGATTGCTGTGTGGGGTCCCAGTTATCTTTCCGTTTGTCTTTATCTCCATCGCGGAACCTACAAACATTTTACTGATATGAACGCTGTCAGCAGGCGGGGAGTTTTTCACTGTGTGCAGTCATACGACTGGTTACACTAACCAGTGTGTGAAAACAATGCTGGCAGGTTGAACAGCGAACTGTTTTCCTGCTTCACTGACTACTTAGCTGTGTAGTTAATTATCTCTCGTAGTTCTGCTCTGCTCACCAAGGAAATCCAGATGTTTTGCTTTGCTGTTTTAGTTTATTTTTCTGAGTGGATTAGTGTAGCTACACACTCACTTACAGCGTCGGGATAACTCGCCAACTCGTTCAGGTCATGCTGTTTATGTGTCTGTTTATGTGTCAGTGTGTATGTAAATTGGATGTGGGTGTGTTGCATAATAGACAGAGATTCCTTGGATTTTCTGCCTGTGTGGATGTTTGCCTGATGGCAGGATTGGTGTATTTCTGCATGTATGTAGTTTTCATGTGTGTGGTGAGCGTAAGGGCTGATTCTGGGCTATGTGCCCTTCTGTGATCTGTGTGTTGCAGAGAGGGACGAGGCTTCTATAGACGCCACAGATCATAACGCCACGTCGCTCGCGGAGGTTGACAAACGAGTCAAGCGGCGGCTGCTCATGGGTAAAAATCCCCTCCACTTCTCAACTCTCAGAAACATACGCAACACTTCCAAGTGCAGTCAGACAACTTTAGTTCACACAGAAGCATTGCTGCCTGCATCTTTAAATTGGTCGGCCAGATCACTTTCATTGCTCTTGACTACATTGAAAAAGTCCATTTGAGAAGCTAATTAGGATTTACTAATTTATCAATCGCCCAATTGCTGGTTTTCACTCACGTGACACAGACTGGACAACGGTTGCTATCCGCCATCTTTGCACCCCTCCAGCGTAAATTATGTGCAAAACTTCAAGTAGTTCTCTGTATTGTGGTTAATTGTGGGAGCAAAAATGGTAATCACGAAGTAAGACTCAGATCTATAACAAAGATTATTACTAATCAAGTAGGAAGAATTAATGAGGGGGAGCAGAAATTGATTGATTACAGCCAAGAGTCGAGTCAATTCTGAGATGGAGCAAATTCTGGCAGGAAAGTGAGCATGTTTTTGGTTGTCAATTTGTTTCGGGGAAGCCCGCAGCCATCTGGGATAAGCAAAATGGCCATCTAGTGCTTGTAATTTTTACTGCCTTATAATGTTATTGCATTTTGCCTGGAGATTCCATTTCTTGACTATTCCCAGCAGTGATTTCTTGGGAAATAAAAAGTTTGTTATGAAGGGGTCTGAAGTGTTTAAGAAGGATTCACTCAACCTATTTTGGCTTTTAGTGGCGAAATTTAGTTGTTTAATTTATGGAAATGAATAGATTGTTTTCTGCTCTTGGGCAATTAATTGTTTTATTCCCATTTCAGTCAATTAGGTTCAGCCTTTGGTTTAGAATGGAATCATACAGACATATAAAACCAACAGGATTTTTCTAGTTTGCCATCATGCCATTTAATACATTTTTGTATGTTCGTCTTTTTAATCATTCCAAGGTGTGCTCCAAGTGTAAATTTAGAATATTAGAAGTTTTGAATGGAGGCTGTTTCTTACTGGGAACCTCCACAGTATTATAATATTCATTAGTCCCCTTCAACAGAGAAAAAAACTTAGCTGAGCCAGATCATGTACAGTCAATTGATGTTGTTGCCAGGAAACCCTGTATGTTTCCATAGTGAAGGAGCTAATGTTCTGGTGAAGCAGGGCATTCCACAGGCTTTTGAACAAACTGTGAAATGGCAGTGGACGCTTGCTCTCACACCTCACACTTTCCCTCCCAGGGGAAATATGCCATCCGAACGTACGCTGCATTTTCGCACACGCGCATTTTCCTCGCTGCTAGCGTGCCAATTGGTGACGGAGCGTCTGCAGAGTTGAAACATGCCGCTGCCGTCGGTAATGGTGTGAAGTGGAGTGGCCTGTCAGCACATCCGGGGCAGTGTGGCACATGTGGTCTTCACATACCAGTCCCCTCTCCTTCAAAGGCTTTTGCTGGCTTTCCGTGACTTCCTCTGCTCCAATGCCAAACCCCGTCCTCTCTGCCTGGGCTTTTCAGAGACCTGTGCCGTGAACAACGGGGGCTGTGACTGCACCTGCAAGGACACGTCCACTGGGGTCCACTGCAGCTGTCCTGTTGGCTTCACCCTCCAGCCAGATGGAAAGGCCTGCAAAGGTGATAATTATAGAGATAATAATAATAATAATAATAATCGTGATAATTAAGTCTATCAGTTTATCATCACTGTGCAGTGATTTTACATTGAAGCCGTATAAACTATAGAATGTTCTATAGATGTAAATACTCTCATCTTCCCGCTCAGTACCCCCCCTAGGCCCAGTGTGTTGAAGTAGGCCTAATACCCCCCCCAGGCCCAGTGTCTTGAAGTAGGCCTAATACCCCCCCTCTAGGCCCAGTGTGTTGAAGTAGGCCCAATACCCCCACCCTAAGCCCAGTGTGCTTACACAAAAAGTGTATAGCTACCATGCACAAGCATGCGCGCCCGGACTAAGTAATACACGCATAATTTTATCTCCAAGGGGGAGTAAAAGCCTGTCTCCTGTCCCACAGACATCGATGAGTGCCACATTCACAATGGCGGCTGTGACCACTTCTGCCGGAATACAATTGGCAGCTTTGAATGCAGCTGTAGGAAAGGCTTCAAGCTCCTGACAGATGAGCGATCTTGCCAGGGTAGGGTAGGCCCTTCCTGTTGCTGTGAGAAAATGTTGTTGGGAGGTTCTGGGACCACACTGAGCTTCATTTTTGTGGGTTGGGAGTGATAAGGCAATGTGTTGGCAGGGATGGAGGTGGGTGTTGACAGCACTAACATGAAGGTACAAGATACCATTCAACATCCGTAACTTGTGCTAGTATAAAGCTTTTGATGCATCCCAGTAAAGCACTACTTCTCAAAATAGAACCCTCTGGAATGTGGTACTTCCCCAGTATCATTATTATTTACTGCCATTCAGCAGCACAGTCCTAGATAATCTCTGCTGTTTATGAAGGAACAATACTGAAGATATGCGGTGCCCGCTGTGGGAGGCTTCAAGGTGGTGGCAGTGTTGTTATCACTCATTTCCTCGGTTGCAGATATTGACGAGTGCTTCTTTGAGAGGACGTGCGATCACACGTGCGTCAACTCTCCCGGGAGCTTCCAGTGCATGTGCAATAAAGGCTACACGATGTATGGTCTGGCTCACTGTGGAGGTACGACTCAGTAGCTCAACCTTACCTAAGCTTAGCATGTTCATCACTTAAGTTTTACAGTAATACACAATACTTACCATTGTGAACTGTTACCAATATAGGAAACCCAAGAGTTTTAGCTTGAGTCAAACATTCTCTTTGCACTGGACACGTCATCCATCAAAATGGGAGGCAATTTGAGTCAATCAGGCTACCTTCTCTCATTATATGAGAGTGATCCACTGGTCTGTTAGACACCTGGGCTGTTTTTCATTGATAGTTCCACTTCCCCTCATTCACTTACCCTCAACCCTTGGTATTAGGTAACAGCATACGTCTCATAAAGGCCTCTTGGAGAGCAGGGAAAAAGTGGACAGAGGAGGAGCAGGAGATTGGAATGGGACGCACTTCCCTTGTATTCTTTTAGCCAAGACTATCATGGATAGACTTAAAGCAGTACTGTTCTTTACAAATCATGAGAAATACCTGCAGCCTCATTTCAATGAGGCGAAAGTGTCTTTTGCAGATAATTAAAACAAGGTGGCACTTAGTAAACAGGTTTAACGGTTTTCTGTTTGTAATCAATAAAAACCTACCTTGCTCAATTTATTCCTCTTCTCCTTTTTCAACAGTAAGCAATGTACATTACTGCCACCTATCTGTGGAAAGATTTTCTTTAACCAAATATGTAACTGCAATGCATTGTGGGTGATATTCACAACTGGAGTGACCACTGTTGTTGACTTACTCCCTTGGCCCTCTGAGTGTCGATCAAGCAAGTTCACTTCAGTTTTTTAGAGAAATGGAGCAACACTTATAATGGTGGTGGGGATGTCCCTGAGGGCAAGTTAACGAGGGTATTTTGAACGGTTATGGAAATTGAGCCCTCTCGTCTTGATTGCGCTCTAAAAAAAAAAAGTTGACTTAACTTTTTTAAATCGGGTGACCAGCTGAAAAATATTTTGAGTTGGCTCAACTTCTGGTTGCAAATTCTTCTAAAATTTAGTTGTTGCAACCCCTGGGACTTGAAGTTAAGCAAACAAAAAAAAATGCTTTGCAGCTGTATGCGTTATTTTTTAACGTTTAATCAACTTATTATTTTTTTACAGTGTGGGTGCACATGAAAATTGTTCTTCTACACACACTAACCTTGACTTTTTAGTTCCTGAGGAGGGAAAAGCTATCAGAATTGGCATGCAATTTCAGTTTGTGCTCCTCAGAGCACCTCCAAATTAAGGGTGTACATTGTGATTTTGAGGTAGTCTGACAGACTTACACATGTGCCAGATTAGGAAAAGTGCACAAATGTGAGATGTAAATGACAAAATAAATAAACTAATAGTGAATGAATGTAGGTATGATGTGATATAGATGTTGTAATGGCTCTCCCATGTCTCATGCCTCCAGATATTGATGAGTGCAGCATCAACAATGGCGGATGCGAGCACCGCTGTGAGAACACCATTGGAGGGTTCGAGTGCCACTGCAATCCAGGCTTCAAACTGCACTGGAACAAGAAGGACTGCGTTGGTAAGACTGTGCATCCCGATGGGTGCGGACAGGAGGTTATGCTCTCTTGGATACCCAGTCAGATGCTTAGCTTTTTCCCCACACCTAGGGCTGTGATTGTCTGCATTGTATGGGTCATACATGTTATCCTCAAGTCCCGGGGGCTGAAAACAGGAGATACTTTGGGTTATTTTTATGTCTCTCTGGCTCTCTGTGCTCTTTCCGGCATGAAAACGAACACAACAGGCAACCCTAACTCTGGTCCTTTGTCAGGATCTCACGCTCTGCTCTCCCAATGCTCACCTCTGCCGTGTTTTATTTTCCTCTGGCTGCTTGCTCTTGTGCTGCGCAAGTGATCCCAGTGTTTCCCTTTACCCTCGAGTCTGTTGTGATTTTATTCCTCCTGTAGAATCAGAGGGTGCCTCAGCAGCCCAGTTTCCTGCAAAAGCCACCCTCAACTGCAGCAGGCAGGAGGGCGGCGATCAGTGCTTCCTGACCTGTCAGTCGCAAGTTCACATCAGTGGCGGTAAGAGGCACTGACTGTATTGGTCTGCGTCTCGACATGCAGCCTGTTTGCTTCACGGCATCTGTCTTTTGTGAGTGCCTTTTGTTGCCCTTTGGTATTTGTGATGCGCCAGTGTGTTTTTGCAGGAAATGAGGATTCCTACACAGTGACCTGTGGAATACCACTCCTCTGCTTCACTGGAAGACAAAAAAACGAGAGTAGCTCCCACTGTTTGGGCAAGTATCCAATATTCCTGATCTGCATCCACTCTTATCTCCCTATGCAGACAAAAACTCTGGATAAGGGCATTAAAGAAAATTGTTTAACTCCTTTGCTTCATCTCTCTGTCTTTCTTTTTAATGTTTTTGCTTCCTTATTTATTGTACTACTCAAAAGAATGCAGATAGCTTATTGCCAGATGAGATGCCACTCACAGAGAGGGTTTCCTCTAAAGTTGAAGAAATAAGTGTGGAGGATGAAAGACATTATTGTCTTCTTTTTGCTACAGGGACAGATGCAGCAAGCGCACCATGGATTAAGACCTCTGCCACGTTCAAGTCTGGCACTGGCAAGTGCAATTTGAAAAGAAGCCAGGAGACATTAAAGGAGGGCTTGAACGCTGCTCTGTCAGGTATATGAGGTGTTGATGTACTATTAATAATGGCCAAGCAGTCATGTGAACACATTCTGCAGAGCATGTGTGGTGACAACTGCTTGACCTCAGTTAGGAAAGTTAAAGAACTGTGAATTCTGAAATGTTTTTTAGATTCTCAGTGAGTAGCATTGTCCATTGGAGTCGGGGCTGGGGGTTGGATGAAATTAGCCATGGCATGCCTTTCACCAAGGCCCCCGCCCAGCCATCAATCAAACAGGCTTCCGATTGTTGGATTATTTTGCTTCCCTAAAGGATATGGCATTGTGCTTTACATCCCTAATTATGTCCCCTCTAACGGACAGGTGGAGGGAAAAAGGGCAAATTCCTCTCAATCTTCTTAGCCACTGGCTTCTTAAAATGGTGGAAACAAAAACAAGCCAAATTAAGTGCAATGCATTGTTATGAGAGAGAGCAGATTTTAGGCGACCATATATTTGTCATTTTACAATATCTACATTTAGGCTCATAAATATTTGGATGCAGACACAATAGTCATTGTTTTCATTTTCTATACCACCACAATGGATTTGAAGAGAAAAAGTCGAGATGTGCTTGAATCGCATAGACTCAACTTCAGTTTAAGGTTTTTTAAAAAATTGTCCAAATCATGTATGAGTTACTCCCATTTTATGCACTGCCCGCACAGTTTTAGGGGCTCAAACGTAATTGGACAAACTGACATAATGAGTAATTAAATTTTCATTTATCATACTTGACGGCAAGCCCTTCGCAGCTAATGACTGACTGAGGTCTAAAACCCATAGACATCACCAGACACTGGGTTTCTTCCCGGATGGTGCTCTGCCTGGCCTTTATTGCAGCTGTCTACAGTTCCTGCCTTGTTGTGAGGTGTTTTGGCTTCAGTAATTGAAATACACGCTTAATTGGATTCGGGATACATGATTGACTTGTCTATAGTAGAACTTTCCTCTTCTTTGCTTTAAAAATCTTGGGGTTTTTTTGCTGTAAGCTCCCAAGTCACCGTCCATCTGCACTGTAAAGCATTTTCCAATAATTTTCAATGCATTTGGCTGAAT
Source organism: Gymnothorax javanicus (assembly GCA_029692085.1). Classification (NCBI taxonomy): domain Eukaryota; kingdom Metazoa; phylum Chordata; class Actinopteri; order Anguilliformes; family Muraenidae; genus Gymnothorax; species Gymnothorax javanicus. The sequence goes on from CM056209.1 coordinate 20,404,489, forward strand.
CTAGGCGTAAAATATAGCTCTGTACAATTCATAATTCATCCTCCAGCTTTTGTTAACAGTCTCATGATCACCGGTAAATACGAGGGGACAAGCTGAATTAGTAGCTTTACATGCCCATACATAACGAGTTTTCGCAGATGGGGTGGTATGCCTCAGGGCATGAGCAGTTCCTTTCCTTCTCCATATCGCTCTTTTTCTTTCTTTCTAGTATAAGTTGATTTTTGTTTTGTTTACCTGTAGGATGTTGTTTCAGAGCTATACAGGCATTTTTAGATTTTTTTTGGGCAACTTTCCTGTTTTGGAGCCTTACCAATAGTTTACATGTTAAATCAACCATCCATATTTACTCTGGTGAAGTCTTCTTTTGATTGCTGACTTTGGCATTGATACGTGACCTCCTAGAGAATGTTCTTGATCTGGCCAACTGTTCTGATGGGGTTTTTCTACACCAGGGGAAGAATTCTTCTGTCACCCACCACAGTTGTTTTCTGTGGTTTTCTTGGTCCTTTTGCATTCCTGAACTCACTGGTGCTTTCTTTTCAAGAATATACCAAAAAATGTTCAGTTGGCCACAACTAATGGCTTCTCATTTTCTCTGTTGGGTTTGTTTTGACTTGTCAGCCTAATAATGGCTTGCTTTACTGACACTGACAGCTGTTTAGATTTCATATTGAGAGTTAATAGTTCTCATGAAATCAATTGCAGGCCTTTTACAGTATGTGTTAACTTTTAAATGAACTTATTTGGGAATAAAACACACTGAGCCATGGAACTGCTGAGCATCCAATTGTTGAAATACTTTTGGTCACTAAAATAGGGAATACCTCTTTAATAACGGCTCATGGCTCAAGCCAAGACAAAACGCAGCTCTACTTACTGTGTATGTGTGCGTTTGTCTGCTTGTCTGTGTGTCTGAGTGAGAGCGTGTGTATTTCCCCCATGTCTGTGGTTGTCATTACCTACGCTCATATTTGGTGTTGGTGCTCTTTGGCAATGCAAGCACTCTCAAATGATATGAATGCGTCCATGTGTGGGTGTATGTTTGTGTATGCCCACAGGTAGGAAGCCGCCCTTTACGGAGAATGTGCAGTTCAGATTCGTCAGTCTGCGCTGCAGTTCGTCCGGCCGCAGGCTGCGCAGTCGGCTTGGGAGGAAGGCGGGTGAGGAGGAAGGGTCCTCCATCACTGCGGAATTCCAGCTGGACGTCAACCTTGAGGAGGTAACAGGTTGGTTTTAGCCTCACGCCACACGCGCCACGCTACACGCCTCACGGCGCCTGTGCGCACTGCCTCGTCCTGATGCCTCACGCTCCTCTGCTTCTTTTCCTTCCTGTTCTGTCATTCTTGTCGTGTCACTAAAATCCAAACCAACTGAAAAAAAAACATGAAAGTATCTCCTGTTTTGATGCAGCTACAGAGAGGGGATGCTTTGGAATGGGACGGGGGCCGTTTCACGTGAGCAGGGCAGTGTAGCTTGCAGATGGTGCAGTGGATATGCAGTTTTGCACCATAAGTGTGACTGTATGCTGTAACTTAAAATGCGGGATGACATAAGGGGGTTGAGGAATTGATTGGAATGTATGGTGGTGTAAACTACCTGTGTAATGATGTATGATGATGTTTGTGTATGTGCACGTATGTGCCTCTGTGTGTCTGTGCAGGCACGTGTGTGTGCGTGCATGTGTGTGTACATGTTGGTGTGTTTGACTGTCTGTGTATGCATGTGTAGGAGCACGTGTGTATGTCTGGAGCGCTTGCGCACTGGTGTGTATGTTGGTTTAAAGGCATAAAGGCAGCGGTTAGGTATTCAGTGCTTCCCTTGGCAGAGAGCTGTGACCTGGGCTGCGTGCGTCGGCGTTCGGAGAAGCGGCTGCGGAAAACGATCCGGACGCTACGCAAGTCCATCAACCGCGAGCAGTTCCACCTGCGATTCGCCGGCTCGGAGTATGAGCTGGCCAAGAAGATGAGCCGACTTCCTGAGGGTCCTGAGCACTGTGGCACTGGCCAGGTGCTGCTGGACAAGAAGTGTGGTGAGTGTTTGGATCTCACTAACTGACATTAAGGAGCATAGGCTTGCGGTTAAAAACAGGATTCTCAATGGCAGTTTATATTAGTTGGTCTTATAGTGGATGGCTGTCATTGATGATGAAGATCCTGACAATCGATTGTGGTCCAGGATGTTTTTTATCTCTTGCCCATAGTATACTGAGATATGTTCCAGTAGCCCTGAGCCCTGAACATAATTAAGGTTGATAATGGTTGATAGCTAATGGATAGATAGATGATGATGATGATGATGGTGATGATAATCTTGATGATAATATTGCTACTGATAATGATTATGGGAAGGGTGCTCTGCTGTAAAGTGGTTACCTGCTAGATGACTTTCCTGGAGTAAAATGGAGACATGGCGGACAGTCACATACTTTGGCACACCCTGGGCTACTTAGTGGTCTAAGAGGAGCTGCTGATGGAGTTCTTGCAGAGATTAGGGGTTAACCGGTCTGTCAGTCAGTAGGAAATGGTCTGTAAGCTCACTTTGATTGATGAAAGAGCATCATATCCAGAAGTGTTCCAAGCATATTTTAGAATGACAAATATGCTTAAAAGAGCCTTTGACTAGAACATCTTCCCATGTATTTATTTGTTTGCTGACAGAAACAGCAGGATAAATTCTGAATTGTACCGGGCTATATTATTCGCCCAGATTTGGCCAAATACTTCCAAACTCATTGGACGGCGCTTCACAACGCAGATGGACTATGACCTAAAGCGTACTGCAAAAGCAACCCAAGACTTTTTTAGAAGCATTTAATGGCAAAGGAGTGCAATGTTCTACACAGGCTAAGTCAATTACGTGAATTGAATCCAGTTCAGCATACATTTGAGCTGCCGGATAGCTCACTCGGTTAAAGCATCGCATTGCGAAGCAAAAGTGACTATCACGGCGCGGGTTCGAGCCCCGGTCGTACCAACCAGCAGTGGTCAGCAGCTTTTGCAGAGTATTGCACAATTGGCAATTGCGCTACAGGGGTGCAAATTGGGAAGGGTCTGCAGGGAAGGGTAATATAAGTTGCTTTGTTCGTTGCTTAGGCGCCTCCTGTTGGCCAGCCGGGCGCTCGTCAGGAAAATTCTAAGCTTGTTCATGTTTGGGTATCCTCCACCCTCGTTCTGAACTTACGAGGATTCAACCAATGAGTGTATAAGAAGCAGTGGCTGACAGGCGCGTGCTTTGGAGGAAAGCCGCAAACTGTCTTCACTCTCCTGAGTTGGCGACAGGGGGTCGCATATGCGCAAGCCTTGTACATAGTTCTCCAATTGGAAATTCCAGATTCGGGGGGGGATTGGAGATGCCAAAAAAAAAAAAAAAAAAAAAAAAAAGGCATACATTTTACTTGCTGACGGCAGAATGAAGGCAAGGCACCCAAAGGACAAGTAGGAGTTGTGGACTGCTGCAGTGAAGGCTTAGTACAGCATCACCAAAGAGGAAACCCGGAGCTTGATGATGTCTGTGCGTTCTAGATCTCAGACTGTCGTTGACAGTAGAGGATTTGTAACCTAGTATTTAAAATGACACTTTACTTTTTGATTATATTAGTTTGTTATTACTTTTGAACCTCCAAAACTAGGAGGGGGGTACGCATAAAAATGATTGTAATTTCTGCAGAGTTCATGCAATATTGTTGATGAAACTTTTATATTACATCTGAAAGTTTACACTTCGAGCGTATCTTGAATTTTTAATTTCAAATCTGTCGTAAAGGCATAGAGAGCCGAAAAGATGAAAATTTTATTGCAATCCAAATACTCACAGACCTGACTGCATGAACAAACATGTATATTTATTGCCAGAAAAGGCAGAATTTGGAAAGAGGCATCCTATTCTGGTGAAGTATGGAAGTGAGGAAAAAGTTTTGGCTTGCTGTGCTGGAAAGGGTGTGACCTGTCAACATTAATAATGCTTCTGCACTGTAGTTTGGAAAAAACTATAGACTAAGGCACTGAGACGTTAGTCATTGTCAATCGCTTGGCTTGGTGACTAGCATTGTGGCATTTTGTGAGCTTCACTGAGCATGCTTATTTGCCTGTATTTTTGCTGTCATTGTATTTAGTCCTGTTCCTGTATTTGCCCTTATTGCAGAATCAGGTGCAGGGAATTTGAAGAAAAAACATTCTTTGCCTGTGTGAGATACTGGGAGAGAGAAAGAATGTGTGAAGCTTTCTGCATGGGAACATAAGAGTCTGTACATTTACAGCAACAGAGAGGTGGTTCATGGTGGTAGCCAGAGTGGGACCATGGCCCAGCTGCCATATGGCCTTACAAGTGGAGGGAGAAAAGAATTTAAAAACAGGAGAAATAAAAGCACTTCCCCTGAAGGCTTTGGGCATTGCTTCTGCTATTTAGAGAGGGTCTCTCTTTAACCTCGAAGACCCCTTGTCTGAACCTGACTTTGGCTACAATATTTAAATAATCCAAAGACCATTGTGGCATCTCACAAAGCTCTCGCTGCCCACAGTTCATGGCTCTCCCGTTGATGTGTGCGTGTCTGTGAGTTGGGGGTGGTGTATATGAGGGGGGTTGGAGTTGTGAAGGTATAGTCTGTTCTCAGTTGGGAGAAAGTTTGTTGTGAAGAATGGAAACTGCAGGAGAATAATGAGGCCACTCCTCTAACTGTTTTAATGCATTAACACACTCTCCTCTCAAATGGAGGGCGGGAGCTGGGGATAAAGAGGCACTGGCTTCCCTATTGGCTGTTTCCCTCTCATTGTCTCACCCAAATGCATTGTGCTTGTTTTTTTTTTTTTAACTCAGCCCTAAGTGCAAAATAACAGAAACTGTATTTAAATTGTGTCCTGTTGGCCTAAGTCTGATACTCAGATTTAATTTTCTAAGAAAGCCAGTTTTATGGACAAACTGTGGGATGATTCATCTCCCATAATCAGAGCTCTGGGTAAAAATGCTGACTTGTGCCAAAGGCTGGTCATGGGCATTCCCATACAACAGATCATTAAAAGGCGAAACAGGCGAGCGGGGGCGTGGACGTATAATTTTAGAGGGGTTCCTTAATGGGAACCTTAATGCTCTCCACCCCTCGCCCCCAAAAAATGGGACATGTCTTTTTTCCCCTCTCTCCCTCCCCCCTCCGCCACCACAACCCTGCTTAGCTCCCTTAAGTGCTGTTTAGCCTTTTGAGTTTGCCCAGTCCACTGTAAATCCCAGTTGGGCTCGTTCTAAATGACGCTGTCCAGAAAAAGCACCATATTCAGGTCTAGCAGTAAATGTACTGCCATCCTATCATTTGCAGAGCATCAAACACAGAATTACCACAAGATTTAAGCAGCATCGTAAGATTATGTAATCATTCTTTTTCTTAATGGCATCACGATGCCATGATGTTAAACCCTTTCCGAATGTTAACAGTTCGTTGATCTATGGTTCATTAGTTAAAATGGGACACAACTGTGAAGAAAATATACAGAAGCCTGGCTAAGTGATGCGGTATTTTGGGGCTTTTTTTTTTTTTTTTTTTTTACTGAAATCTACTTCCTCTTTAAAATGAGAATCTAGAACTGGCTTCTTGTTTACGTATTTGTTTGTTTTTGCTTTTTGCTTGCATTGGACTGCAGAGTGTTTTTGGGGGGGAGGCAATGTTTATTCAAGCGGGCCCCAATTCCCGGTTTTAAGTGCTTAAAGTCCTCCCCCGCAGGGGCCACTCGGCATGACCCCCAGCCAGCGAGTGAACCCACTGGGGAAGAATTGACTCCGGCGACACCATGGGAATCAATTAGCATCAGCTGTTTAGTGCTGTGCCTGAGAGGGCTGGGAGTGAGTGGGCCGGGGGGGAACCCCAATCCCCTGACCCCTTTTATTAGGTTCAGCGCCACACTGCTGTGATACCATAGTGTTTGCCTATGTCATCAAATAGGCCAGGGTCGGGAAACCTGAATGGCCGTGAAAGGTCCTTTAAACCTCTTTCGGCCCATCAATTCGAGGGGCTCTATAGAATATCTTCTTTGCATTTGAAAGGCTTCAAGGTTTTTTTTCACTCTCTTCGGCTCTCTCTCTCTCTCCGTCACTCACTAACTCACTCTTGCTCTCTCTCCTTCCCTCCCTCTCTCTCTCTCCATCAACTGAAAGCAATGGGAGACAATGCAGTAGTGGCTCTTCATGGTCATTCAGGATAAACAAAGAGGGGGAAAAAATGAACTACTCTTCAGAGAATCACATTTGCTTTCTTCTGAGGGAAATCAAGCAATTTGCTGAGGCACCTATAATGGTGGTGCAGTTAAGCCTTTGTCAGGCTGCTCGCACTGCTATACATCTCTCAGTTGAGGAGGGCTACTTTGAGGTTCAGTGTTTTCAAAGCTGCTTTTAAATACGGCGAGCACATTGTTGAAGAGTGGGGCCTACAATAATGTTCAACGGGATGCATTTGCGCACTCTGACAAAAATGTAGAATTTGTATCATGTAGCTTTCATATAGGCTGGTTTCTTTTTTTTTTACATAAATTTTTTTTTGAGAGATTCCATCCTTGCTAACTAGCCTCAGTTTTGCCTTCAATTCCTGATTGTATCATTTGATATGCAGTAATTACTGCCATTCATATTATTATGAACTTAGAACTGCTTTTGAGAAAAGTGGCTTACTGTGACTCCCCATAATTCTGTGGGTGAAGTTTGTGATTGGTGTGTTATTTTTTTAATGATTACTCCCCTAACTGTTATATTATTGGTGTATGTGAAGAGAAGACTGCTGCTTTTCTGCATGTTCAACAAGCTGGTGTGGTTTGGGACTGTAGTCTGTATTTTTCCAGACAATTAGCTTTGCCTTTTTTACAGCTCAAGACAGATTGGGAAAAGAAAGTGTCTTGCATGTTGTGCTGATCTTGGGTCAGTTTGACATCATCCTTACTGAGGGTAATAGGATGGTGGTTTATTGACCAAGTTTGGTTCAACTGGTCTGGGATCAGCTGAAGGCCATACTCTGACTCGTGCCCTGTGTTTCCCCAGTGAGCTGTAGCGCCGGAACACATTATGATGGGGAACAGGGGAGGTGCGTCTTATGCCCACCGGGCACATACCAGGATGAGGAGGGGCAGGTGTCGTGCGAGGTCTGTCCCGGCCCAGAGGTACCGGGGGGCACCAGGACCATCGGGGCTCGGAACATCTCAGAGTGTGGAGGTACGGTGGAGGCCGCTCTGATATCCATACGCTGGTAATACGATGCATTCCATATTCTGAATGGAATCAGCCTTGCTCTAGCAGAATTTTGCAGGATGTATGACTGGCTGTGACTTGGGTTGCCAGATGTCTTTTCTCACCTGGAATTACCTAATTTCATTTCATAATTACACTTCATGTATTACAGGAAATTTTTTTTTTTTTTTTTTCCCATACCCAGTTTTAAGTGCTGAACAGAGGGTGTAAGATCCACTAGCACTGGCAGGTTCTTAGGCCAGGTTCAGACTACAGGATTTTTGTGCCAATTGATCCCCAATTCACCCCTCCCGACAATCGGCAGAGAAATCTTGTCTGGGACCTCGGTCGGTACCAATGTTTGGTACAGATTATCTGGTAATGTGCAGGTTTTACCGATCCAATCTTAACCCTCCCGATTTGCTCGCAGACTGATCGGGGCCGCCCCGATAATTTTCAAACATTTTTGATATTTCAGAGTGAAAATCTGGATGATTACGTCATTACTTTCCGAACTGAACCACAATAGCCAATGAGAGACAAGACTCAAGCTGACGGTGCTGAATGAGGGTAGTTTGAAATGGCAACAGCGAACAGACAGCAACAGCAACCTATTGCATGGGTGCGTTGGACGGCTGAAATGGAGGAAAGGCTTGTGGATGTGTGGCAGGAACACGAATGCTTATATAACGTGTCTTCCAAGACATATCATAACCACACAGACAAGGAGAGGAGCTGGGGAGAACTCGCCTCAGCTTTGAACATACCAGGTGTAAGGGAAATGGGCAGGTGTGTCCTTGTGTGCGTGCGTGCGTGTGAGAGAGAGGGAGAGAGAGAGACATTATATACGTATCTCTATCATGCATGAGTAGGCAACAACTTCAGTGAACGTGTACAATTGTCAATATTGCTCGCTGGTGGCCGCTGTTTCCGCTGCATAAACCCGGTGACCAGCTCTTTCTTACAGTCGCTGTATTTCCTGCCTCAGTGTTGTAACATGTTGCTATTTTTTGTCACAATAGCGCCAATGGTTTATTTTCATTACACCAACACAATTCTATATTTCAACTGCGGACAATGTCGCTTTTGAACTAGCTAGCTAAACGTTAGCGTTACAACCTAACGTTAGGTCCGGGGCAGTTGACCGAGCAACAGTAAACCTTTAATAGCCATTGAGACTAATCTAGTATGCTACTGTTGACAAATAGTAAAAAAAAAACTGATCATTAAAAAACTCACCTCCAGTTCTCGCTGAAGAACTGACAATCCGTGCTGACCGCATCTCCACAACTATTTTCTTACCCAGACCCGTTTCATTTTTTGTTTTTTCTTCTTACTGCAAATGAGTATAATAGCAAGTATGTGCTTCATGTCACTATCCATTTTTAAATGTTTAAATCTCCAGGCTTCCCCATGAGATCGCGTGAGATCACGTCAGGTGGAGCGCTGCTCCCTCTGGCACGATAATCTTAATATCCTGTAGTGTGAAATGCACCATAATTTTCAAATCCTGCAGTGTGTACATGTTTAAGATTAGACAGCAGATCATCTGTGAAGATTCCCCTTATGTGTGTAATGCAAAATCGGTTAGGATTTTAAAAATCCTGTAGTCTGAACCCGGCCTTAGCGTTTTATTTGTGTTTTGCAGACTTCTCAATCCCTGTCATTGTTAACCCTCATTCAGCTGGACTTGTTGTCTAGTCTTGGCAAATTCTTAATCTGGCAATCCTAGGCATTGTCTAACTCAGTAAGAAAAATCTTTCCCGTGACAGCTGCAAAGATAGAGCTATTTAGCCCCGACTAGCAGCACATGAAGGAGAGCATATGCTTGTGTGGTGCCTTCTGAATAGACTGATAATACAAAATACTTGTGGGTCCTTCAGTTGACTGTGGGAATAAGTGTACTAGCGTGTGTTGATTTCTTCATTTGTGTAATTTTGAAAATGGGAAAATCAAGTATGACAAACCTACCTCCCATTTAATTTAATCAGTTGTTTTGTGTTGTAATGGGTGTTGCGGGATCAGATACCATTGTGTGTGTGTTTACATCCAGCGGGAAGCAGAGTACACGCGGATAAAAATCGTAGCATCAGATCATCAAGGGTTTTTGTCATGGAACGCCCACCAGACATGGCTGACTGCTATCCTGTGCGATTCATGGTGGCAAGCACCTCCTACAGGAACAAGCCTCATGTTTTAGTTTGGTAAACACTGCTATGTTGATACAAATCCTGGCCTCCTGCCCTTCTTCGATAGACAAAACAAAAAAGGGCTATCAATGCTATCGCGGGTGCAGTCAGTTTCATCAAGAGGCAATCAGGAGCTTTAGCAAAGAATATTCAGTTTAGGATAGAAGCCTTCTATTGCATCGTTCATGTCCTCTCAACCCATGTTAAATGGGGACTCCACGACAAACTCTGAACCTCAAACTTGCCATAAAACTGATTTCTGCAACACTGCTACTCCTTTCCCCCAGAGGCCTCTCTTAGACTGATCAGCATTATGTGTTTTAATTGTTATTTAAACCTCCAGGTCAGTGCTCTCCTGGTCATTACTCTCTTGACGGCTTTGTACCCTGTCTGCCCTGTCCCCTGGGGTCGTACCAGCCGGACACTGGGAGGACTTCCTGTTTCCCCTGCGGAGGGAACCTGGTAACCAAACACATTGGAGCCATCTCTTTTCAGGACTGTGAGACCAAAGGTGAGTATTAAATCGCCAACTCCTTGTAGCTGGTCAAATGTTTAGGGTTGCATTGGTTAGTCAGTTGTTTCTCTCCAGAGAGTGGCAGCCATTTCAAAAGCAATTCCTGCTGTTTTCAATGAATTGTAGTGCATGATTGTTCTTAGTTCCCTTGGTAGTGCTTAGTCTTCCTCTGGTTCTCTTGGTCTTACTGGTAGTAAATAGTGTTGAAGTGGTTTCACTCTGTCTGGCTGGTCTCGCTGCAGTGCAGTGCTCTCCTGGTCACTACTACAACACCAGCACTCACCGCTGCATACGCTGCCCCATGGGGACCTATCAGGGAGAGTTTGGCCAGAACTACTGCACAGCGTGTCCAGGAAACACCACCACAGACTTCGACGGGTCGACGAACATCATGCAATGCAAAAGTACGTCTGCAAAACTTTGTGTGTTTGTCTGTGTATTCGTGCCTTAAGGCCATTTTATACTTGTAAGACGTTTATCAAAAGACGCCTGAAGAAAAGTGCTGGAAGACAAAGATACTTTTATGCTTAAACGAAGTGTCCAACGACGTCTGCGGCGCAAATCTCCTTGGTAATTATAGTTATTGCTTTATAATCATAACCAATCAATCTTTTTGCGAACCCTACTGAATCAGCTGCTTATATCCTTAAGAACCACTGAGCTCTCGGTCTCCTCAGCCAATGAAAATATAAGAGAATGAAAGAAAGTGTCAGCGATATTACAAATATTCGACAGGTACATGACACTGTCGAATGGCTCTTTCTTGTCTCTCTGACATCAAAATTGTCAACAGACTCTCTCGACAAGACATCCTAGGGGTATAAAATGGCCTTGGGTGTGCTTGTATGGAAAAGTATGTGTAAGAATGGTAGCATGGATGCCTGGATGTGCCTGTATATTTATAGGTTTGCATTCATGTGCGGAATAGCGTGTGCCAGTTTGCACAGGCATGTATGATGTATGCATTAATATGCATATAAGTTTATGTGAGCCACTACCTCTGCATGTAGCAAGCCGCAGTCAACTCAGTGACTTGATGTAGGTCACGATAGCCATGTACAGGCGAAAGATGAAGGCAACCAACATTTGTTTAACTTGCAGTGCACATCTAAGAGATCACAAGGAAGACGCCCCATTGATATCCAGCCTCATAAGCTCTACTATAAATAATTACCATGGTCCTTACAGGGCAGTGTAAATCATTTGACACCATGCTGTCATTTCACAGACCGACACTGTGGAGGAGAGCTGGGAGATTTCACTGGCTATATCGAGTCGCCCAACTACCCCGGGAATTACCCTGCCAATATCGAGTGTACCTGGACCATCAACCCCCCACCCAAGAGACGAATCCTCATAGTGGTTCCTGAGATATACCTTCCCATCGAGGATGAGTGCGGAGACTACCTGGTCATGAGGAAGAGTTGTAAGCATAATGGGAACCTGATGGCTTATTTGACTTAGGTTTATTGGTGCTGAGTGTTTTGCTGTTGGAGGTTCTAATCTGTGCGTTACAGCTATTGCAATGTGGCTGATTACTAATTGCTCACAGGCTAGAAGTTAGAATTGTGTAGCCTGCTTGTGGGTTCATCCATTATGAGATAGAAGTTCTCAATAAATTTTGAAGGTTATAATGTGTTGTGAGATTTGGCGGCTGGGTAATTTGTTATATCACAGTGCCTCCCTTTGGCGCAAGGCTGCTGCAAGGTTTGTGATGTCAAGACAGTGCTGTGATATTGAGCCCCAGACCTATTATCTGACATCTTGCCATTGCATTTTCAGATGCACTGGTCTTGTTTTTGTGGATTCTTCTCTAGCCTAGTAACATTAAAAGCCATTTCCTGTATTCACAGCTTTTCCAAACTCAGTAACAACCTACGAGACGTGTCAGACATACGAACGACCCATTGCTTTCACCTCTCGCTCCAAGCGACTGTGGATCCAATTCAGGTCAAATGAAGGCAACAGTGGGAGGGGCTTTCAGGTGCCCTATGTTACATATGACGGTGAGGGAACTGCATTATTCCAGAAATTTGTTGCGCAATAATTGCAAAAAAAATAAATAAAAAACCCCAGAAAAACTAAACTCTATAAAACTTTTTACCCATGTTGGTTTTATATAGTGTATAACCTCTCAATAAAGTAATATTCATTGGAGACTTTTATGTTATTCAATGAATTGAAAATTGCTTTCTGGTTAGTTTTCATCTTATTGACATACGCATATTTTTGTTATGCTTATTCACTAAGATTTTAGTTGTATGGTAATGTAGTAAATGTTGTTTCATGATCAGATCAACATGATCATGTCAGATTATGATTGTTGTTGTTAGTAATTCAGGAAAGAAGATTAGACATTGATATGATCTGTATTTAATTCCAGAGGATTATCAAGAACTCATTGAAGACATAGTGAGAGATGGAAGATTGTATGCATCCGAGAACCATCAGGAAATTCTGAAGGTAACAACAGAATGCATTTTTTGTCCTTCTTTGTGAGTTGCAAAACATTGTGTCAATCATTTTCAATTTTTTATTTATATACCAAAGATAGATATACAGACAAAAAAATAACGCCAGTTAAATAATGATTGAATTGGCAAAAGCCAAAATTTCACTTGTACCTGAGGTTGTAGCGCCACCTTGTGGATTTTAATTCACTGCAGAATGTAAACATCTTGAGTTTTGCGTCACTGTTTCTCCAAGTTCCAGTGTTGTTGCTTTCGGCGGCAATACCCTGCATTTGATTGCTTTTTTTTTTCCACAGGACAAAAAGCTGATGAGAGCTCTATTTGATGTTCTGGCTCATCCACAGAACTTTTTCAACTATACTGCCCAGGAGTCCAGGGAAATGTTCCCCAAATCTTTCATTCGATTCTTACGGTCAAAAGTACTCAGGTTTCTTCGGCCATAGGGGACACATCACAAGGGAATCAAAAACAATGATGGACTGTAATCACCTGCTGTTTTTTACTTGCTGTGGTTCTTGTGCTTGTCGACTTCAAAGTCTTAATACTTAAAAAGCTGGAAAACTGTCCTGAACTTCTCAATAGCCACAACCTGTCTTCCATTGTTGACCAAAGTCAGTGAGTAAGACAGGCCACTGGGCAATAGGCAGTTATCCTCTGTTTTTCTAGGGTGAGGAAACTGTTCTCCCTCTGACTGTAAGAATCCTTCATTTTGGACAATACTAACTGGGCTTCTATTGAACTCATTGGTGTTGGTGAAGAGGACAGGGCATGCTTTTTTATTTTTTTATCCTGGTGGTATTTGTATCTGTTGTTGAGACCAGGTCCTGTGCTGCTTTTTACCACAGTTAAATGATGTCTAAAATTCAGTCTAAATGCAGTGTAGCTTTGAGAAAAACTTCCAAATGACAAATCAGAGTGTTTTTCCCCAAAATCTACTGAACCTTTTTGCTCCAAATGCATAGCTTAAGCTCCTAATGCTTAATGTTGTTGTGCAAGTCCTAAAAATAAATGTTGCTGTAAATGTACAGTACTGTGGATAAGTTTTAAGCTCATAGAAAACAATGCCTTGAGGCAAAGATGCTCCCAAAAATCATGAAAATTTTTCCCAATTTTGAACACTTTTCTGCAGTTTGATTGTTTGAATAGATCATTGGCTTTTTGAGTGGTTAAGCCTGTTGGAAGATTTGTCACAGTTCTTCTGCGGACTCAAGATATCACTTGTGTCTGTCTCTCCAGGTAATTCTAGACAGACTTGATCCTGATGAGACCAGGGCTTTGGATGGCTATGTAATCAGTATCGAGTGCCTGTACTGAAAAAGAAAACATTATTTGAGAGATTCTATTTTCTATTAACATTTGCTGTCTTAAATGTGCTTTTAATCAACAGAAACAAGGAAACAAGAAATAAACATCTTAGGCTAAATTTAAATTTAAAAAAAATATAGTGTGCCTAAAACATTTGCACTGTACTATAATCGCCAATGCAGTTCATCTAATTGTAAGTGAGAATTTATATCTTGAAAAATGATTGTTTTACTATTTTTGTGATTTCCATTATGGAAGACATAGAGAGTTGGATTTAGGGAAAAGAAGCTATCACTCACTACAAATTGTATGTCACTACTATCTCACCTTTCTTCAGGAGTTAAACATAGGTTTACAATGCTTACAAATGGAGAACACTAAGACCCACTAATTATCCCATAATGAAAACAATATTGGATGATTTCATTTTATGGAGAAATTTTAAGCTGTGCTTCCTTTTACTCATTGAACGTGATCTATTATGTCAGATTTTATTCAAACATTGGAAAATCTATCTAGAACCACTGTATCTGAAGACCATATGGTTCACTGTTGAAAAGCAATTGTGATGGCTCAACACGGGCTAAGAATAAGATATATAAATAGCACGAGTGTATATTTTCAGTGTTACCTTTCCAGCACTACAAGAAAAGTGGTGACTCTGATAAAGCAATTATCTTTTATAAATGTTTTGTATATTATGTAAAAAGAAATTAGACTCAAAGAACACTGTATTCTAGTTGGCAGAATTCTCTGGTGACTGTTTGGATTTAGTTGTGTGTGTGTGTTGGAAGCACGCAGCCATTTTCCCCAGTGTGCTCAAAGCATGTGAGGCTTTCCTGTACATTCAGAGCTATGCGGCTGTGTCGTAATTAGATGTAAACTCCCCTCAAACACTTATTTGGTAATTCTGTCTTGATTCTCAAATACTGTGCCATGTTTGATCAAGCAGTCAATGCGCACATTTATCTGTCTGCTATCAACTGTAAAGACCTCTGCTGACTAAAGCGTCATCAAATTGTGATTTGAGTATATTGTCTAGCTATAAATTTAGAAGTTTCAGCATGTGGTATTGTGAAAAACATCATGACATTACATATTGTAAATGAACTCTTCCAAAAACCCTGGTCCAGTTTCCCCTAGAATATACGCAAGAAGTCTATATTTTTATGCTTATACATCTTACATGTAAATAAAATAAAATTACATGGTGAGCTGTTTTTATTATTTCCTTTTTGCCCTGTTGTATGTTGGAATATCTCGCAAACTTATGAATTGAAGATAATGAAAAGTCCATGCAAGACATGAATGCAATTTGGTATAAATTTAATTTGCAGAACAAGCTGCTGTGGCTATGCCTGAAATTGAATTATGTTTTAATTGCCACACACAGCGTAATGGTATTTGAATGTGCATGCCTTTGCATTAATATGTAAAGATGCCCCTAAAATTAAATACCTCAAATATGGTGAATTATAGTTTCATAATGTGTCAAGGATATGTAAAGCAGACTATAGTTATCAGATTGTTTGCCGAAAATACATAGATTAATAAATGAAATAATAAAAAAATACCATAGTTACTTTCTTGTGGAGACGCATTAGATGTTTTCTGTGAGCATCCCTGTGGATGAAGTCATCAGAAAAAGAACAGCATGCAGGAAACAGTTGTTTTGTTATGATCCAGACAAGGAACCAGATGCAGAGTCTGAGTACAATTAAATAATAGGGTTTATCGCTAGGAATACGGTAATGACTGAGTGAGACAGAACTGGGAGTAATAGAGGGACAGTTTAGCTCAGATGGTAGTGAGCTTGGGTAGGGGCTGTGTCTGCACCCAGCCAGTGGGCAGAAGCCAGATGGGGAGATAACTGTCGCCGGAGCAGAACTTTCAGATGGCAAGTTTGGAATAGTTTAGCAGGAACACAGTCCCAACCCTGCAGACTGCGGAAGGCTTGGAAGGTGTTCCTAATAAACTGGGCAGAGGAACAAACTTGAAAGACTGGTGAACAGGGACACAGTCCCAATCCTTGAGACTGAGAAGTAAGCTTGAGAGCTTGTTCTTGGTAATAAGACTAGGAAGATAACCTCTGTATTTAACTATCATTAAAGGTTAAAATCTTCTATAAAGATGATAAACTTCTAGACTGGGAAGATCGCTGATTGATTGCTTCGGAGCATATACCAAGGGTCAATCCAGTAACTCTGCAGACTCAAAGTAGGGTTATACACACAGTAGAGACATATGGGAGTGGGGATCACAAATTCATAACACCTGGCGGGGGAGACAATTCATCTAAAAGATGGGAGGAGCAACAATAAGGATTCACAAGAAGGTTGTGACGTTTTCCCCTTCATTATGCCCAATTAAGTATCTGTATCTCTTCCCTGCTTATTTTTAAGTAGAAGCACAGTCTAAAAGGTCATAAAACCCATTTACTGCTCAGCATGGACCAAAGTCCTGAAGGAATGTCCCCAGGACCTCGGTGAATCCATGCTGTGAAGAATTCAGATGGCTCTGTTCGCAAACGAAAGTCCTATTTGATATTTTACAGGTGCACCAAATAAAGTTGTCAGTGAGCCTGCATGGCCTCTACAAAGCCAGAGACAAGAATGGGAATTGTGGCATAGCAAAAAATTATTTCCATATAATAATCTTTAATTTTCTACAGTTTTCTGTTATTTTATTTACCCTTCACCTGCACTTAACAATTTTGAGCAAATAATATTGGACCATCTCAGGGCCATTCTCTTCCCTGAACAAGGCTCTCTTCCTCTGTTGTCCCACTACCAGCAATGTTTAGATCTGCAGTATTGTAAAGCATCCTGCACTGATGCTGACAAAGAGCACCTTTTTAGGTTAAAGCTGTCTCACTGTCCAAGAAAACTTTAAATGTGTGTTTTGATTTTGATTTTTTACTTGGCTAAACCATTGCTGATGGCTTCCTGGTGACTTATCCCTTTGATTAAAGCTAGAGCATTAATTTTACTTTCAGTGAAAAAAATCTGTGTGCGTGGCCAAAGAATCACAATAACTAGTGCCTCATTCAATTGGCCTCTGTTAGTTCCAAGGAGTGATTCAGTTTCATACTGTAATAACTATTGCCATAGTATTTGTAATTCTCGCAGAGAGGACTATTATCATGGAAGATATAATTGTAGCAACATTGTCTAATGACAGATTCCACAATTCTCACTTAGGATCTTGCATGTGGCATGCCACTGCAAAACTGTTGTGCATAGAACTGATTTGTGCACTCAGCCCGGCCATTATGGAGATAATTACAATTTCATCCGTAACTGTTCTGACTTGTGTGCTCTCAAAATTTGTATTTTGTGCACGATTGGCACCCTATTCATGAATGAACACCGGGTGGTGCTCGGGCACAAAAATTCTGCTTTGAGAATCACATAATAGGCAAAGTGTAGGCAGCTCCAGGGCCTATTTCATGGGGCTAACTTGTTTACTGGGCTTTGAATTTCAGTCACAAATTGTTGTAAGTTTCTGAAATAGCAAAAGTCATTATTTTTTTGGTGTGGGGCTCAATCGCCATGGTGACCAATGCTGCAGATACAGAGAAAATGGCTCGTGCTCTCCAAGATAATCTGTGGTATTGGCTCAGTGTTAAAAATAGAGCTCTCCTTACATGTTATCATGCATGTACCAATATGAGAAGTATTGAGCAGGAAGATACCTCATAGCAAAAGGTTGTGGGTTTGAATTCAGCCGGGGGCCTTTCTGCATGGAGTTTGCATGTTTTCCCGTGTTGGCATGGGTTTCCTGTGGATACTCCGGTTCCCTCCCATTAGTCCAAAGGCATGGATGTCAGGCTAATCGGAGGCACTTAATTGCCCGTAGGTGTGTGTGTCTGATAGAATAGTGTATGAGCAGTGCGATGGATTGGCAAGCTGCCAGGGTGTGTCCTTGCATTTTGCCCAGTCAGCAGGGATAAGCTCCTCCATGATCCTCCTGAGGAAGAAGCGATATAGATAATAAATGGATGGATGGATGGGTTGGCAGAGCAAGTTTAAAAACAGCTTTGGGATATCAGTTCTTTGTGATTGCCAAGGTTAAGATTTGTTAACATGGCTTTGACTTGGATTGACTGAGATAATTAAGTAATACAGGCTCCAAATAGACAATCTTCTGCTAGCCATCAGTAGGCTGCTTAGTTCTAAGATAGTGAAAATTTAAAATGTGACAGCTGGAGCATATACTATCCACTGCTCTCTTTAAAGCGAGGTGCTGTCCGTGATTTAGTTGGTTTGACATTTCAATTCTTAATCTAAATTTCAATACTGCTCAGTGCAGTAATCCGCACTGGGAACCAAGCAAACTAATGATCTGCTTTTCTGATGTTTATGTGAATTAACCCTCAATGAATGATTATCAAATAGTCTTACTGAAACATATTAAAGATTTATGTATTGCATAGCCTACACTGGAACGGATTGGAAAGTTCAGCTACATCTGTTTGGCACTTTTCAGTATTTGTACCAGTTGATTTGTAAATATTACGTATACGCCATTTTGTTGTCTTTGCTGCACAGTGGAATATTATATGTTATTAATTGGCTATTTCCGTATTGCCTTGGTGTTGGCCTGAGGGTCGCCGTATTACCGCGACCCAAAGGCCAATACCAAGGTAATGCGAAAATAAGCAATTTGTAATATTTTTATTCATTGGTTAAGTATGTTGTGCTATCATGACAATATTATGGCTATGACTTCTGAAGTACACGACTTCAAGACTCATTAAAGAGCTAAATGCTGGGTCCGCGACTGTCGTCTGCTTCTTTGAAGAGACCGAATGCCACAGTTGCCAATGGTTACTTGTGCACGTGCTGAACTCCGCCAATATAGGTCAGCCAAAACAAGATATATTGGCAGGCCGTTTTTACTGTATGTGGGCAATAACATACATAACCAATTAATAAAAGTAAATACATGAAGGGTATGAGCTGATATACCCTTCTTTGTCCTGGACCATTTGCTTTGCACTATTCTGCTATGCATTTGTCTGTGCAATTAATGTGTATTGAACAAAAAATTGCCAGTGATTGGTTTGTTTGCCTGTCTCATGTCTTGTCTCAATAATACCATCATCATACATATTGAACTCTGTTGATCTCAACAATCTGTGGAGTGTGACTGTGACATGCCTTCAAACAGCAGCCAATACACAGGCTCTGAATGAATATGTTAAAATCGAGAAAGTGGAATTAAGCAGAAGAAATATATAGCAGGCAACGGCTGCAAGCCTTCTCAGACACAAAGCGAGCTTCCCTGCTGAAGAGCTCTCTTTGAAGATGACTTTCATGTGAAAATTATCTGCGCAGAATGGGAAAGAAACTAATAATTTTGCTGTGTTTGTACTTCCAGCAGACCAGAAATCACCACCTGCTGCAGACATAGTTTAATTTTCCCTTTGAATCCTGCATCAACTATGTATTTTGTTTGCAGATTTTTGACGGAAGCGTTGGCGGGGTATTCGAACCATTGTTTTGTGTGATACATTCGAATCAGTTGTTCCCTTCCAGCAGCAGATCATTTTTAGCTTGCCTGGACCAACAGTCCAGCGGACTTATGTCATGGCCTGTTTGTCCATCGTCTGTGTTATCGTCATCGGCATCTGTGAGCATCTTCTTCTCCAAAATTGTTGGACTAATGGAGCAGAAACTTCACATACACCTTCCAACCAATGAGGACACTGAAGTTAGAGCAAATCTTTGGCATCTATCTGCTGGTTTTTTATTCTTAAGAGCCTCTCTGTGTCCTGTCCTGAGAGTTTCCTTTATTGGTTTTCCTTGCAATCCAGCTAACCTCACTAGTCTCAGTTTTGTTTCATTCATTGATCCTCATTATTTAAGCATTGCCTTGTTCCAGTCCCATCGCTCCTTGCTTCACTCTCTGTGCTTTCACAAGCATTTTCCACTTCGTTGACTGTCGTCTTGTGTATTTAAGTTTCTGATCTTTGTCTCACCTTTGCTGGATAGCAGCATTATGCCTCGATCAAATGTGTTCCATCTTCAGTTAATAACTTACTGAAATCTTACAGTCAGTTTCTTAGGGGGATTCTTCCCAGAGTCTGTAGTCCTGGAAAGAAGTTTCTCCCCTGTTCGAAGGTGCGCACCAGTCCTGTGTGCCCAGGTTCATTCGATTTGCCATCCTGGTTTCTGACCTCAGACCAGTCCCTTCCACTCGTTCCTAAGGATGGAAGCACTTTATTCAGCATCAAGTATAAATGATTGGCCTCATTTCTGAGAGATATATTTTTGACGTCTTTCCGTATAAACACGATTAGGATTGGATTTCCGTAACATTATTGGTAAATGTTAAGAGGAAAAACTGATCCTGAATCAGCTGTCAGGAAGTTAATTTATGCATTATTTCCATAAAATGGTGAAATTATGGTAAATTTGGCCACTTCGTATGGATACAACATGCTACCTTACATTGTAGCATTATTTTATGTGCATTATGTCCAGTCTAAGGTTACTCATCCCACTCCAATCATCTGTTCATAACTGATGTTGGTTCAGGATTAAGTTATCAATGCCTCAGCCCACTAACTGACTCATTCTGCACATTAATGTTAGTTGACAAAAAAACATCCATTCAATTATGCTGAAACAGCACATAGAGTGTAATGAGAGTTGTGATGGAAAATACCATGTTTATAATGAAGTATGGCAACACATCTTATTATGATATTCCATCCATTTCACTGACCACTAGCTTTATCACACAGAAAAACTCGAGGCACACTCTCCAAAATGAGCAGTATATATTTTCCACTTATCTTACAAAACAAACACGCAGTTGCTCCTATGTTTTACTTCCTAACCCAGAGGGTTGGCAAGCCAAGGACTGTCACCCATGATACCACAAGAAGCTGCAGCTGCCGCAGGACCCATCCTTTGTACCCACTTGGTGGATTCTGAGCCACGCACTCAGTCACCTTCACTGGTTACCTTCTTCCCTACATAATCAAATATATGTTTGGTGCTTGGGGCAGTGTGGATTTCTCCTGAGATGGATCAGTCAATCAACCAGTCAATAAATAACAGTGGTCAATTCCTGCCTTTCTTCTCCCAGTCAGTCTTCTTACAGTGTTTTGCAATTGCTTATACACTTGTTAATTAGCTCATTGTGTCAAAACGCCCAAGCCAAATAAGACATTATACTCGGAGGTAAACATCTCACATATGTGAAAATGAGACTTTGCAATCAAAACCTAGCAATCTTTTTTCAAAATGGCATTTTAGCCACAAAATGATGCACCCTAGGACCATTTGGATTACTCTTCCCAAACAGCAATGATACACTGATGTACCTTATACAAAACACTGCTGTTCTTAGGACTTTGCATACCTTTTTAAAGTTTTTCACAAGACACATTTTTTGAAACCTTTCACCCTTATCTAAAAAGTATAAATAGAAAACCAAATCTACGAACTGCACTCACAAAGCCTCTGGCTGTTCAGTAAAATGAAAAAATCACCTCAAAGCCATTTTACCTATGTTCAAAATCTAACTATGTTTTCAGAGCACACACACAGCCAGGCAATATAAGCTCTAATGAGCATTCTTTACACATTCCATCAGAAAATGGAAAACAGTGTCCAGGGCATTAAAAGTCTATTCCGAGCCTAGTGGCCCGTCAAGCCGATGCTTAACCCACAGCATGAAACGACTAAGATTATTGATACTTCCCCTGGTTGGGATGCTAGTTCATCGCTGGTTACTCCCCCAGCTCTTAGTCAGGTTTCCCTGACAGTTTTCCAGTACTCAATTATACACCTGGGATGAGTGAGGCACTGTGGGAGTGAAGTGTTTTGCCTAAGAACACAGCATGAAAGCCATGGCAACGACTCAAACTAGGGACCTTGTGGTCCCAAGTCAAGCACAATACTACTGCGCTACCATGTCCCAGGGCATGTAGCTACAGCAAAAATTTTTATAATACATTATAAATAATCCATTTTCAAAAAAAGGTACACTCACCACTTAGTATGGTGAACATATCGTATACTGTAGGTAATGCAAGTACTGAATGTTTCCAGTATTCAGCACTTACACAAAAATACAGTACTGCGAAAGGCCGAGGGACAAAGAAAAAAATCTGCAAGGCACCTCACAGTACACAGTAAAACCTCGAGCAGCTGCAAAATCAAATTACACAAGAGATTCATTCTGCCTCAGTATCATGTTTTTGTGCTGGGTGAGGCTAGAGTATTTTATCTTCATCCGAAGCAAAGTTCTTCTTTGCCAATCAACTGGAGAAACTCTCTGGTGAGCTGGATCCAGCCTTGACAAGACCTCACTTTTCACTGCAGAGCAATTCCATTGTCTGTAGGAGATTTTTGGTTGTATACCTTCCACTCCCATGCAGAGAAACATCGTGTAATGGGTTGTTATTTTCCAAAAATAATTACAGTAAAATTATGGTACAATGGTCAATAGTAGAATTGTAAGGGATTTCAAGGGGTGGATTAACCTTGCAAGGCAGCTGGATTCACTAGATCACGCAATTGCGCAAGGCTCTTGACAGGCTCGAAGTTACCCGTTTGTGTCAGTGCCCTATGGGACATGATTTAGGTGTGACGACAGCAAGAAGCGACTTTTCGAGCTGCAGTTTTTCTGGCATAAAAGGCACTATGACATTCACATTTCTCAACTTATTTCAATGCATTGTTTACATATTCAAGGTTTATAACATATATGGAGTACAATTTTTTTTTCTGCATGTTTATCAGTGTCACGAAATTGAGGACAGATTGTTAAACGTTAGCTCCATCTCAAATCCTGGGCAGTCTGACCTGTCCTCTCAAAGTCCTTCTGCTTCAAGTGCTCACTGCAGAAGCGGGAAACCCTTCCCTTTTTATAGCAACATGCCGCTCTTTCTCTTTGGAAACTTTTCAAGTGAGAGAAAAGCTAGCTAACCAGCTAGCTAGAGTAAGAGCAGCCAAAACAAGTGATGTTAGCTTGTTATAAAAATCAGCTTTGAGCAAAATGGAAATTGTTAGGTGGCATTCTTTAGGTGATAATCTCAATTCTGGGTTATTTAGCTGATTTTATGACATAATATGAATTCTTACAAATTCACAGCTTTCACAGATAACATAGTTAGTTAGCTAGCATACAGTCTGACTCTGGTGGCCAACTAGTTAGCTCTCAATATAACGTTATAATAGGCAAATACTACCAAAAACAATTGTTCGGTCTTGCCTGTGAAAGGTAATTCCACAAGATCTGGTTTGGGTTTTGCAGCAGATTGTACAGCCCCAAGTTAGAAATCTTTTTTCCATTCCAGTCTTCGGACAGTTATGGTAACATTAAATTGCCTGCATTCGGCGGCATTTATGCTGGCTGTATGATACAGCCTGATGTGGCCTACCAATACAATGGCTAAAGCTGCGAGTCAACATGCATGTGCGATCAAAGATAAGACTAGACTATAACTAATTCGAATGCACACTCGCAATTGGACAGGGGGGTCAATTGCAAATGGTTTACATGTAAATATTAATGGTGTCGCTTGCGAATTACTTGACAATGCAGTAGGTTGTCATTATCATTCATTATCTTCTGCTCTAATCTGAGAAAATGATGGACTGCCTTCAATTTTTCCGCCATTGGTAAAAAAAAAAATTCTGTCAATGACAAAAAATATTTGATTAACGCAACCTCTGGTACCGCCCTCTCGTGCTTTTGAGCAATTTAGAATCTCCAGTCAGCCTACCATGCATGGCTTTGGACTGTAGGCAGACACCGGAGTACCTAGAGGAGACCCCACATGAGAAGAACATGCAAATTTCATACTGTGGAAAAACTCGTCAGATTCAGACCCAATGGCCCTCTTGTAAGTGAGGCAGTAGTGCTAGCAGCTACACCACAATGCCACCACACAGAGACAGACAATGGAGGTTAATATTACAATAAAAGGACCTTACGGAGGCCTGAAGTAATGGCTTTAATTAACTTGCAGGAGAGAGCATGAAAAAATGGCAGCTTAAATGGTCGCAGAAGAATTTCTTCCCCCCTCTGCTCTCTTGCTTCTGGCACGACTCTGTTAATGCTAGGGCAGTGATATTAGAATCCTCGGCCCAGGGGGCTGTAGCCTGGAAATTTGAACACAAATGGTAATGTCACTCCTGTCTTGCTTGCTGAGAGCCATAA
This sequence comes from Gymnothorax javanicus, assembly GCA_029692085.1. Taxonomy (NCBI): domain Eukaryota; kingdom Metazoa; phylum Chordata; class Actinopteri; order Anguilliformes; family Muraenidae; genus Gymnothorax; species Gymnothorax javanicus. The sequence goes on from CM056209.1 coordinate 20,428,347, forward strand.
AGTGTATCGCAGTTTTCTCTCTCTAGAAGGACCTCTCTTGCACTGGCAACAGCTAAGGGTTGCCTTGGTGCTTCCCCTCATCATTGAACACCTGATTAAATTGTTGGCCGTAATTCTCTTTCTCATCTTGCACTTTCTTTGGCTTTACAGGCCCCTAGATAATACCTTCTGCCTGTCTGTCTCTGCCAGTCTGTCTCTCTCCTTCTGTCTCTCTGTTTGCATCATGAGGACACTGCTGCTGCTCTCTGAACAACTTGTTTGAACAAGAACAAGAACAAGAGAGAGACAGAGATCACACATGGCACCTCCCCCCCCCCCCCAGGTGGGTGGGTGGCGGGGGGAGGCCTCTATCCTCTGACAAGTCTAACCAAACTAACCTCACTGAAACAGACCCATTGACTAAGACAGAAATAAACATTTCCCCAATCGTTTTCTAACTTGGTGCTTTAGTTTTTGGTGAGCATATTGTGAGACTAAATTTAATGTGGGACCAGGGACAAATATGGCCCCTAAATCGACTGCGCACCATGGTTTTCCACATTTGGACGGCCAATCCCCTTGGGCAGCCCACACCCACACTCTGTGGTATCATCAAGCAGGGAGCTAATTCAAAGCCGTGGATTATTAAAAGCAGTCACATTTTGTGAGCAATCTGTGTGAGTTCATCATCTTTTTGTGGTTTTTTTTTTTTTGCTTGCAAGAGGAGGCATTTGCTCTTACAGTTTCAAGAAGTGGTGCATTTCAACTGCAGTGTCAAATCCACATTCAAGGAGGGATTTGAACCCGAGAAGTGACGAAATGAGCAAGTACTTTGGAAATTATCACCTTTTCACCGCTGTATTTCTGGACATTGCGATGGGAAATCGCCCTCTTCTATGATAGTTTCCAAGGTAGACTGAGTTGAAACTGTTATCGGTATTTCATAAATTGAAAGTGTTTGCTTGGTTCAGAGTTATAGGTTCTTCAGCCTTGAGTGCAAAGGAAAAATTTGGATGAAACTGTCTTTCCAATGAATGTGGTGGAGCAGACTTCTGTAGCATCCCTGCTTTTTGAGTGATGTCCATCTGTCGACCATAATTTAGCATTATTTCAGACAGTTTTAATTATCCACTTGTACTTGCAATTTCTATTGAATCTGTAGTTTGCATAAACTTATTTGGTTTTACTGAAGAAAAGAAAAAACCCCCACAAAACATACTTTCAGCAGAGTTTATTTTGCAACCCCAAATCAGAAAAGGTTGGGACAGAACGTTAAATTAAAATTAAAATTAAAACATTGATTTGTTAATTATCTTTGACCTGTATTATGTTGAAAAAGAAACACAATAACACATTACTTAATGTTCACTACATTAATTTCATTGATGTCTGTCGCAACCCTCTTGTGAAAGCCTTCTGCGTCTCCTCCCATTCAGGTCTCCTTTGATTAGTTTGCATCTTGCGTGTTCCCTTATCCCTAGCCATGTCATTTTTCGTAGTTGCTCCTCCTCTTGTGCAGGTATTGTATTTATATCCATTCTTTTGAGTTGAGAGTTGCAGGATTGTAATTCGCTATTTGTGCTTAGAACCAGTCAATGTTTACTGGTGAAACTCTTCACCTTTTGAAAGTAAAACGTAACCTTCAATGATAGAAATTTACGGAAGTTTGCTTCCTTATTTAGTTAATAGGAACAAGCTCCTAGGATTTGGACCTTATTCTTGTTAATTTGGTCCCAGTCTGTCCTTCTGTCCAGTTTATTAGGAACAAGCTCTTAATCCTTCCAAGGTTATCAGAGTTGGAACTGTGTTCCTATTAAGTTACTTCATCCTGCCTTTGGACAGTTCAGCCCTGCCGAAGTATGCACTCCACCAGGCAGTGATCCCGGAAAGCCATTGGCCAGAGATTGGCAACTCGTACACTGTTTCCCCCATGACATCTCAACTGAACTGTGCAATTCTCTACTGGACTCAGTCCCACTGATGCCATATTACTATCAATAAACCCTACCTTTGGATTGCACGCTGCCTCTGAACCTGACTCCTGGTCTGAATCTTAGCAGATTTCTCAAAATTACACTTATTTCAATTTTGATTATTGGAAAATATATCAAAAAAGTAGGGACAGTAAAATTTTTACCACTTTGTGATATTACCATTCTTCCTCACAACAATTAATGTTTAGGGGACTGAAGACACCAAGTGATTAAGTGTTTCAGGCTTAATTTTTTTTCCCATTTTTCCTGCAAACGTCTTGGTGTGTGCAACAGTACAGGGTCTTCGATGTCACATTTTTGTTTCAGAATGTCACACAGGTTCATTTGTTTGGGACAAGTCAGGCCAGTCCAGCATCTGCACCAAAATTTCAGTGTACTTTTCAGCAATAATGGCGCCTTCATGGCAGTGCAAGCTACCCTTGCCAAGAGCACTGACACCAGGGATAAGAAACAGTTCAAAAAATGAAAGCAAAAACTAGAAACAAACAACATTTTTGCATGAGCATAATCAAAAATGGGAACAATAGCAATTGCAGCTGTTCCTGAGTGAAAACATTTGTGTAACTTACTGTTCCAAATATCTTTTCTTGAACTTTTATTGGCAATATATTTTCAAAGAAAATTCTATTCCCAAAGTGATTCATTAGTTGCCTGTGGGAGAGTTCGCCAGACTGCTTGTAGGCTAGATTTTATAAGCCTGCCCTGCATATATCCTTGGAATAGGCGCCAATCCCGTGGATGCTCTGGAGCTCGACCAACCATGAGGAAAGCAAAAGTGTCATGGGGATACCCTTTATTTAATGTGATTGATCATTTCAGCACATGGAACGCACTGTCCAATTGAAAGCCTTGTCAGTTTAGCTGCCAAAGTGCAAAGCTCTGGCAACCTGATTATTAGCTAGCAATAAGCTTTTCTAACCAACAAAACAAACCATGAAAATGGGCGAATTTGTTTAACAAAAATCAACAACCCCAAACAATTCTATTGACAGTAATTGTGAAAGTCCCACCAGTGATGTCAAGTAATATCAGTGACAGTATGGACACCTGCAGCAGCAGCGAAGCAGAGGGATATAAGAGCAGAGGTTAAACATATAGAGATAGCTGAAAAGTTTCCCTGGATAATCCATCATGCCACAAAAATACAGGATAATCTGTGAAATTTCTTCTACATCTATGCTTCAACATTCAATAATATGTGTGCCCTGCTACGATCTGCAACACACATTGTAGAGTCATACAAGATTATTAAAATTAATGATCAATTGGCAGTAGCCATTTTTCTCTGTGGACTTGGGTTCATTAATATGCAATACATGTTTTTGCAACTTACTCGTCCGATCGGGCATCATTTTTTCAGGAGCTGATGATGGAGGCAACTAACGAGGGTTGTAGCTTGAAGGGATGCAACTCCCACAAATGTGTTTTTTTTCTATCACCTTCTGGCTGAGAGAGAAAATAGGGTAAAACACTACACTGAGTTTGCCTAAGCTACCTATTCATTGGTTGTACGATAATTTGACAAATAACGTTAATGGTTAACTTGGTAATTTTATTTGCTCATACTGCAGATAGCTAGTTATGTATTCTCAGTTATCCTCTAACTTTAGATAGCTGACTACAGTCTAACTCTAGTTATGATTTTGAATAAATTAGCCATCTTACATTAGAAACTCAAGTGTCTTCAGGTGATTTTCAATGAAATACTCCTATTGTGTAATGTTAGCACCCAGCTAGTTTGTTCACAAAGCACCATGAGCCGATCAGATGTAGCTTACAGACATGAACCTTATTCTGATAACATTTTATCTGTATCTTATTTATTATTTCAATCACATAGTTCACCAGAATTTTTTCTTTTTGAATCGACAAATTTTTAACTGTGATGAATGATTTCAGTACCGCAGAGGGGGCTATCATGGAAAAACGCTAGTGGTTGCTACAATTTATGATGTGGACGTTTAAAAAAAGCAAGGACGAACCGAAAAATAAGATGTAAACAGTAATTGATGTAATACTGTTTTATTTCATTTAAACGTTGCAAGCTAACCCAGAATGCTTGTTTCTGATGCTTGAAAAGGTGTGTTGCACTAACACCCGTACCCACACCTAACCTATGTCCTGGAGCGCAAGCATGCCTGGATAGTAATTTTTTTGTATGAATACCAGTTTGAGATTTTTTTCACCTTGTTTGTTTGTTTCCAGTGTGGAGATGGTTGGGTTCCATGGGAGGGGCTGAGGGGCTGTCAGGCTGCAAGCAAGAGGTAAATCTTGAGCATTACTCATTCAGCCTTGTGCAAAGCCGCAAATATTCATTGTTTCTGTCTTTCTGATGCCTGTTTATTTTCTCCAATTGATATTTTAGTCTTTTTGTAAAGGTTTAGTCATTTTAAAAACATCTTTATTGACTGTTCTTCCATAACATTCTAACCAGTTATTAAGTAGAGGAGAAGCCTCGGTACACAGGAACCAGAATGTCTAATCAAAGTCTCTGTTTGGAATGGACCAAAATGAAAATCGGTTTATTTTTAATCCTTAACTGACAAAACCACATACTATGACAGTGCATGGTCTTTTGCTAGTAACAGCCTGAATGGTCCTTTTCTTTCCTGCTCTAGAGCACACCGCATCCATTTCTTCCTAAAAAGACCTGAAATATTGATTTATGTGACCACAATACACATATCCACTGCAGGTCGATTGCAGGGGCCTCGAAGCCCAGAGAAGTTGACTGCACTTCTGAACACTGCTAACATACAGGATCCTTTTTGGCCAATAAAGTTTTTAAAGGAATTTGTGGGTGCAATCACATATTGAGATACTTGATATAGGTTTGCCAAAATAATACTGAACCCATGAGGTTATATCACAAATAGATAAAAGACAGTTCTTGATGCATTGCCATCTGAGAGATTGGAAATCTTGGGTATTCATCTTAGGCTTGCACCCTTGCCCTTTACACACAGAAATTCCTCCAGTCACCTCAAAATTTCAGATTAAGTCATGCACCAAACATGGTGAAATATACTAATCCCTCTGAATGTTTCTTTGAGGACCATTGGTTTGGAACCTTTCAATATTTTTTCTTGCAATTGTGGGCAAATTTGCGACCCTCAGATCATGTTTGTTCCTTAAGGACTAGGGTTTTCCTGAAGGCTGGTTTTGTACTAAATCATGATTGCAAGCACCTCTCTGACATTAGCTGTTTCAAATCAGATAATTATTCAAAATTTTTTGCCACGTTACTAGTCCAAAGTTGCCCCTATCCCTACTTTTTTGGAAAGTGCTGCAAACCTGAATGGCAGATATTTATTTGCATTTACAAATACAACAAAATGGACAGGACAAAACATGAAAGATCTCATCTTCATACTGTCTACAATGAAAGACAAGTGAAAGTAAGTTTAAAAATCACTGCTTTCTGTTTTTATGTGCATTTCCCATACCGTCCAAACATTTTCTGTGTTCGGATTGTACCTATGTTTGAACACTGATGAAATCTTCAACAGATTATTGACTTTGACACTAATACAGATATCTTGTAGGAGAGCTGTTGATCAGGCCAACTAATGTGAAGTTTTTTCTTCTTTAATCTGGCTGTTATCCATTGTTTTCTGGGCCTTTTGGTGTTTCTGAGCTCACCAGCATGTTACTCACTTTTATGAATGTCCCAAATAGTTGATTTGGCTGAACCCTACATTTGATCTATTTTTCTGATGGAATTATTAAGATTTTTCAGCCTCAAGATACCTTGCTTCACTGGCAATTTCAACTCTTTGAACTTCATAATGTTATTACCAATTATTACCAACCAGTAGCGGTCCATCGGTGATAACAAAGGCCTTCGGCAGCTTCATCTTTCAGTGATTAATTACCAAACCACAGTTTACTTTGCCAGATTAGCAACAGTTGCTAAGACTAATTGGTAGAATGATTGTCAAGTATATTTTCGATAACATTGTTGTACATTTGTATCACAAAGTTCTCAGGTGTTTTCTGCTGCACATAAATGACGACGTAAAATATCAAAATGTCTTAATAAATTCTGAACTCATGAAGCTCATGAAACAACACAGATTTGCGTAAATTAGCTCTTTGCAGCTCTGTGGCCAATTTTCCTGTTCCTTCTGGTCCGTTGAATGGAGAAACCATGACAAAAAGCGCCCAAAATGATACTGTTCTCTTGATTTGGTTGTAAATACTACCAAATTAAAACGGGAAGTCCGCACTTTAAGATCAAATTCGTGATTTCATTTCAACTCCTCTATGATGCGTGAGACGGCTAAAATAGCAATATCATTGTCAATATCCGAACAGTTATGGACCCGACTGCAGTTAATTTTATTTCGAGAGTTGGCTAGAAATTGTGGAAGTTGGTGGTGGGAACGCTCAGCAATAGCTGTAACTATGGTAACAGGAATAAATAATGACGCCATGCCGTGAGCAAAAGCGTTAAACGTCTGGCTCCTTTGCACGGTTGGCAACTGAAAAATTAATCGAAAATGAAAGGCTTTCGTCGGTATGTCGCTTGGGACAGTGTTTGCAGTTAGAATCTAGTCGACAGGAATTGCACGCTCTACCCCAGAATGGTACAGCCCCTCGCATTGTGCACCCTGAACTAAACAGACTTGTAGAGCATCTTCATTGTAGCTCTGAAAGACAGGATTGCGGTGTGGGCTGTGCTGTAAGGGTGGCAGACCTAGATAGTGAGGAAAGTAATTTGAAGAACCCTGCAGTTTTCAACTGGCTTGACTGCGCAAGAAGTCTCATATTTGCTGCTGTGATTAGCAGATAGGGCTAACTCAGTGGCTATGGACGGAGTCAGCAGCAATAGAGCCATGTCCTACAGTCGTTGGAGTTACGACAGGTACGTAGGACTCATATATTTTATTTTTACCCGATTTCATATTGAAGTATGTTATGTAATCGTTTCATCATGGCTTCACTATTTTCAAGATCCTATATTTAAATAAATCAGGGCCAGGTTGGTACATCACGCACGTCTTCCATTATTTTGAAGAGTGGTACCGTTAAGTTCCCGAGCTGGTGGATGCGCGACTGATTAATTGTATGTTTTAAACCTACAAGGCATTGCATGTGCTTGAATATTCATAAGCGGTGAGAAGGTCTCTGAATGAATCTCAAGTGTCTTTGCTGCCTAACCATGCCGTTAAAAGGGCTCTGATATAGATATACTCTATCCCATTCAGGTTATGACGTTTATTTATTGGCACGGGCGTTTCGCATGGGATTCTAAAAAGCCTTTTGATGAAAGCATTTTTTATGCAACTATCCTTATTTTGTCATTTTTATTTCACTTTATGTGTCTAAATCACAGATTCTTGAATTTCGCGTATCAGAAATTCATCTGTTGTGTGTATATTTTAAATGACTGTAGTACTGTCAATAAGCAACTCTCCAATGACAAAGAATGTGCTTTTTAATTATAATATGGAGTATTCCATTACAAAAGATTTTTTTTTTTTTTTTTTTTTAGAAGTAATTTGATATATTTCGTTGTACGGACTGCGCTTCATCTTCATCTGAGGTCTCAGGGGAACTTGAATACCTTATCTTGCTTCTGACTGCTGTGTTTGCGTCGCGGGGGTGCGCACCGGGCCAACTGTTGAATGACTGTTTATCATCAATTCACATTGGTTGCCTGCTCAAAATGAGCAACGGTAGAGGAACCATTTGTGAATGCGGATTCCTCAGACACGTCGGCGTGATTGGTATTTGCTACACCTTATGGCTTACCAGTACTCTCGGGGCTGCACCAAGTAATCAGTCTGTCGGATGTGAAGAGTTTATTTCCAGGATTCAAGCACTGAGTGGCATGGCTCAACTTTAAAAATAACCCTGAGTTAACAAACGAGCAATTTTGAAAGGAGCAAAAAGAAAAAAAAAATCCAAAATGATCAGGTCTTTCGATCAATATAGCCTAACACGAGTCAATCGAATGGCCCTGTCCATGAGCATTTTGTGCATGCTGACATTCTAACTGGAAAAGCCATCTATCGTATCAGAACTATCAACCACCATTATATTCACTGTCTGCTGTCACAGAAAATATATGGATTCACCCCAGCAACTGGTATGCATAAATACTGAGATAATATTCTGCATAAATTTGGTGATAATTCTGTTGAAAATGCTTAGCTCATGAATTGGAATACAGTGAGTAATAATGTATGTGTTAAAAAGAGCTAGAAATGTTGAACACCATTTTCTCCTTTCCAAGATTATTAATCTAACTAATTAATTTCGAGATTACCATCATATTTATGGACATCAGTTGCAGAGAAATGTTTTTTAGTTAAAGTGGAGGACTGTACTCATATCCAGTCTCTTTCTGACCAAAACCTTTTTCTGATGATTAATCAGTTTGCCTGAGGGGAAATGTATATTTTGATGCATATGAAGTAGGTGTTATTAATCACCCTGAAGTGTCAAAGTCCTACTGCTAACATCATCATCCACTTTGGAGAAAATAGTATTCAATGTGATTAATAACCTTTCTTTTCACAATATCTGTTTTCCCTTCGGCTGATGGTTGGTTTATTCAACACAGAGTTTTGCGTCAGAGATTGTGAGGTGTTTGGCTTGATTATTATATGCACACAGAGGCAGACAAGCTGTGAATTCATTCCCATGCCTCCATCTCTAGGCTGTACTGTGCTCATACTGCTTTGTTTCTTGGCTCGGAGTGAGCAAAGCGTGACAGTGAAGGTGGAGTAAGCAAGGTGTTCCCAAGAGATATTACTGGAATTAATTTACATTCAAAGGATGGCAAATTGCATCTTTATACTATTTAATGTTCAGTTCAAGCCATCAAAAAATGTGGAATGGCATGGAAGTCATACACAACTAAAGTTCACTATATACAGTAGCTAGACCATGAAGTTGAATATGCAAAACAATCAATGCAATATACTGTATAAGCCAGGTAATGGAACATAACCACTACTGGTACCCGGGAATTTGAACATTGAGCACCACTGAATAATCCCAAACAGTGCTGAGGAATCCCCAGCAATTACATTTTAGATAGACTCAGAAGATACTATACACTGCATTTCAGTATTTCCTATATTTGGACAGTGACATTTTCTGTATATTGAATTTGAAATGAAGCGTTGGATAAGAGGTTGAGGTACTGACTTTTGACATTAGCTTTAATTTTGACTATACCAGATAATCTGTGTAGGAATTATAGTCCTCCTCATTCATAAATGTCATCATTTTACAGCTAAAAATGTTGTCTTTAATATAGCTAATGTAAACAACTGGGAAAGAACCATGCAATATATAGGCTAGATAAACAAACAGACTTGCCTCAGCATCATGCCTGATGCCTCTGTTTGCTGTTCCCTGACCATTATACGACAGCAACATCATGAAATGAATACAAATCACTGTTTTGGAATTAAACTTGTGTTTTGTTCACCACATACCATTTTGCAGCCATAATTCTTAAAGATTTGTTTTCTGTGAAGCTGGTACACCATCAAACGTGCCTTGACGTCTAATTCCTTTAATCTTCCTGTATTATTTCTAAGTAGGTGCTTCACATTGCAAAGATATGTGATGGTTGATCTTTATTTAAAGAGATTGCTGTAATACTCTGACAAACCCTACACCATCCCTTGGTCTTATTGGTAATGATTTAGAAGTAGCAATCATGTTTTCTACCATGTCATATTTTGCTAGCACTAAAATATCACTACTTTTGAGTAGTATTTTGCAGCATTAATTGAAAATTTAAAATCTTAGTGAAAAATTTGGACTTACTTAGAAAATTAGACAGTACCAACTGGAAAGAATGTTGATGCATTGTGACATTATCCTCTTGAACCCGAATGCCCCTGGTACCAGGGGCAGCGGTGCATCTCACAGCAAACACTATCTAATTGCATTGTAAGGGTGAAGCGACATAGTCATGTTATATACCCACTTAACAGGAAGAAACTCGGCTAAAAGCTCATGATAGTCATTCTCACCAAAATAAAACAAAGTTCCATCATTAAGCTACTAAATGAGCTCATAGCAAAAACATGCGAACGGTGCATGTGTGGCATAAGTGGTGCTAGCGAATCTGTAACTTCATTGTACCACACAATCGATATATCATATAAAAGCAGAGACTCAGCGGATTCTAATAATATAAGGTTTATCGCTCTACTCTTTGACCTAAACTCACTGAATTAGCAGCTGTCAAAGAGCCAAAACAAACTGCATTTTGTATGCCCATAACCATAAATTTTTCTTACCATTGCTGTCTTGCAACCAAAGTTGTGTTTGAGGGCAAAACAGTGCTGTTCATATTTACTCCAAAATTTATTTGTGGCTTTGAAACGATTGCTGACAATCCCCAGCTATTAAGTCCAGGAGGAGCTTTCTTATGAGGGGTAGGAAAGCGCATTTGCTATGCACACGGTGTACTCTCTTCTTTGCTGTTGCCGAACGGTGTTGTTGTCATGGATTTTGGGACATCCCCTCAATTTTCTAGTCTCTGACTGTTCGATAGAGATGTCAATCATCAAAATTGATCAACTGACTCCCGAGATATCACCCTGCTTACCATAAAATGTCCAACTAATGCTGAATGCCAAATTCGCACTGGCACGCTTGTTGGGCATACCAATATGGGGACACGGTTACTTCAAAATTATGATGTCATCAGCTATCCAATTAATCTAAACAGATCAGTGGGTTAGTGAGGTATTAAATTTACTTGGGATGGATAATCAGCCAGATTTTGGATCAGAGTCTGTATTTGAGTCTGAGTGTAGATTTGAGTCAGAATTTGTGACATCTTTAAGGACATGCATCAGAGAAGATCTAATCCAATCTAAGCACATAAGTCTTGTGATAAATTTTCAATAACTTTTGACATTCACGGAGGAGTCTAAAACATAGTTAATGCTCAGCAGTTTTCTTTCTTTGTTGTTGTTCCCTGAATCTTCATGCTATGATATGAAATGACTAATAATTTAGTGCCACTGATAAACAGACATTTAAAGGAAAAAAATGTGTTATAAATGATTAGAACTGAAATATTGAGATAAAAGTTGAATTGTAAGAAAATGTTAATGAGCCTATATTGTACAGTTCGTTTTACTTACCATTGCATAAGACTGGCTACAGATGTGAGACGTTAGAAAAATGCTTCAAAGAAAGAGGTGCTGTGTTAATTTATGCTTGCTTTTAGTATTTAATGTACTCAGAGTTGCGGTGCTAGTTAGTACTGTAAAATAGTGGCATATTGCTTAATTAAAAGGTATTCAACTTTAATTAGCAAAAGGTAGTGAAATTTGACCAGAAAATTCTAAAACTTTCCACTGAGCAAAACACAAATGTAGTTGTTTAAGGTACACTAGAATGCACTGTAGAGCACCATTAAAAAAAAAAAAAAAATTCTAGGGGCGGGCCCCTCGACCCATTAGAGGCTGAGTGACTGTGGCGCTACATGTAGCTCTTATCTGGCTACTATTTTTATTTAACCTGCTGCTGCATTCTTTTTTGGGGGGAAAACTCTGCCTATAATGACATTAAGGGAAATGAAATAAGTTTTACGGTTTGGTACCTGGAAATTTCAAATGGCACAGATGGTACTCCCAATGTGCCCTAATGGCGAATTGGAGATGGTGCCCATACATGCTTCTCCTAAAACCAATCTAACTTAGCTCTGCTTCAGTTTATTAGTATCAAGTAATGTTCAGATGTTGTGCTATTGTTTTATAGAGGGATTGGGCTGCAACAGTATTGTTCTAATGGGATATTCAGTCTAAAATTCAAAATTCCATTATGCTGAAATGAACTTTTTCATTTATGCTGTGTTTCCATCTTCACTTATTTTGACCCAGTGACATACACCGCATGGCTAAAAAAAGTCCCCATTTGGATATAAGTAAGCAAATACTTAAGGACCTATTATTGAATAATTGTTTTGGTGATTAATATGTTTCAGCTGGCAACAATTCTTTTAACCCTGACGGATGCAGTGTTTTGCTTCTCATTTCTTAAACAACCGTGTCAGAAGACGTATCCCATTGGCATGGAGAAAACTTTTACAGTGGTTCAAGAAGAGCAAAGTATTTGCCTGCTTCAAGCAAAGAAAACAATTAAGGAGATTGCTGGAATCACTGGAATTGAGTTTAATCAGTCCAATGCATTTTTAAAACCTGGAAGGATAGTGGTAAACTCAGTGTTTTCGTCAGCGAATTTCAGCGTAGCGGCCCGCTATGCTGTCAGTTTGGGCCACTACGCTGTGACTAGGGCCGCTACGCTGTCTTTCAATGAACGTAGCGGCCCAAAAATGCCAAGTCATGCACCAGACATGCGCCTTGACTGTAAGTGAGCCAACCCTTGGTAACTTTTTGAAATATAGTGTTCAAAAATTAATTTCTAACATCATACATACTATTAGCATGCAGAGCATGTTCGGGGTGAGCGAATTTCGAGCGGTCGGTTGATGACAGACATGCATGCATACAAACAGGGGGCGCATTGAGCTGACTAATAAGGGACTCGCGCGCAATTAAAATTGATGAATTTATTGACACAACGTTAACATTTTTTGACGGAGAAATAACGGAAGTTGGTTTCCACAACACTCGTTTCAACTATGGTTTCAATCAGCTTTCAGTTTACCTTTGGCGGATAAACACCCGATAATTTGATTGTCATTCAGTTTAGCAAAGTCTTTTCTACCATTGAAAATTAATGTAGACGATAACATCAAAGCGCACCATTGTAAAGACGGTCATTGTATGGCACAAGAGTTGCGAGGATTTCTCCATGGATTGCGTCACACCACCTCGGAAATGTCAGAAATAATTTCTTACATAATAATCTATAATCTATAACTTTTATAGATGAACGTCTTGTGAAGCTAACCAGCCTAGTTTGAAGACATGTCAGGCCACCTCAGTCAATATTAGAGATATCGGTTAGATTTTTTTTCACAGAATATTCCTTACCTGATGTAGAATGACTGTTTAAAAACAAGGCAATCAGAGATGGCAGACTTCACCCCATTCACGCAAATATTGGCAAGTGCGGAAACACAAACAAACACACAGAGCCACTAGATGGCAGACTTCACCCATTCACGCAAATATTGGCAAGTGCGGAAACACAAACAGACAGACAAACAAACAAACACACAGAGCCGCTGAAAACAGTACTTCACGCCCACTCCGTGGGATGAAATAAAAAACTGTATATTGTGACTTTCCCGGGTTTTCACAGGCGGGGTCACATTTGATCTATGCTGCGTCAGTCAGTCAATGGCAAACTTTCTGCAGAGAGATTTGATTACGTTTTCGGAACTTTGCCACAACATTGCATCGGTACAGAAAGGTTAGAGTTTGTGAATTTTTTTTTTCACGTTCTGCGCGGCCTGCAGAAGGCGTAGGGCAGCGGCTAAGTGTATTTTATTGGCGATTTTTTGGAAACATGTCAGCATCCAAGCGATGGAATATTGCAGTATATTTCGCCCTGGCGCCTGAATGTGAGACTTAAGCAAAATGTTACAATAGGTAATGATGTAAAGTAAAGATAAAAGGGCATTAGTGCAGTTGTACATTTGTCACAATTTGTAATAGTAATACTTGGGGTTCACCATTTGATTTGGTGAATAATCAGTCAGACATAATTTCCTTATGCTCTGTATGTACATTGTAATGGTGAGAACTTGTTTGTATTCTTCAGAAGAATAAAGTTCAGTGGGCTTTCTGCAGCTGTCTTGCATTCAATATTATTGGTCGCTCTTGCAGGCCTTCAGACCAGATCACACTTAGAATAGGTTCCTTGTTTCCAAAAAATAACTTGGTAGGCAAAGAAAAAGTTGGGAGGACAATATCTCAGAATGGACTTGCCTGACTCTAGAAACAATAAGAAGAACAGAGGATGGGGGAAGGGTAGAGAAACTGATTGCCAGATCATCCTTGGTGTTGAACAGTCATACAGAAGGGGTTCGTTAAGTTCTCTGGCTGTTAGTTTCCTTGAACTTGAATATTGTGTCAAGGCCCTGTGCGAAAGGTTGTTAACTGCCAAGATATCATTAATCGGGACACTCTGAATTGAAAATAACACCTCCAAATGTGCTAAAATTCCAGAGCTTCCAGGGGGCTTTGCTCCCCCGGGTCCCCCACGGGGGCACTACCCTGGATCCCGCAGGGGGCCTAGGCGGCCCCCGGACGGTCATTACCCCTATGCTGCAAAAAAAAAATCCTGGTGAGAACACTCAAACTGCCAACTTGATGGGAGAAATGGGTTGGAAAAAATTATGAGTGATTATGACTGGAGATCATTAAAACGCTTGAAGACGTCGCATCATGAAACATCATCAGCAGAACTCATGGCTATGTTTAATTATGAAAGTAAGAGCATTTCCACAGGAACAATGTGACAAGAACAAGGTTGCAAGGTTGGGACGGAACTGCTCCGTGGCCACAAGAAAGCCACTTTTCAGTGAGGCTAATGAGGAAAAAACAACTTCAGTTTGCAAGGGAGCATAATGATTGGATTGTGGAGCAATGGACAAATGTCATGTGGTCTGATAAGTCCAGATTTACCGGAAGTCCAGAGCGATGAGCACCTCAGGGTAAAACAGGAAGCCCATGAAGCAATGTATCCAACTTGCTTAGTGCCCACTATACAGGCCTCTGGAGGCAGTGTTATGATCTGGTTGCTTCAGCTGGTCACGTCTAGGATCAGCAATGTTTGCAGCAATAAAATGAGGTCAGCAGACTACCTGAATGTACTGAATGACCAGGTCATCCCATCAATGGATTTTTGAATCCCTGACACCAGTGGATTACAATGCCAAGATTCATCAGGGTCAGATTGTGAAAGAATGGACTAGCAAGCATGAGGAATAACAGTCACACATGAATTGGCCACCAGTGTCCTGACCATAACCAATTGAAAGTCTTTGGGATGTGCTGGAGAATTCTTTATGGAGTGGTGTTGACTCTGTAGTTGTCAATAAAAAATCTTGGCCAAAAAGTTATGTAACTCTGGATGAAAATAAATGTTTTAATGTTGTATAAGATAGTCATGACAATGCCGCAATGAATGTTCGGCATGATCAAAGCTTAAGGTGCCAAACAAAATATTCGAGAGTGAGACCATTTTTTTTTTGGCCAGGCAGTGTATACTAATGTTAAACACCTCTTAAGAAATCTCCAAGGTGTTACCTTTACTATGAATACCAATTCAAATAGACCTTGTAGTTGCAGAGATATACAGAATTCATGTTGGGCATGTCATTTTCGAGCATTTTTTGAGCCGGAGGCTCAGGGCTTAAAAGGATTTAAAGGAGAAAAAGTGTAAATTAGTGGCATTTAAAGAGATGTGGACAGAAGTGCATTTCCATGATTTCAAATGTCTTTATAAGAAACTGTGTGTGCTTTTTGCTGTACATACTGTTTGCATTATAAGGGATCAGTGGAGGATTGTACTGTTTCTTGTTCTTGAAATAGTTAGATAACAGCAGAATACATTATTTTTTGGAAATAAGAATTATATACACCACTAGGCAAAAAGTTTTTGTACACTTAACTCTTTTTTTTTTCTTGTTTGAAACAAAATATAAGCAGTTTTAACTCACCTATACAACATCAAATAGCACAAGGTAAGATGTGAAAAAGAAGTGAATAGCAACTGTATTTATATTTCATTTTTTCATCTCAGACTGCTTGAAAATTGCGGGTGTACTAAAAGTTTTGACTGGAAGAGTATGCTCAGAATGAAAAGACATTTTATTATGTAACTTTCTTTTGAGCTTTCTTAATTTAGTCTTTCAGAATACCTTTATTTCCCTCTTGCATTCAGAAATTGGGGAAGGAAGATAATGGATGCTTCCCAGTCTACAGCGAAATTAAATACAATATTGATGTTATCATCCCAGCCTTTGTATTTTCCTTAGGTTAAAAAAGAGTTAATATCTGTGAATGCAGTGTTATCTGTCTGCGTCATGTTATTCTATAACTTTTCCTGCAGTGACCCCACTGTTATAAGCTGTTAAATGCAGCCATTTTCTTTGCATTTTTGTGACAGCAGGACTCCATCATGTTACAAAGATTGCCTTCAGGGTATTTTTTTGACTGTGCAATTATGAACTCATAATTCATGATAGATGCGCCACATGTCTGTTACAGATAAAAGTCAATGGTGTATGTTTATAGTAAAAAAAGTGAAGTTGACAGTATAAATGCAGTCTGTCGGGAAGGAGGTAGGAAAACATTAATCACTGAAGTGTTGAAAGAACAATCTTGAAGATCTCCACGTTGTCTGTTGCAGCACAAATGGTTATAAGCAGTAATTGCTGATATGTTTCTGGACCTCACCCCTCAGAGATCAAAACAGTGTTTCTGTGATGCCAGTCAGTTGGCATCTGGTCCACACCTCAATGACATTAGAGTTCTCTAATACTCACACAGAAGATAAGGAAATTATGTCTTCCGAGATGTTGACTTTAACAATTCCTATTTGCAGAGTAAAAAAATGGTTGTTATAAAAGTAATGTTATGTACATACTCATTCATTATCAAATATTTGGCTAACTCAGTGATTCTCAAACTTGGTTTGGTGTGAAGTTGGGTCAGAAACTCTGAAACTTTTTTCATGCAAAATGTTTTTATGGTCTTTTTCTCCTTCATTAAATGAATTTACGCAAATCACACTCTTAACTATTCCTGGTATTACTGTGTGGTTTGGTGTGTTTAATGCCGTCGTTTCTAATAACTCCTTTCCTCCGTTACGCCATTGCTTCTTTGGCAGAAACCATTCACTCTTTTCTTAAGTCTTACACCTGGAGTTTTCTTTATTGTTTTTTCAAATCCAACCATCTTGTCAGGTCCCTGTCTTTCTGTTTCAAATTATTTAAATTATTACTTATCATTATTCAATTATTGTCTCATGCATCGCCTTCCCTTCTGGGCTTCCACCCCTGGCAGTTCCCTATTGTTAATCATCGGGCAATATATTTAAGTTCCCGGTCTATGTTCCTTTCCCACTGGATTGTCTTACCCTCCTTGCCCTCTGGTATCGGTATTAAAACCTCTGCGCAGACGTAGGCACTAGCGTTTATGGATCCTAAAATTATCAGGTAGACATCGGATAGACTCAAAATGTGTTTGAATATTCATGAGGAAGTGATGCCTTTTTAGAATATGGACGTGTTAAATCCCACCACTGTAGCCCAGGAATTAAATGGCGCACACATATTCGAACAATGCACGTGATGTAAAAGAAAAAAAAGGACTCTCTGGAGCAGGCTACCTTTTTCCTGTTGCTGCAAGGTCATGTCCCAATGCTCATTTGCTCATTGTGGGCACTTTTGGTGGTGGACCAGGGTTAGAATGGGCACTCCGTGTGGTCTGCAGCAACAAAGCGCTATACACAGCAGTGTTTTGTGATACATTCCTCACATCACTGTCAATAAAATTCGCTGCGTCTTGCACCACAGCCGCTTTTCTGCCAGTTTTGACCTGACGGGATAGGTTTTTGTCACCTTTGCGGATTGATTGGCCTTGGGTGCCTAACACACTGTCATCGGTTCATGGTGTGTCCCTCTTTGGAGCATCATCAGTAGGTAATCACCACTGCTGACTGGGAGCTTCCCAGGATCCCTGTATTATAATTCAGACAAGGAACGAAACGCAGAAACAGGGTATCAAAGATGAGAATTTATTGATTGGAACACGGTAATGGGAGAGATGATAAGAGGGACAGTCCAGGAACGCAGTCCCAAACCTGGAGACTGATGAAGGTTTGGGAGGTGTTCCTAATAAACTGGCCAAGAGGTACTGAGTGGAACAGATGAATAATAGGAATGCAGTCCCATTGCTGGAGTTGGATATTCAGGCTTGAGAGCTTGTTCCTATCAATAAGACTCCAAAGAGTAATTACGTTCTTCTCCATTAAAGTACTGAAAAAATACTGTACATGAAAGAAGAGCTTTGCTCAATACCAGAATATAAACAGACTGGTAGGCTTTAGTGGGAAAAAGCATTACAACCCAGCAACCCTGCTAGACAGAACTGAGGCTTATGAGAAAATGTTTGTCTGAGATCTGGTGACTGATGGTGTGGCACATGCTTAGTCTGATTTTCATACTCATACAGCATTCAGTCTTGGGCCATTGTCATCCAGGAAGAGAACACTCTCATCATGGTAGGAATGTTTTATCAAAGGATACAAAGATAAACACACAAAATACCCTTGCATTGATTCCCAATGACTCTTCCGCCTTTATGGGGATGTGTAGACCCAAACCACGCCACGAAAATTTACAAAAGCATCTACATTTTTATGTTCGTCCATGTGTGTAGGCCTATATATACAGACACATGCACAAAAACATACACTATAGGAACACTTCTACCAGTACCCCTGACCAAGGAACTGGCTTTAGAACTGGAGTTGGTCCCCAGGCGCTGCTCTGTGTGGCTACCCACTGCTCCTAACTATAGAATGGGTCAAATGCAGAGGACAAATTATCCAGTGGGGTTCAATTAAGTGTATCTTATCTTATTTGACGCACATCGATAAGTCAAAACAGAGGCATATGTCAAGATGTGCAAACAGACATTAGACGTTATATGAACCATTGATCCATGTAGGTCATGTGTTGGATGTGGTATAAATGAGAAATGTGCGTGCCTGTTGGCCTGTGTTGGTCTATAGTGTCTTTACATAGTGTCTCCACCCCAGGGCAGTGTGACACTTATACCAGGGCACAATGCAGTAACAATGCCTCGATAAACAGCCCAGACAATAGCCCACGGTAACAGTTCCTGATCCATTCCACATTACTTCTGCCAAATCCCTGGCTTCTGACACTGTGCCAGGCCAATGCTGAGTCACCAGCTACCTGTTACCCTGGCTACAGCTTAGAAAAAATGCTTTCCCATCTTCTGACTATGCAGTCATTATGAATTATCCACATGCAACCAAGGGTTTTTTGACCATGTAACCTTAATACTGCCACATCATTGGTTGGTGAGGTAACTGTTAAATGCCGAGGCATTGGGAAAGGCAGTCCCACTGACTTGTTTTTTTGTTATGCATAGCTCAGGGGTTCCCAAACTCGGTCCTGGGGCCTCCCTGTGTATGCTGGTTTTTGCTCCACCCTGGTTTGCTATCATAGGATTTTAACAAGCTGTTAGTTTGTCTTAATTAGGTGCATTTTTGTTCAGAGCAGCAATTTATCCTCTCTTGACAAACAGTATTTTCACAGATATGCATACAAACAGTGTGGAATAAATTCTGCATCCACATTGCAATATATGAGTAACAACTGCTTATAAAGAGGGAAAAATGTACCCAATCAAAGGAAAAAAATCAATGGGTTCCCAATTGGTGAAACTGTGGGCACATGGTTGCAAAAACTAACAATTTACTAAACAAGCAAATGACAGAGTCAAACCTGTTTTATGCTTTGTTTTCGTGATTGAGTGCAAGCAAATTATTTTGAAAGAATTCTTAATCACCTGCCTTCAAGCAACCTAATTTGGAGGTTACTGATTTTCTCAGTACCTGATTTGATCTGTTTAAAAATGTTATTCCTGAAATTATGAAACCTGAAATGTTATTACCACAGAAAAAAAAAAACTTTATATGCAAGGGTCTTTTATTTGGCCTTTCATTCTTCATGGCACAAATGGATGTTTCTATTAAAATTTGGCTTAAAACAGCAAATAACATATTTAAACACAAAATGCACCCAATTTGGACAAATTAATAGCTTGTTAAAGTTCTATGATGGCAATTATGGTTGGGACAAAAACCAGCATACACAGGGAGGCCCCAGGACCGAGTTTGGGAACACCTGGCATAGCTCATTATTCAACATGTCACAGATATTATATTTACCCCTGCAAAAAGGAGGAAATTTCTTCTAAAAAGTCTTGTAAAATTGTAATGGGATTGAAGGATATTAAAGTATGTAGCGCATTTTATACAGCTTTATGCAAATAAAGATATTGAAAGCTGTATAGACGGTAGCCACAGATGCCTCGTTGGGTTCAGACAGGTACATTTAGGTCTGAAAACTTCAGCCAATCAAATGGAATCATAAGAAAAAGTTTTTTGCTGAAGTTATAGACTCAGGCAATGTCCAATTACATGGCCCACGCTCTTCCTTTCTCTGCCTTAGCACGGCTATTTTATTTCATCTATCAACTGCCTGAACATGTTTGTTTGTTAATTGGGGCACTGTGACAAACTGCTTAAGTGCTGAGCATTTTTCCTTCTTTAGACAAAGATTATTTTGTTGCTACATTTGTAATACAGGTTTGGCACTCTACATCTGAGAAAGGCAGGGGTGCTGTAAAATTGGCTGGCGACAGTGGTGCTAACAGCAAGGTGCCAATTTAAGAGTTTAATTGGCAAGGAAATCTGGACGTTTTCTCTGAATGGGTCTTTTTGGACAGAATCTTGGTTTGGAGGTGCATAATCAAATAATAAATTCAGTTGTTGTTGTAGTATTTAATGGGTGACTCTGGCTGATCAGAAAAAAGCCCGCTTTTTTTTTTTGACTGTTTGCTCCTGAGGTCTGATTCAGATGGGAAATTGACTTTGTGTTACATCAGATGTCTGCAGGTTTGTGCCTTTACAGCGAGTGGCACAGGTAATATTTATTATTAATTTGGTTTTAATTAAACTGTGCAGCTGATTAAACTTAATTCACTTCACCTTACCTGACTACTTTGGGTGCCAATTTTACCGGAGGGTGAAAAGAAAAATCAGTGGAGGTTGGCCTGTGATTTGACAAGACGTTCACTTGCTGTGATATTCTGGATGTCTCACCTCCTGTCCTCAATAGTGCTCAAAATGTGTTCCCTTCTGGATCCCAACTACACTTAATATCTATGCTCTGACACCTGTGGTTCACTTCAGCAGTTTGTCCAAAGATTGAATGTGAAATTACTGTGATTGGAAGACAGAAGTAATTAAGTTTCTCCTTGGCTAGGCCAGACAGTTGGTCTGGTCTGTGTTTCCTGTGTGCAGTGACTGTTTTAGTCCTGTACTTCCTGTTCTGTGGGCATCCATGACTCTTTAAAGGCTCTGTCTGTATTAAGCAGACTTCAGTTCATGATGGCAAACACTGACCCTGTCAAGTCTTTGAGCAGGGTGGTATTTTAGTTGGAGAGTGTGCTTGCTCAATAGTGGTTTGTTGTTCTTAACTGCTCTTTTTGTAATAATATCGCAATTGTATGTTTGCCCCCTTGGATGCTACAGATATGTGGTATGGGGGTCAGGGGAAAAATCAAGCGTGTAATTACATGAGTACTCTATGATTATCTTAGACACATGATTTTCCATCCACTTATCTTGTATAATGGCTGTTTAATGTGTCATGGTGAACACTGACATACTGTCTTACCCCACTGTGCACATTTGCTTGACTTGAATTCAACACACACATGAGTTTCGAATTCAAAGAACTCTGGGATTTGACAACCTGAAAATGCCCCTTTGCTGATCACTGTCTTTGGAAGGACCCTCTGTGCCTTATGAGGTTGGGTTGTACTGTTACATTCTGGGTGTATTTTTCCTAATGTACTTTCTGTGGCAAAGCTCAGCAAAAATAGGAAGCCATGCTCGAACAAAAGCGCAATACTCCATTTTGGACCTTTACTATGTGACACCCCAGTGTTACTCAGAGCCATTTTCACCACCCTTTTCTGTGCTGATCTTGCAAATAAATGGTGGAAATTCTTATCTTTGCTGTGAACAGCACTGCTAGGCATCGTCTTGAAAGCTGTCCTCACTGTGCTCTGAAAATGTTCTCCTCCTGCTATTTTTTAAGGTGTCAGGTTGCCATTTTGCTGTAGCTTTCAGTTTAAGCTTGTGGTCATAGAGTTGTCCAAATCATACTTGCAATTGTTCAGTAGGAATTTTTTTTCTGTATATCCATATTGTAGACTCTCATCCAGGCTAGTTCAGGGTTGTATCTGGATCTCTATGTATATTTTCATTCACTGCTCAAGCCAAACCCAGTTTTAACCCATTTAATCCCAAATTTTTCCCAGATATATACTAATCATGTGTCAGTAGTAATGCTTTGAAATTATGCATTACTATTTTTAAAAATTTAATTTCAGTCGGTAAACTCATGCTGAAATGTTTGTAACAACAATGGAACATAGTTAGTTGTTTGACTCCAACCTCATCACTCCCCGCATAAATTTACATGAGATGTTGAGCAGTGATTATTATCCTTCCTTATACACCTTTAAGATTATATGCACCAAAGATCTTTCTTATTTATAGGATAACATGCTTTATGAACCTTTATTTTTTGTGGTGCTTTGAAGTAGCCATTGTCCATATGGTGCAAACGGGACACTCCACATATTTTATTGGGACCATTTTTGTGTCACCTGCCTAGCAGGGCGGACACATAGGGATCACTTTGAGTCGTCTCGCGTCTGTCGTCGTCATCGTCACACTTCTTCTATCCGCAACTCCTCCTAGACCATTCGTGGTAATTGGACCAAACTTGGTCAGTACATTTATTATGACCTGTAGATGTGCACCACATATTTAGATTTTATATAAATTCAATTTTGAACCCACACCATACAGGAAGTTTATTATCCTTCTCGCTTCTGTACCTAACCGCAGGGGACACATCTTCCATGGAGGACTCACATCTAAGTTAGTTTGTTAGGCTATTTGCTGAAAATACATTTGAGCATCATCCAGTAAAAGTTTTTTTCATGGTCACCATTGTAACTGATGAGATTAGATGGGTTAAGTTTACTTATGAATGCACATGACTTGAGTGGAGATGGCAAAGCTATGTTGAAGGATTTGTATATTAGGTTCTCTTGGTCTCAGTGGCACCCCCCCCCCCCCCTCCACCCCCATCTGTCCTTCTCTTATCATTTAAGTGCCTCTCCATAGTTTAAGTGTGTGACTGTTGGTCATTAATCTGTGGCAAATCACATTTTTATTTAAATGCCTTGAAATTAGTCACGAATGACTCAGAGCAAATATAAAAGCAATTTTACTTTCAGTCTTCTGAGTAGAGTGTGTGCATTAATGTTTTCATTGCCTAGAATAAGGTGGAAAATGATGAGTAAAGGGAGGGAGAGTGAGTTTAAGCGAGAGCAGCAATGAAGCAAGCTGAACAGTAGCTACATAGGCATGATGTGTGTGTCACTGCGGGACAGCATTTTAGAGAAAGTTGTGCTGTTTGTCATTATGTACTGATTCAAGTGACACCCATGTGCAGAGTGGTTTTTAATGCCATCAGCGAATAATAAATAAAGTGCAAATTATAAGAGCTTTGACAATAATGGTTTTCTGGGGATAGAGCAGGAATAAACACAGTGGTGCAATTAAAAAAAAAAAAATCTACGCTGTGGAAATAGATGTGCGATCAATCATAAACATAATAATTAAGAAAGCATTTTCTCATTAAGTTACATGCCAAATTATGTTAGCAATTCTACCTACCATGTGTTAGGCCAAGCGCATATTATGTGACCAAATGTTGTAGGACATCTCACATTATCAGAGCTACCAAGCCTCTGAATTATATCTTGCATCGTAGCGATGCATCAGACTTTACGATGACGACCACTATAAGACTCAATGACAAGGGACGGCAGTCTTGAGTGTGCCTGACGTCAAACAAAAACCCGCGACACATCGATATCTCCAAATGGAAAATTATCTGGACATCTCGGACGGCTCTAGATCGCATCGGGAGATAGGAACTTATCGTGCTGACCTTCTCGCTCTGTGTTGGCGAAGACATGCCGTTTTTAGTCCAATCCTGAGAATTGGTCTGGGTCTGTCTGAGACGCTTGAATCGGCTGTGATATTGTATGGTGCGCACCTGGCCTCGGTCATAAAGTAAAACATAAATCAACATGATGGCACTTGAATTCACAGAGTCATTTCTATTTGGCTGCATTAAGCTTTGGCAAAGTTTCATGACATAAGCCAATAAACCATTGAAGCTGAGATATCATTGTCTATGCAGCTGGGCAAATGATATTAGTCTCCTCTCTTAAAAAAATAATATTCCACCTGATTAGTCCTATTTTTGAAGACCATCTAAGAAAGAGCAACATGTTCAGTGATGATTCTTCTCTGAGAAGGACCATGTGAACTGGAGCATTAAGTTTTGAGACAAAATGGTAATTTTTAGAATTAGTGGAAGACTTAAGCAGAGATTATATTGAAGCTAGTTCTCGACTCTTCCATTTGACAACTAGGATCATAATAAGCCTTCCCTTGAGACGGCCTGGTGCAGCGCGAATCTGTTTCAGAAAAGTTGGCTGCATTTTCATGTGATATAAATATTTAAGTATTCTCTCTTCCTGACCCTTACTTCTGTGGAAAAAAAGATGAAAAATTTGATTTCAGTTCATGTGCTGTAGGCTACTTTTTGGTGTTAATGCTGTGTAACAGCACTGCTGTCCATTTTCAAAACCAACCAGCTGAATAAAAGTACATTGTGTGTGTGTGTGTTCGTGTTAACCAATGGGACCAATTTTCTGTGTCGCTATTTGACAGATGCATTAAGCCAATTTCACCACTGCTGTGCCCCTTAATTCCAGCTGTGGCTCTTTAGCGATCTGTAACAGTGACTCACTCTGAGGTTAATACAGAGAGATAATACTTAGTACAGTGGGAGAATGGGAACTCTTAAAAACCTGCCTCATGAGTCAAGGATACCTGTGCTTACCAGGGGACGCACAGGACACATGAATATGATGAAGGCAAATCATTAATCTTCTACCTAAAATTGCTGTAGTTTATCTTATACACAGCCTTATTAATGAGTGATTTATTTTTGACAATTGGTGAGCAGTCATTTACACCCAGGAGCTGCAGAGGGGAGCTGGTGTGCTATGCATCACTGACAGCTTCTGCATGGTGATTAATAGACAATAAATGCATCTCATACTGAGGATCAGATATTGCCTGCAGCCAGATAATGAACCTCTGCTCAATGCCTGCTTCCGTCCCTCAGGGACGAGGCCACTCTGCGTTGGTGAGAAATATGATTTTTTGGGGGGTGATTCAATGGGTCCTTTTATTCACTTCCAGTCAAAGAAAATGCTAGTGTTTTTTTCCCTCATGTAACACATGCAGTAAAGCTTTCATTGATCCAGCAGTTGCTCATTCATTGTTCAGTGAGTTTACTGGGTGTTAGTGCAAATTTCACAGATATATCATCATATGCAGAGCTGTTTGTTCTGTTTAAGGGCCTTGATTACTCATCCAAAGTATAAAATAATCTTTTTTACATAAAATGCCTTTGTATTTCTGCATATTGCGCCATTTCTCATCATATATCCTTGCTTGCCTGTGCAGTAGATTAGCATGGTTTGTAAATTCTGGGTCTGATGTCACTAATCAATATTTCACTGTCCATATTGGTGTATAGATTCAGATTTTACTGTAAGATTCAAATTGAAAATCCAAGGCACAGACATCAATTTATGGAGAAAAAACTTTTTGTCTGTTGCTAGTTTTATTATTCATCTAAGAACCAGTCCACACCTGGAGCTTTGCGCGCCACAACGATGTGCGGACCTCAGGAGATTTGCGTGCCACAAACCCAAGCAGACTCGTCCAAAATGCTTGTAAACACGTTACATTTCTTTGCAATCTGCTTAAATTTGGGGAAAGGGGAGAATCAGCTTTGTCAGTCTCAGCCTATGCCAATGCTCATTGGTCATGTGCAGGTTCAGATTGAATGGCTGACTGATACAGGAGAAAAATGGATTCAGACAAACAGAGGGACATATTTTTACTAATTTTATGGTAATTTAGGATAATAGAGTGATGCAGTCTCAATTACTTTACTTGAAAGTCTTGCTTGTGGAAATAAAAACACATGACCGTAAATGGTTCAGCTGGCTATTACTATGCAAATTTTGTTTTGCTGAAATCCTTGTCATGTGAATCCTGCATTGTAGCGACCCCTTGTCCTCTGATTTTGATGGCGTTGCAACGTTTTACATTACCTTTATCATTTGGATGCTCAATTTGATATGGTGTTGTTAATTAGTAGTTCATCGTAACGGATTCGATATAAGGCACTGATGGGGCAGTAACTGAGATTTATCAGATCATAGGCCTTATCAGTGCGTAGGCAGTGAAAGCATAGATTTAGTAGTTTGGACCCCAGATCACATAATCACAAATGTTTGGAAAGGTGCTTTGAGCTATGGCAATGTGGGAGATGATGGAGTAATTTAATCAGGGGCTGTTATATGTGTACTGAGGGCTGCAGCTCATATTTGTATTCTTGTTTGCTTTTGCACTGCGGCCTTGCTGCTCTGACACTTACTCCCCTCCCATGGAGCTTGTTTCTGAATGCGCTCTTGCTATTGGCTCTACTATAATGGGAATCTTGCTCATCTTGATTCTCCCTCCAGCCTGCTGGGGCGTACTGTGCTGCAGGAGGGCTGTAATGGTAATGTGCTGTCAAATAGATACTGTATCTGCATAATCACTGAGTGGCTTCTGCTGATTTTTACAATGATATGAAATGTGGTCCTTGGCCAGGACTCCACAAGCATTTTTCCATGAAATTGTACAAAAATATCTTTTCTATTGAATCAAACAGTTGCAGAAATTGGAATATCTGACTAATTTTGTGATTGCCTAGTTTATTATCACTTGCTTTATTTTCTTATTTTTTGAAAGTCAGATTCTAATGATGAGTCACAACTGAAGGCAAGTCTTTGCAAAATTATTGGAAGACATACTAGGACAACTTGAATATCCTATAATATCATAAAATAACTTGCATGCATTGACAAGCCATTAACCACTGCTTAACCCTCTGACTGCCTCAGCCTTTTGGTAGAGCACATTTTCAGTCACTGAATCTATTCGATAGATGTGTTGAACTCAACCTGATTAAGCCACCTGTAGTACTCGGTTGAGGTGTGTTATGCTGAAAAGGTCAAATCAGTTAAGTTCAACCCATCTTTCAATTAGATACAGTGACTAAAAATGTGTTCTACCAAATGGTTGAGCGAAGAGTTAAAGGGTTAATATGCTGTTGGTCCTCTGCATGCTGCCAAAACAGCTCTGTTGAATTGTCCACATGAATGCCTGGAGCCGGGGCTTCCCAGCAAAACATTTCCCAGTGCATCACACTCCATCCAGCAACATGTCTTCTTCCTCCGGGGCATCTTGGTGCCATTTCATCTCCAAATAAATGGCGCACACATGATGTAAATGAAAACGGACCTCAAAGGACCGGGTCACTGCTCCATGGTCCAGGCCTGATGCTAGTGTGCCCATAGTTGGTGCTTTCAGCAGTGGACAGGGGTTAGAATTCAGAATTGGCACCCTGTGTTGTCTAGCTCTATACCCAGCAGAGTGTGATTCACTATGTTTTGTGAAACATTCCTCTATTTATCATCATTAAAATTTTCTGTGACTGGAGCCACAGTTCGTTTG
Organism: Gymnothorax javanicus; assembly: GCA_029692085.1. Taxonomy (NCBI): domain Eukaryota; kingdom Metazoa; phylum Chordata; class Actinopteri; order Anguilliformes; family Muraenidae; genus Gymnothorax; species Gymnothorax javanicus. Next base: position 20,455,778 of record CM056209.1, read on the forward strand.
CCTCTTTTGTAGTTTGTCAGTCCTCAGACCACCATCGGTAGGTACTCACCACTGCTGACCAGGAGCACCCAACAAGCCTTGCATCAACGGAGATTCTCTGACCCTGGTGACATAACAGTTTTACCCTCATTAAAGTTGCTGAGGTTCCATTTCTGTTTCATTGAACATGTTGTCCACGAGAACCAACTGTTCCCTGGCTTACCATCCTGATGTGATTTATACGAGATAATCAACATCGTTGCATAATCTGTGACTGGTCTTAATGTTTTGGCTCATTGGTGTACAATATACAGTTCAATTAAAAGTTACTGTCGCAATAATTTAGAACAATATATAATATATAATGTATACAGTGCATAGTATGAAAGCATGCTTGTTCATCAAAAGTAGAAATAAACAGTTACAAGACCCCCTTTGTGTATTACTCGGGGTGCATGTAGTGTCTGATCCACTGGGAACCACAGTTTGAGCTGCATTTGCAGTCTGCATTAATCATTATGCAGCAACTGCTGGTGATGCACAGCCCACCAGCTCCCCTCTTTAGCTTCTGGCTATAAATGTGCCCGCTTACCTCATCTCTGTAATAAATCACACTCTGATGGGTCAGTGCAGAAGATGAATTTGAGAAGCAATTGTGATAAAACAGATTTGATAGTTTTGCGGATTTCCTCAGTGCTAGTCCTTGCCTTTGTGTACGCCTTGACATATTGCCTCTATTAATCCCTCCTGTGTGTCCCTGGATGGGGACGGATGTCCTGACTCAGAGGTAATGTGTGACGGGGCAGAGAATGATTCACTGCTCTCTGTAAAGGGGTCACATTCACTACAGAACAGCATAGGGGGAGTTTCACCCACTTTTTAGGATCATAGTATTGGTTAACTGGTTCTATTAGAGAGAGCACATCAGACACTCATATCGTCCCTTTCTTCCAATTTTTCTCTCTCATGCAGCACAACACACACACAAACAAATGCCCGCGCGCACACACACGTACGCAAAGAAATGCACTAAGGTGTGTGTGAAATATGCAGTATTACTACAAAATTGATTCTGAAAGAGTTGTGCAGAAGGCCTAAAATATTAATGTGGCATATTTGGTGGCATATGCTTAGGATCATTTTCATGCTCTTAAAACCATTGCGTGACGTCTTGTGCCCTGTGGGACTTGGGCCATTGTCATCTTGGAAGACACCACTGCTATCATAGTAAGAATCCTTCATCAAAGGATAGACAGGTGATCACATGGGATAGCTATGCAATGATTTGCAGTGACCTTTTCTGCATCTAAGGGGACAAGTGGACCCAAATGATGCCAGGAAAATGAACAGAAGCATCTGCATTAACGATGTTTATAAATGCATTTATTCGGGTTTTTCCATTAAATTTGTCACCCTTTGGTATGTGGTCATAATGACCTGTAAATGCTGTGGTATGGAGTCTACCAGGCAGAATTACACAAGATGACCATAACACCACTTTTCCCTGTTAATAAATTGACTCAGTCTTGACTGATAGTGTTCAAAAGCATTTTTTGGGTGTCATTACAGAATACTCTGGTGGTTTGATGCCCTTAAAGCGTGTTAGGAGCCCAGGACTGTCACCAATTTTGAGCCTCCAGGACCCTTCATAGTTGCAACATGGTTGTTTTGCATTACCAGTTTTTCTTCCCCTCATTTATGAAAAAAAAGAGAATAGTTCTGTTATCCAAAGCCTATATTAATAGTTTTTTCACGCTGTGAATTTTTGATAACACTTTAGGATTGCTGTGAATCCATTGCTTTTCAATATAGTGGTGAAAGAGAATTATTTCACTCTCCAAATGGGTGCTAATTGTTCAGGGAGCCTGGCGGTGAGTCAGTGACTCAGCTAGTAGGTGCGGGAGAGGAGATAAAGGGACTGGTTTTATTGTGACAGGCATAGTGTTAAGTTTGAGCCAATTATTAGTTTTGCGTGGCATTTCAAACATGAGCAGTCATACAGGGTATTGCACGATTCTTTTCTGAGTAGGGAATGAGCTTCCATCCCTTATGAAATTTACATGAAAAAAAAACACTTGTTTTAGGAATTAGCATCTTGTACATACAATCAGGGGATTGCTTTTGTCAGCAGGGTAACCTGTTGACATATTCAACAGCATCTTGTCTAAATTTTATGTACTTGCATCCTGAGATTGAGAATCTTTGATGAAAAAAATAACACTGAATGCAGATCATTTATGACCAATTTCTCAACTTTGAGAAACCAACAGTAAATATTATTTAAGCCCTTTAAAGAAGGAATGTGATTGTTTCAAATGTGAGGACTGAATGTTGGGGGGATACTGGAGGTTAGAGCCCCACATAAACACAGGGAGGCTGTTAATTTCTCTATGGTAGTTTGATATATTCGAACTGGTCTCCTTGTATGATGTCACCTCTGGTTCCCTAATAAAAGGTAACAGGGAGATATCATACTGATTTAACTTCCTCATTTATTCTGATTATTTCTCCCGTCTCCGTGGCCTAGATAAAATTGCATTTTGTCTCTTGCCAGCAGTGTTGGACCCGAGCCCTGCCACTGGGAGAACCAAGTCAAGCTGTCCTCCTCAGTGTGCAATGTGGGCATTTAGACTGTAATTATAATTCTGTTCTGCTCTTCAACAAAGTCACACACAGGGTGAAAGCTTTTATCAAATCGAACAAACTCCATTGTGACTTACAGGCTGATAACTGACATAAGAAAAATCTCACGTGCGATAAAGGCTTCCGATTTTCAACTATTCCCAACTCAGCCAGGAAACTACTGTGGCATGGAATGTCTTACCATCTCTTGTGTTGTACACATTTCAATTGCCTGAATGATTTTTAAACCTTTGGAATGGAATTTCTTGCTCTGCGAAATTAGTATGTCAGTGGCAGGTAAGTGGTCAAAATGAAACACCAAAGGTCTTGAAAGGCCAGCTGTCTCTGCTGGCTACATGTTTTTCTATCCCCAGCAGTGGAGGTTTTATGTATTTGTTTATTTATTTATTTCAGGGCTACTTTTCTTTTGGGGGCTATTGAGTTTTCAGGGGATACATTTATTCAGCCAATATATAATGTTTTTAACACTCATTTTCTTTTGTTCATGATGTGTCACTTTGTATGATGCAGATAACCAAATTGCCCACAATTGCTTGTTCAACTTGGGCACTTTTGTCAGATTAAATCATTTATTTCAAAATGACATACATTTGCATTTGGCAGTGACTCTGCTCAGTTGATGCACTGGACCAATCTGAGCAAGTATGACACAGACTGTCTCTGAGATCACAAACCTTTTGACAGCGCCTGAGATTCACTACATATTAATGAACACAGCTGTGAACAAATGCTGCTTATCTGCTTTATGCATAATACAAATAATTCCAATTTTGGTTGTGCATGGGCCTAGGCTTTGTAACTCAGTATTTGTGTCACTGAGACTGGGAAATATTATTCCAGTGAAGCAAGACGTTTGGAAAATCAATTACGGAATTATTCAGCAATTAAATTTCAGAATTTAAGACCGGAGTCTTCTGGTAGCGTGTTGCAGAGGGCAGAATCCTCTGGCTTGTTAGCTATGGGACTGGGGAGCTGTGACAGCTTTCCAACCTCTGACAACTTTTGTTACAGACTTCTAAAAAAAAGTACTCAACCTTCCCAAATCCCACCTGTTTTGTTTGTTTTTCAGATTAAGCATTATTTTCAGAATCAGAACCCCTAAATCCCAAGTCCTTCCCCAGAAACTTTAATTGGTTTTTGACTGCAAATAAAGCTGACTTCTGTCATTTACCATCTTACTAATTATACCATTGAAAACCCAACAGTTGGCCCGAAGGATCCTGGGAGCGGGAGTTTGAAATTACCCTGATTATCAGTGGCTATGTATTTTATGATTAGTCTACTCCTCACCCACCTGTGCTGGACAAGGCCTTCTACAGTATAAGATTGTGCTCAGAGTCCACTATCCTACTTCAAGACTATTCTGGCTGTATCCCAATATAACCGAGGTGTAAGCAATCTCCCGCCTACCACACCCACGTTTTCGTCTTGCCCGAGGTTTGGTACATTTTGCATAGATGGCACACCAGGGTAACACAACTTTTTTGCTCCCAAGTTATATCTCCTTGTCTTCTCTTCTTCACTGAAGCGCAAATCTTCGCGATAACCTTGACCATATTTTTAAGAAGGTCATCTTCTGGCAAAGAAGGTAAGCTACAAAAAGTGGTTCTCAGCACTTGCAGATTATACATTCTGCAGATAGTTTGAACATAGTATTTTTTGACAAGTGTGGCATGAAGGTCATGGACAGACCAGAAATTGAACTAGATAGTGACTTTTTCTCACAAAAGGACATTATTGTAGTCCCGGACGGGAGTGTCTGGGGGGTACTATGGATTTGCGGTCGTCGCGCATCCGCGTCCTGGCGCAGAAGTACCTGTGCATGAGGGAAACGATAGAAGATAGATGATAGTGATAGAAGAAGAACAGTATCAATATTATGCCAAATTTTTGTTTCAGAAAACCGATCTCTGTAAACTACGAATTTGAATACCATTGGCTCTGTATAGATGAAGTGGTTGCTACAGAGGACAACAAATTTTTCAGTCACAAGAGAGCATTTTTGGAATTGCTGGATAGATAGTATGGGCAAGTACATTGAGCAGTTTGTAAGAGGCTTAGATGAGGAGTTTTATGCAACTGTTGAAAAACAGGGTTGGGACTGAACTCGCCAATATTCTCAACTGTGTTGGAGGTCGGCAACCTGGTGAATATTCAATAACTGATCCGGGTGTGCCATCTAGTGAGAAAATAGTGTAACTGCGTGCATAAATAGAGCAGCTCCATGTCTGCTGGCATGAACATCTGCACAGACGGGTTTTGGATCGGACCTGAACGTAAACACTCGCACGTACGAAGTGAAGACATAAAAACCACCGTTGAAACTAGTGACCACAAAAATTGCGAAACAGTACAAATCTTATTTCAATTGTATTTGATTGTGATTCCACATTAATTCTTTGTAAAATTTCTTGATGCAAATAAAATTACTTCAGTTAATGTATTCATGCACTCATTATTGTTCGTAAATTATGTCCGGCACGACAGGCTGAGCCATAAAGTTATGTACGCGAATATTCCTCGAAGGTTTAGCGTATCCTAATGGTTACTCTGGCAAACAGATGCTGATGACCTAGCGAATTTGTAGGCCTATTCTAATTAGTGAAGGCATAACATTTGCTAATGAACCTCTCATTAGGCAAACACTAACTTTGCTAAGCAGTAATTCCATTTAAGGTAGACTGCAAACAGTGGCATATCGCATTCATGAACATATGTTTGTCTCTTTAACGTTACATTTCTATCAAACGCTTCTTTGTGTGATTGTTTCACACAGAGAGCAACGTTTTAAAATAGTGCCAAATTAGCTTAGAACTGGCAGTAAAAATGAACAGCCTGGAAAATTAGCAAGGGTACCTTTTTAAGATTGGGAATTCGTATCATCGGGCAAATTTCAATAATCGCAAAATCACTGACTAGTTGAACTTCGTTCTAATGATGACACACGGAATGCACACTTGTCCACTCCCTCACTCACTGGGTCTCATTCATGAAACCTTAGTAAATTTGTGCGTAGATTTGCACATAAAAGCCTACGCTACTAAAACCTACTCCGGATTCATGAACAGCGGGGGAAACTCAGATCTGATCGTAAACATCTGATCGTGTGTATGATCATGAATGCCAATCCATCGTAAAGTGACAGGCGCTCCCGGTAATCAGCTATTAGCATAAATCTCCGCCCATGAATTGCCAATGACCACCATATCAGGAGGTGTGGATGCATCCAGTCAACCTGTCAGTCATGGGGCAAACAAAGAGAAAGAAAACAGAATTTTTCCGAAGCGGAGATAGAAATCATTTTGGGTGAAGTGGAGTTAAGAAAAAACATTTTATTTTCATCTGTTAGCAGTGGTATGACAGGGACAGGCAAAGTGAAGGCCTGGAGGGAGGTGACAGATGCCGTTAATGTTGTCTCTGTAGTCCAAAAAACCATGTCCAAGGTGAAGCGTAAATGGTTTGACATGAAACTGGAGGCAAAGAAATGCAAAAGCGCACACAAAAAAAAAAAAAAAAAACCCATCAGCCACAGCAGGAGGAGGCTCACAGTCACAACTATCAACTGCAGACGAGCGCATCGCTGGCACAACATGTAGAAAGAACGCGTAATCTTTTGAGTCGATTCACATAGTTCACAATCATGAACCTAATCTGGATCTTAAACCTGCTAATTGCCAACTAATTTAACTAAATGTGTTATTTTTTAATCGTTTGTCATGTTTAGGCTATATCACCTGTTTCAAAGGCATCTGCGTATTGTGTACATAACGGAGCGCAATGAAATAAAATTGTAATTTCCAATAGTGACAAACATTTATGAGCATTCTTAAATTTACACAAGCACTACGCGTGGTCAGCCGCATGTGTTGATTTTGCTAGTAGCTACGAAGAGATCGGAGCTACTAAAATATTGATGAATGCGGAGATGCACATAAATTTCTGCCTGCGAACAGTTTACAAATTCGTTCTGCTCACGTTTCATGAATGGGACCCACTGTCTTTATATTGTTTTCAATGTAGAACATTCACAAAATAATGCCCTACATGGTGGGTGAGTGTACATTTGGAACGCGGCCGTATTGTAACCAAATCATCTCCATGGGAACTCAGCTGAGCTGTTAGATATCAAATCAGCCAATCACAGAGCCATGCCAGGACTGGTTCCCCACGCACAGAGAATCGCTGAGTCACTTTGTCAAAGAAATCCTTGCTCATGCACACCTCAAACTCCTGCTTCTCACACAAAAAAAAAAAAAAAAAAAAAAAAAAAAAATGTTCATCCTGCCACCATATCATTCAAGGCACAAGACTTTGCCGAGTGCGTGGATGTCTTTATTTCTGAGTGATATAATGTTGGAATTACAGCGATCTAAAAACTGTTTGCTGTCCTCCCAAGAATGTTTGGATGATTTTTGAATGGAAAAGATGGAGAAATTTGACGTGCTTCATATCCTTTGACTGTTCCCTGAGGAAAAACTATGTACTTATGTGTCATGGATTTGTCTACCCGCCGGATGCCAAACGGCAATCTGGCAGGAGCTAGGACCATGGGCCTAAAGATAAATGAAGAGTCTCAAATGCCAGGCTGGTGAAGAGACAATTAAATAAACTCTTAGAACCAAGCTACTAAAACAACGAGCAGCACCAAACATAACACCAGGTTAAAAACAAAGAGTGCAGTGGCAATGATCACTACCAACAGCCAGCCCTATATACCCAGCCCTCTCCTCCACTTCAACGAGCCACACCTGTTGCGTTAAAGTGGAGGTGAGGAATGCAGCAGGGGAGGGACTGCAAGGGAAAACCCTTACAGTACCCTCCCCAAGGCACGCCTCCTGGTGTGCCAGGAAAGGCACACTGGCACCCGCTAGACCCGGAACACATGGCGCCGCCGGACCCCTGGGGGCACCACACTCCACCGGACCCCTGGAGCACCACATGGCCCCGCCAGACCCCTGGAGCACCACATGGCCCCGCCAGACCCCTGGAGCACCACATGGCCCCGCCAGACCCCTGGAGCACCACATGGCCCCGCCAGACCCCTGGAGCACATGGCGCCACACTCCTCCGGACCCGGAACACATGGCGCCGCCGGACCCCTGGAGCACCACACTCCGCTGGACCCGGAACACATGCTGCTCTCAGCCAGCCTGGCTGAGCCTTAGAATGGCCACTGCATTCTGTCATGGAATTGTCAACCTGCCGGATGCCAATCGGCAATCCGGCAGGAGCTTGGACCATGGGCCTAAAGATAAATGAAGAGTCTCAAATGCCAGGCGGGTAAAAAGGCAAAAGATTTAATCAAATAAACTCTTAGAACCAAGCTACTAAAGCAGCACCAAACATAACACCAGGTTAAAACAAAGAATGCAGTAGCAATGATCACTGCCAACAGCCAGCCCTATATACCCTGCCCTCACCTCCACTTCAACGAGCCACACCTGTTGCTCGTTAAAGTGGAGGTGAGGAATGCAGCAGGGGAGGGACTGCAAGGGAAAACCCTTACACTTATGTGTGACAAAAACTATAGTACTGTGACAACAACAAATTTTCCTACATTTTTGTGAAATTTCATGAAGAGGGATTCAAATTTATGGAAGTTAGAGCGATTTAAAAAGTATTTTTTCATGCTGTCTGCTCTCAGCTCCCACTCTAGCTGCGACATCACACACTCTAGCTTCTGCCATTCATTCCAATGGGAAAATTTTTGTCCTTTTTGGTAATTATCCAAACACCGCACAACGAAACTCAACCAAAATTGATAGGCTTCATCCTCTGACCTCTGTCAACTTGCATGTGAAATATGAAAAGGATCGGATAAGAATTGCAGTCTGCGGAGCATTCACAAGAAAATCTCTGCAGATGCGCGAAGATCGCAAATCCATAGTACCCCGGGGACTCCGTCCGGGGCTACAATGAGACTAGACTTCTTAACTTTTTATGAGGGCAATATTTTGGAGATTTTTTCGACCCCATGAGTGGATTTTTAGGGGTTTCTTTTCATACTTACGGAGGCAAAATAGCTCGCTGACCCCCAGTGCTCTGTATAGTGGACTGTTTTTGACTGTGTCATAGTCAGCGATGAGGGTTAGCCATAGACAAGCAGGTTCGTTTCCTCTCAGATGGTGATCTGCAGCAGTGCCGTGCAGTGTGGATAATGCACATCAGGTGGTGTATACTGCCGTATATACATGCTCTGTGGTGTATGTGCTCATGCTGTGACTGATGCTGCTGTTACAAGGCTCAGAGATCAGTGGAACAATAAGGTGGGTGTAAGCCAATCAAATTGCTGCATATAGGACCTTTTGATTTTCATCATCAGCTGGAAGCATTCTGACCCAAGGCACTACTGTGGTTCCCCTATGGAGCTGTAGTTGCCATGGTGAGGTGAGAGAGAGAGAGAGAGAGAGAGAGAGAGAGAAATAAGCTGAAAGATAAATACATATTTTATTGCTAGCACAAATGAGAGCGAATTTGGTTTGTATATCTGTCTTGATTTAAAAATCAGTGAAAATTTGGCAAAAGCTCATTACAATGGTATCTCCTGCCCCCCATATTCTCCCAATATTGATGATGATTACTTCTACATTTCAGATTTTACATCTCGTCACAATATGTGCCAGTGTTTGTGCCATGGCATTGATTTACATACTTGATTGAGAAAAGCCGAAATGTTCTACTCAATCCTGTTAAACTGTCTATGACAGCCAGTCTTGCCTGACCTGCATTTCTAAAAGCCATTTTTGATAAGCCATCATGTGGGAGAGCTAATGCTGTGAGCCATGAAACCAATCTTATGCAATCAGGGCTTTGGAGACTGTGTCACCACTCATTGGGGATATTTCATGATTCATGTTTCGGGAAAGGGAGAGGGTGCAAAGACACTCTACCCTGTTCCCGTTCAAGATCACGACATAGTTTGCAGTTTCTCTTTTTTATTGAATGAATGAAATCTATGCTGTGGTCTGTAAAACGAATTTGCGGATTTGTTACACATTGGTGCCCTCTGTGGCTAAGTAGGAGAATTGCATATCCTGAAACACACATTTTGCAAAGCATTTTGTTTTTGGATGTTCTTCATATCAAAATTTTGCACAACTGCGGGTATATTTTCATAATAGAACTGGGCTAATTTGACAGAATTCTACCGGAAAGCTCAATCCACTTTCAGTGCACTGAGATAATGTCATATGACAACTTGAAGAATTTTTTTGGCAATTTTGTTTGAAATATTTTGCTTCACATTATTTGAGTGACAACTTAAATTAAATCCGACCTGTTTCATTCCCAAAGATCCCTTAAACTCTGCCTGAAATGGCAGAGTCACTTGACAGATCAGTGTAGAAATATGAGCTGTACTGCCCCCTACTGTCTCAGACAGTGGCTGCACTGGGTACATACGCTACGCAAACCGTGTCCCTGACTGCTTTCTTGCTTACTATATCTCATGCAGATTAAGAGCGCTGGATTAGGAAGCTGTTCATGACTAAACAAGAGACTCCTCAGAGCCTGTACTCTATAGTATATCTCTGCAGACCCAGAGGCTGTAGATTCAGACCCACCCGCAGTTCTGGGACCGCATTTCTAGGACCTTAGGTTTTCTGCGACAGCGCCACCTATTGAGGGTTAGGGTTAGGGATAGGGATAGAGATAGGGATAGGGTCCTTGAACTGCGGTCCTGAAAGTGTGGTCCTGAAACTGCTGCCTGCAGAGACACCCTACTCCCTGTACTCGGGCCGGGTCTAGGCCTGGGCCAATCGTGAAACTGCGCGCGCGCATGAGCAGGACAATCGAAAAAAAAAAAAAAAACAAGAGGCTCCTCAGAGCCTGTACTCGGGGCAGGTCTAGGCCTGGGCCAATCATGGAAACAAGCGCGCATGAGCAGGACAATCGCGACCTCGAAAAAAAAAAAAAAAAAGAATAAGAACGGAGCCGAAACTTAGACTCGTGGCCTAACGGCCCGAGTAAAAAAGGAACGGAGCCGAAACTTAGACTCGTGGCCTACCGGCCCGAGTGGCCTACATAATAATAAATATGTTGTAATGTGTCCGCCCATGAAATAAAAAGCAGCCACATCTTTCTGACTATTGGTAGCTCTGCCTCTTTATTATTAAGAATATTTTGCTTCTTTAAAAGTGTTCTTCCAGATTCATAGCAAGGACATTTTAAGGGCACTAGAACATATTGCAGTTTTAATGACACTCAATTTTCTCTTATGGTCTGCATTCAGGTGTACAGTAGGTAATTGGCAGTATGTTTAGTAAATAGTGTAATACTCAAGGGCACAGCTGTAAGAAACCTGTGTAGGACTTAGCCATTGATCAATTAGTCCATGCTCCACCGTGTATTCAGCCTAAAACCTTTGTCAATTCCTGTCATTAAATGCATTTTTAGCACAGTCGCTTGCTTAAGTGCATTTGTGCAAATTCCGGCATTTAACAGAGCTAATATTATGTAATCATGGCCAAAACTCTGGGTTTATAATGACTTCAGTGGGAGCTTTAATGAGTCATTAGTGTCAGGTTAATCAGTCTGCGGAGAGGAGTAAACACAGGGTCTGCTAATGATTTTAACAAGTGGATGAATGGATCAGGTAGAAGTTTTTACCTCTTTCATCACTATTTCAGCCTCACATTGAAGTTGCTCAAGCCAACACAGCCGCTCTCCATTCGATTTAACTCATCCACTGAATCTACTATAGGTTATGATTCTAAGTCCAACATCTGTATTTCTCAGTTGCGGTAGTGCTTGTCTTTATCGGACAATACTCCCGGTTGACGTGCCATACTGGTCATTTGCGCTTCTGTACTAAACATTTTAAGAGTAAGCACTTTGGCATGGTTGTGTGTTTTTTTTTTTTTTAAGAACTGAACAGCAGGCTCCCATAGATACTTTGCTATATTTCTAGTCACTAGAGGGAGCCCTGGGCTTATAAATGGTTTTGCATTGTTTTCAAAATGCTGTGTGGGCTGTCAGATTTAAGTATTATCATTTCTAACTTAGCAACAGCATTTGCTATTGTCCTACGATAGCTGTTCTGATTACAGTGGTTAGGCTAATGTACAAATGCAACAGTATGGCACGGATATAATGGTCTGATTATTGGATTTTACTGTGCTGGTCATTTTTGAATCGCAGCTGAGATCTTTCTTTGGGGCCCAGCCATTTTGAAGGAAGTCCTCGAATTGCTGAGCTAAATGTCCTGCTACATTCATAAAAATAAATAGAAAATGACAGATGTTCCTGTTGCTTTTGATCATGATCAGACAAAAATATCATTGTTAGGTCAAAGATGAACCAATGTCAAAACATATGCTGGTAGAGTGAAGAAAAAAAAGAGCCTGGATTTTATGAAAAAGGGTAAAACTTGAGAATTCTGCTCCTAGCCTTTTAGTAACCCTGATTCAGAACAGTTGCAAGACTTAGTCTGCAATCAAAAACATCTATACCTAACATTCTAAAATAGCAAAAGATGGTTCACAAAATTCTGAATCTTGGTGATTGTTTGCTGCCACCGCCACTGTAATTTCTGAGGAAATCCAATCGTTTCATTACCTTCTGAATTTCGTTTGAGAGAAAAACTCTGATTTAATTATGTTGCCTTGGCAACAACGATACCTGTACATGCTACCATGGAAACTGTGACGTAGTGAAGCACACCTGCTGCTTGTTTTTTGATAAAAAAAATTATGTTAAATAATAAATACAAGGACTAGAGATAACCTTGTGTGTTCAGAATATAAATTTTTGTTGTCATTTCAGTGCAGTTGTAATTGCCATTTGGTGAACATTAGCATATTTCTAACCAGAGACCAGCATATCATAATAATTCATTACCAATGTACAACCTATTGCTTTTATTTCAATGAAAGTGGAAATCTTTGTAAGCTTTGTGACTCAATTGTGAAACTTACAATGTTGAATTATCAATTAATGGTAATACAGACAGGTGAAAAATTAATGGAAAAATGTACAGTTTTCTGGGTGATCACCTTTATATCCTACGATGAAGCATTACTACCATGATAGGAATGGTCTCTTACAGGATGGTAATGGCCCAAACCCAAGGGCATAAGGGGACACTGAATGGTTTTATGAGAATGAAAATGATCTTACGCGTATGCTTTCACCTTTACTGTCACCAGATCTCAGACCAACTGAGCTCGTATTTGAGATTTTGGAATAACGTGTCTGTCAGCGATCTCCGTCACCATCATCAATGCACCAAATGAAGGAATATCTCTCAGAGGAAAGATACTCCATCCCTCCAGTGAAGTTTTACACTTGTAGCCTCTTTGCCAAGCCTTGGTGAAGCTGATCTGGCAGCTTGTGGAGGCCCAAGGCCTTATTAAGACTGTTTATGTTGACTTTTACAGTAATTTCTTACCCATATGTTTGTCTTTATTCATTGTAACTTTATATTGACAGAGGTTTTACAGTAAAGGTGCAAATTACTCTAATTATGCTGATGTTTGTTTATAATGAATGGACAACCATTTACTCATTTGTGAATGACTGATTTTAATGTCTCATCATTAAATGGTTCACTAAAACTGATTTGAAATACTGATTGTGTCACAAATTAAGATGCTGCTTAATTGTGTGTCTTGTGCGGAAGTGATGCCAAGGGCTGTGTCAGCTTATTAGGGGAAAAATGATGAACAGAGAAAAGGTGGAAATTGACCCATGAAAGAGATTGAAGTGAAGGCAAGGAATGACTGCATTGGTTTGTGTCAGGAGTGAAAGGAAACACAAGTCAACTTAATATAGTTAAACAAACCCTTTAGGGTGCCACTTCACCTTTAAAGGTGAGAGCAGGTGTGTGTGGGTTTTTGTGTGTGTGTGTGTGTGTGTGTGCATGCATGCGTGTGTGTGGGCATGATAGGGACTCCCTGGTAGTGCATGCAGATTTCACCTGCTTATCCTGGTCCCAGTCCAGACTATGAACTCATTACAATATCTTATTTTTCTACTCCTTCCTTCTTTCCTCCCTTCCTTTCCTCACTCTTATTTCCACCTATTATTAAGCCAAAAAAAAGAAGTGCAAAAAAGAAGCAAAACCAATGGAATCCAACACCTGAGTTAGTCAATGGAGTGTCCTAACCCCTTCAAATGTTAGTTTGAAGAGACGTCAATTACAAGCACGGTAGACTGAGGGAAGTAGGTCCACAGGCCAATTGTTTATGTGTCAGTTGTTTGTATGTATTAGTGTTATGAAAAACTATTTCCGCTTAGGATGTTGCTGAGTATCCTTGCTCAAGATATTGCTGGGAAACTCCTAATGATCATTTTCTAACTCATTTAATTGGTTGGTATCCCTTGAATGATGACGGAATTTGATAATTTCTAGGTCAAGCATGTGGAGGAAAGACAGAAGTGAAAAATAAGAATTTAGAAAAAACTCTGTATCTGAGTGCTCCATGGCATGGACGAGGATACAGTTATAGTGTTCCCTTCAAAGGGAGCATTTTGTTGGTCAGCTGTTCCTGTGTCATTATGTTTTTGTGGGCTGAGGATTAACTGGGCCTATCTCCACTTTTCATCAAAAATTATGTTCTACCATAGAAATAATCTCAGTATTAACAGGTACTATATCCTGATGTAATTTTTTCAATGATAGATGGTAGCTGGGAGAAACTTGCAGAAAGTGCAGTGTACTTTGTATGAATTTTCAGTACACTTCAGTTTAAAAAGTTCTATGTTCACATTGTCCAATCAGGGAGCTGGATATAGGGTCACCTGATCAGGATGACAAGATCGCTGAGCAAAGGTTCTATCCGCTCTACCATTTGAAGCAAAATCCCTTTAATATACCAAATCAAAGGTTGTAAGATGATGAAATCTGTGATATTTTAGATAGGTAGGTACTACAGCACTTGAATGAAGCATCTATGTCTTAAAACCCTTCATTTGTCTTATTCCAGGGGGCCATTTAAGATAGCACTATTTGATTTTCAATCTTATAATTTATGCATATGCACATAAACAAGTACAGTATGATGAACATAGTACTAGTTGAAACCAAGCCCAAGGCCAGAGTTTGTTTACTATGTAGTGTGCATCATGTCTGCATTAAATGTACTCAGATGAACTTGTACTGGCTATAGAGAGGAGCAGTTGACACTGAACACCCTCGAGACTCCATAGCTCATTTTAGTGTTACAAGGTTTGTTTCCTATTTATTTTCAGACAGGACGCAGCTACCCATTTTCTGTGATTATTTTTGTCAGACACTCTGTTTTTCTTTCAAATTCTGTATTACCTCTTACCATGAACATGTAATTTGCAGATTTGGGTGAAGTCACATTGTTATGTTCTTTTTTTTTAAAACACAGGGCAAGACAGAACTTTGTGGCTAAACATTTCTGGAAATACAAGGAGCTATCTGGAGATAGAACCATATACCTGCAAAATTTATGACATTTTGAAAATTCCAAAGGTCTGCCTCCATTTCATTTTCCTAGATCCCCTGTCTAAAATCATTCTACTAAAGGTATAACTGCATGATATTATACCTTTCAGTCCCAATAACTCACCTGAATATAAATATCTGAAAAGTATACTTGGAGTGAGAAATTATGATGCAGCAAAATTTCACATCTCATTTTCTTCATTTAGTAAAAAGTGGAGATAGGTCCAGTTAATTCTCAGCCCACGATTTGTATTTCAGTTTTTTTGTCTGAAATCTGCCTGCTGCGATTATACAGGCTGTCTAGTGCAATAATAATATCAATATTTTTTATAGATCTCCTTTTTTGAAATGAGCACAAGGTGCTAACAAAAATGGCAGTAAAAACAAAATGCAAAATACAGCGGAGCATAAAAGTAAATGGTAGAAGTGCAAATAAAAAACAATTAAACAATGAAATCGAAATAAAATATAACAGTGCATGCAATAAAATTATACAGTGGGAATGGCCGGTTGTACAAATAGGCCTTGAGTTTAGATTTTAAAGGCTGATTTAGCTGATGAAATGTTTGAGGGAAGGCTGTTCCAGAATCTGGGGGCTTAGACTGTGATTTTACTCTAGACTTTGGATCAGCCAGAAGTCCCAGCCAGAAGCCTAAAGCTCTTAGCTGCCTTTATGTACAGTAAGCGACCAGCAACTCAGCAATATAAAGTGGCACTAGCAATGCAATGCTTTATATCCATATAATAAAATATTAAAATCGATTTTAAACTTCACTGACAGCCAATGTGGGGATGCCAGCTCTAGGGTAATGTGAGAGACACAATATATTTTTGTTTTAATCCAAACCACAGAATTCTGTATGGTCTGAAGATAGGCCAGACATCTTTGGTTTATACCTGTGTGTAATGCATTGCCGCAGCCTGAGGGTAAAGATACAAATTAGGGATGCAACTAACAATTATTTTCATTCTTGATTATCATGCTGATTATTTTTATGATTGATCAAGTAATTTGGTCCATAAAATATCACAACATTGTGAAAAATGGTCATCAGACCTCAGGGAGATGTCCTCAAATTGAAGAGCCTAGTGCTGAAGATACTTCAGTCACATCATCACGCACTGTGAGGTAAGGATGGGCGAACATCTTTATTATTAACTTAAGTCGATTTTCTCAATTTTTTCAAAATAGACATTATGTGACTGCAGTACTTTTAACACTGGGTTCTTCAATTAGCAGATTTTATGAATCTATTATGCAGTATTTTCAGACCATTTATTCTCAAAATAGACATTTTGTGACATCAGTACTTTTAGCACCAGGGTGTTCAGTTGCTTTTATCCAAACAACCAACAATCCTAAACCAGAAGACCCTTCATTTACTATCATAAATGGAAAAGAAACACAGCAAATCCTGATATTCAAGAACATTTGACATTTTGCTTGAACATGATTGCAATGTGTAATCGATTCTCAAAACAGTTGATCAGTTTTCCTTCAACTCCTTGGTTAGTTGGCTACCCTTTGAAGCTATGCTACAATCTGTTTCTCAGCATCTTTTGGTAAGACTGAGCTTATTATAGCCCCCGGACAAAGTCAGCGGGTTCTATGGATTCATGCTTGCTGTATCCACCGCCACCGCCGCATTCGCGTCCGCAGACACTTCCTTGTGGACGCTGTACAGGCTGTCATTTTCCATAGGTACTCACATCTGCGGACAGGGACCACCCCAGAAGTGCGGCCACTTCAGACATGCTCTAACCCTGTCATCAGTTCATGATGATTTAGCCATTGTCAAAGTCGTTCAGTTCCCATCACTTCCCAATCCAACAAATTGAATGAGAGAGAGAGAGAGAGAGAGAGAGAGAGATGGCTGGGCACACAATCTGGGACATGTATTGTGAGGTGATTCTATTTGGGAGAGAATTGGTTTGGAGCAATAGAGGAGAGAAAAGCAGTCGTAACGGGGAATGATACACAGTGTCAACTGAACTGCATCAGTAACCATAACATTTGCAGTTTTCACTTCTGAGTCTCAGCTTGAGAACATATTTGATGGTACCACAGCTTGGTAAATATTAGCCGAAAATTGTGAGGCAGTACCCTGGACAGGCACAGCTGGTCCATCTGAGCCTTACCCTGGGACAGCGTGCTACTAGCACTCCAGCCTGACATTTGCTCAGCTCTGACACACTGCACAGATCACAGTTATTAAGCTCTCGCTGTGTCTAGCTCATGTTTTATGCATTTCCTTCATGGACACAGATGGAAAGTGGGGAGTGGTATTTTTATTGGGACTGCCATGCGTGCTGACACAACATTTTTGCACTGTGTGGCACTGCAACTGCAAACTAATGTGTCAATTGCGACTGCATCCACATTGGAACAATGTCGCTATGCTGTGCGCATACTGCACGCAATTTTGATTTATGAAAAAAAAGGGGGAATGCGTGGGAACATTAATTGAATTTATGTGGCTTCACTCAAAGTATGGGACATGTTATATGATGTTTATTTATTATTTATTCTGAGCTATGTATGCTATAATTGGCAAATCATTGCTGATGCTTCAACATTTTTGTGCTCAGACAGATACAGGTAGGCAGCCTAATCATGGGGAATTTCAGTGATGGTTTGAAATGGATGACTTTTACAGGTGAAAAAGCATTGTGTCTGCCATCTCAGCAGCCTTTCTTTGTGTAGTTCCCCTCAAGAAACCTCAGAATTGAAGGAAGCAGGAAGCCAAATTGAACCAGCGATGATGTGGAGTAGCCATAGCTGATTCAACAGAGATATGGAGATGTGAAGAACGGACTGCAGCACAAGGAGTAATCTTAGTGGAACGGGCTTAAAAAAAAAAAATTTATGTTGAAGCATACGTGGAGTGGCGTCGGATGTTTGGAGGGCCCTCGCCTCTCAGTAACCTCACCTTTTACTGCATGATTGCTCTCGAGCCGCTTCTGTCCAAGTTTGCCTGATTGACAATTAAACAATTTATTTGCTGCATTATCAAAACTAATCAATGGCCTATAATGATTAAGAAATTATAATTACAAAATGATAGCCTATATTTATATAATTGATGTGACATAGTAAGAAAGGGAATAGTCATGCATAATAATAATGATGCAAAGAAGTGTTTGAGCATTTGAAAATAGGAGATGGAAGTCAGCAAAGGTTTTGGATTTTTTCCCAGTATTCGGGTTATTGCCATCCATACAATGTCACTTCTCTGCACGTTGTGCCAAACAAGGCCCAATTGCCGCGACCATACTCACAATATAGCACGGCCACTTGTACCTTATTGTTTGATAAGGCTTGTGAATTTATGTACGCAAATCTCGTACAATCTCGTATAATCTTATGTGTGCATTTCATTTGCTACGAGTTCAGAATCATCCAATGACATATTGACCATTCATGATGTTGTATGTGCAGAAGAAAACGCCTGACAACTTCATGCTTAAATGTGCAATAATGCTATTGAAAATAAATTCAGTCAATTTAATCAATTAGTCTTAGCAACTGTTGCATGTCAAGCAAAGTAAACTGTGACGCGTTTAGGTAAATAAGCATTGAAAGGTGAGATTACCGAAGGCCTTTGATACTGCAGTCGGACTGCCACTAACGGGTGGTATCTGGAAACATAATTATGGAGCTGATTGGAATGCGTAACAATACTCCCAGATTTTTTTAATGTGCCTTGGAGTTGGGCTTCCTAGAAGAAAATTTAGCTTAGCACACTTCATCATGAAATGAGTCATTCTAAAATATTAACTGCGGTAGCACTAGTGCGTGGGCTATAAGTCTTACCCCACAAATGATACCATTACTCTGTTCATAACTGTCCATCTGCCTTACCTGTCAGAGGCAGCACTGATAATGATCAAGTGGAAAATTGTGCTCAGCTTTCCTCAGGGGAAATCACGCTGCCTTTAATCTTGCTTTATGTGTTCGGCCTCTTCTAAATGGAAATAGGGTGAATGTCTTGCTGATTCATTACTGTTCTTTCATTCTCACTGGTCTGAGAATGGCCAGGTCTGAAAACCATTGCTTCTATAACACACTTATACCCTGCACTGTTTGTTTGAAGAAGAGCATCTGCTGATGTATGCGAATGTGAATGTAAAGAGAACTGGAGCACAGAATAATGATACTTATTTTCGGTGACATTTGATCTGAGGAGAGCAATGATTTATCTACCATTATGAAAATGATCCAGTGGTCACTGACAGCCCTGGCCCTGCCTTTGTTTCTTTGACTGTTATTGCATTCCTTTTGGTGAAGAACCATGATGTTCTTGATAACAATGAAGGGGAACCCAGCCCATCCCTGTTCATCATGATACATTGTAGTGCTGACTGCTGTACTTGAGTTTGCAAATATGTGTCTATAAACTAACTGGCACTGCTTGCTTTGTCTCAGTCCAACAGTTATCCGTTATGAATTTTAATGGTGTTTGAGCTCTCTTCTTAGTCTTACGAGACAATGATGTATGTTTGCATATTGGTGTGTGTGTGTGTGTGCGTGTGTGTGCGTGCGTGTGTGTGTGTGTGTGTATGTGCGTGTATGTACTGTATGTGGGCGCGTGAGTGCATATTTCAGAAAAAATTCTGGCTCTTCTCCAGTTGGCTTTTGGCATTGTGTCTGGGTGAGCAGCATTGCTGTGGGGAGTCCACTCCATTCTGGGCTCTCCATGACCTTCAGATGCACTGTTTAGCAGCAGTGCGTTCCGGATTTTTAACTCTAAGCCAAATGATACTTGTGTAGATATTATGACACATTTCTGCAGAAAATTTTTTAGATGGTAGATGCATGAAACAGTAGTTTCAAAATGTTTCAATATTGTGCTGAAATGCTTTAGTGAAAGCTTTAGTGCTCAGTACCTGGGGTGATATGTGACTGTTGTGACAAAGGTTTTAGCTAGCTCCTTATTTTTACTGGAAAACAGAATTGGAGAGTACATATCTGGAGCAGTGCAAGAGCACAGTTGGCTGACTAAGGACAAACACAACAAACACACTTACATCAGTTTGACTCTGTCTTTGGGTCTGTGGTGATGTGGTCCCAGACTGACTGCTTTCTCATTCTGATGGATGGAATAGTGCCTGTGATTTCCCAGTCTGCCTGGTATACAATCTCCCCCAGGAGTACAGCACAGCAGACTTGTGTATTGTACAATAGATTTCATCCAAATCATTGCTTATTTGTGACAAATGTACCATAAATAGTACTTTGAATCATGGAATATTTGACTGCCGATGTTTACCAAAGTTCCCTTAAGTTCACTAGGGTGATAAGTTAACATTTGAATTGGAGGTAATTGCCCCAAATAATGCTTTAGATTTTTAAATTTTTTTGCGGCTTCTCTCCATAAGATTACAGAAATTGAGTGAAATGTTTCTCAAACATAGTTTAGTATTTCAATTTGTACACTGTGAAAAGTCTGTACTAGAATTTTTAATAAATAGAATATATCTAAGATAAAAATATGGCTGCCATTATCCAATCAGCTATCAGCTGTTATTTGACAGGCCGAGGAATAGAGATACAGCGTATATAGGCCCCACTCATTCCAAGCAAAAAAATGGCCCACCACTGACTTTGTACTACCCCGCTTCCACTAAAATTAGGATGCTGTGTGAAATGTAAATAAAAAACAGAATGCTATGATTTGCTAATCATTTAAACTCTATATTTAATTGAAGTAGTAGACCAATAATGTATCAGATGTTGAAAGAGAAATGTTATTGTTTTTTGAAAAATATGTGCTCATTTGGCATTTGATGCCATTAAAACATTTCCAAAAAGTTGGGACGGGCATGGTGACCACAGTGTTGCATCATCTGTTCTTTTAACAACACTCTGTAAACGTTTGGGAACTGCGGAGACCAACTGCTGTGAAAGCAAAGTGTTTTTCCATTCTTGGTTGACGCAGGATTTTGGATGCTCAACACTTCACAGCCTTTTTTTTCATGTTTTTTTGTTGCATAATGTGCCAAATGTTTTTATTGAGTGAGAGGTCTGGACTGCAGGCAGGCCATTTTAGCACCCTGACTCTTTTCTGTGAGGCTATGTCGTTGTAATATTTGCAGAAATTGGTGTTTGGCATTGTCTTTCTGAAATAAGCTAGGCCTTCTCAGAAAAATAAGTCTGGATGGCAGCATATGTCATATATCCCAAACTTGTATGTATCCTTCAGGATTAACAGCATCTTCACAGATGTGCAAGTTACCCATGCCATGTGCACTACCCCCATGCCATCATGAATGGGACCTTTTGAACTGTACTTTAATAACAAGCCGAGGAGTCCTTCTCCTTATTAGCTTGGAGGGTGCAGTGTCTATAATTTCTGAAAAGAATTTAGCATTTTAATTGGTCAGACTTCAGTGACAGTTTCCCACTTTGCTTCAGTCAATTTTTAATGAGCTCGGACCCAGAGAAACTGCAGCATTTCTGGATTCGTCCATTTATCTGGTCGTAATGGCTCCCTTGACAGTGGTTGCACCTTTGCTGTGATTGGATGTGGTTTCTGTGCCTTCAACAGACATGCACCCAATGTTTCAGAACAGAGAATAGTGCTGATATTCTCACTATTATGAAACGTTATATTACATACTTAGTGATTTTGTCTGGGTCTGGGTAAAGTCTGGGTAAAGTGAAATCCGAGATTTGCTTCTAAACACAATGTACCTGTTACAAAATAGATGCTGATAACATGAGGAAAGGCAGCAAACTAAACTAGTGCTGAATTGTGGAGTTAGACTGTTAAACAGTTTTTCACCAGTTTTATTTTCCTGATTTTTTGGGCGGGGTTAAAACAGAGCTTGATAAAGCCCTCCGTAACATACCCCGCCCCTAGCAGTATATAAAATCATGAGCGCACTGCATCAGTGGCTACCAGCTCAGTCATGGTTAATGACCGCAGTCCTGTGTTTAGCTAGATGGTTGAGTCACCAGTGTTCAGTTTTCTTGGTAACAAATCAGCTATTCCGCCTGCTATGTCCCAAAATTGTATCTTCTCTAATTGCGAGAATTTACAAAAATCTCTGTCATCCCATTTAAATTTGCAAAAAATGAAGAACTGGTGGATTACTTTTCTAAACAGACATGTTGATGGAGAGCTGAGGATCACCTCCAATACAT
Source organism: Gymnothorax javanicus (assembly GCA_029692085.1). Taxonomy (NCBI): domain Eukaryota; kingdom Metazoa; phylum Chordata; class Actinopteri; order Anguilliformes; family Muraenidae; genus Gymnothorax; species Gymnothorax javanicus. The sequence goes on from CM056209.1 coordinate 20,477,959, forward strand.
CTCTCTGTGGTAAAGATTTTACACCGGGTACTTTTACTAACTTTGTCTTTTTTCTGAGACAACTAAGATTCACGGGTAGTCCGCTGATATTGGTAAATGCAGCCAACCATACCACTTCCCCTGCCGGGCTTTGTTCTCCCCTTCCGATGACATTGTATAATCCCGTCGGCGGTAATGTTAGCCATGGTGCTCATCTGTGAGTTTACCGATAAGTCACATTGTGAGCAGTTATTTTAATTATAGTAGCTAACTAGCTTGCTAGGTAGTCCACAGTAAGTGCATTAAATTGAGCAGGATGTGCCACTCCTCGACATGATTTTAAATTATGTAGCCGCATTGACAGTCTAGGCCCATTGCTGCAGTACATTAGCTTATTTGCCTAGACAGCACCAGGCTATACTGACTTGTAAGCTAGCTAACTAGTAAACTGGTGATGCTGTTTATTTCCCCCTTTTCTGGATAAAAAATGCATTTAAACATTTACAGTTCTTAACTGATTTAGATGACTAATGTTCAGTTCAACGGGTGCATGGTCTCACTTCATGGAGCTGAAAAAAGTTTTGTCTCCAGTTAATAGGAATCTTGATAGTTACTGCAGCTACAGTAGCTTAAAATATCCATATGTCTGCATTTCATGAAGTTATTGTTTATCAGAAAGCAAATGACGAAAATTAAAGTGTCAGCATATTTCTTGCAGAATCGCGCTTTGACGTCGTTTTAAGTATGCTCACGTCCTGGCTTGCTAGCGCTCCCCGCGATCTGTCTGCCTTGCCACCAAAGCTCCGGAGACGGACCTTCAGTTAACAGCCGTGGGTTTCACGAAATCATCTGACATCCTGGTGTGCTTCCATCACAAATGGAATAATTCCATTTGAAGCACTGTATCGATAAATACAACCATCTTGTGACAAGACAAAATATGTTTCCTTTTAGCTACTTACTCATTTATAGCCTGACTTTATTTGGCTTGGTTGTCAGTACTAATTACGGCTTACTTAATGGAAGAAAAATAAGATGGCACTGCAGACTATAAGGAACCAGGTTGATTGTTGAGTAAGTTGGTGCTCTCTTGTTTCGAACTAGATTCCGGCTAAGGTGGCCCAAACATATACGGCTGTTCTATTCTAATAAACTCTTTGCTGGAGCATCCATTTCCACATCTGTGGTGCACTTGAAACAGCAGAGAGAAGCTGCTCCGTAAGATTGGGTGTGGTTTTAATGGCATTAGTGAACACACCCACAGCATTTTAGAGCTGAGAATAGGGCTTACTTTTTGGCAGTTTTGACACGTAATTTTATTTAATTGGCAATTTTTTAAATCATTAAAACTGGGCTGAGTACTTAATTATACATTTCTCTGTGGTGTCCCAAAGTCAGAACACGCAGTGTTTTTCACTTTACCCGGACTTTAATCATTAAAATTTGGCTGGGAACTGAACAACACATTTTTCAGTGGTATGACGAACTTAGAACACATTTTCATTTTTGCTTTACATCAGGCATTAATAGCAATAAATTTGGTCCATTGTCGTAGATCATGATGTCCCAAAGGCATAGGCTACAAATATTGGCACATCTTCGACATTAAGTTTCACTGTGTGAAACAAAAATGTATACTTATCTTTATTTATTGAACTGTTTGAAAAATAAGGTTATGCTTTATCTGTGTTAAAGCCAATGTTAATGGTCTCAGTGCACGTGCTCACACACACACACACACACACACACACACACACACACACGCGCACACACACACACACACACACACACACACACGCTCAATCTTTTAAAATATGGCTGCTGTTAACAAATAGGCACCTATTTGGCAGGCTTTGCAGAAGTCAGTCTTCATCAACCCTGTTGAGTATATTGATCTCTTTTCACTCGGTAGCGCCAACTGAAATTGGGAATCAGTCAGCTTGTAGTGTTCAGTATGGAAAATATGCAGATTTCAATCAATCAGTGCATCATTCGCTATGTTTAATGGAAAACTGTATCTCATACATCATGCTCTTTCAGATAAGCAGTGTTGCCCCTTGGAACAAACATAGGAAGGGAACCCATATAGTGCTTGGCCCCTTAAATTCTTGCGGCTATTTTCAATTTAAATTAATTATTCTGAAAGCCAGTAGGGCTGGTGCTTCCTCTGTGCCCCACACTGTGGCTGTAGAGAGTTGGAAATGCCTGCAAAGCCCTGCTTTGTCCTTTCATCAGAGCCTGTGTGACTCATTTTGAGATCTGCACACAATAACCACCCTTTTTAAATCATTTACTACAAATAGGATAAATGAAACCTTAACTGCACAAATACAGATTTGCCCCTACAGACATGCCCTTCTGCCAGGCTTTTCGCTTCCCCTGCAATTATGGCTGATTTATGAGGGACACATGGCCGATGAAATCTCTGGAAAATCAGGGGCATCAATCAATCGACTATTGTTAGAGAAATAAACGGCAGTACTACTGGCTGCCTGAACCAGATTTGTCTATCTCTGCCCTACACAAATTTATGATAGGTAGGAGAAAAGCCGATTTTGTAGTATTTTTTGTTGAACTTATTTGCACTCATATCAGGCATTGGCAATCTTGGACACACTTGTTTTCCTGTCTTCTGAAGCCCCATTTTGTGCATCTGTGAGCTCCTCTGTAAGTGAGGTTTGAAGGTCACCCTTCGCCGGGCCAGGCTGGCACTGCAGTGAGACGTTAAACAGAACCACCGCTGTCTGGTGGCCAACCATCCCATCTGCGCTTCCTGTTAGATTCACACACCCCAGAGCGGGAGGAGTCCGCCACCGCCAAAAAGAGAGGAAGCTTGTGTCACAAAGTCTCGCTAAGATGCTTGGTTCTGAGCCACGGCTAGAACTGGATCGCTGCCAGTCGGGTTTTACGCAATATATGCATATGCAAACGAGGCATCCGTCAAACACACTTATCAGGGCTGGCTTCTGTTGCATTTCCATTTGCATTTTCTGTCATTCAGGCCTTGCCAATGGATGTGAGATGAGTGTTGAGGATTAGTCTGCGATAGTTGTAAGCCCGTATGTTTTTCTTGACAAAAATTGCAGTTCACCTCATCTCAGAATGACATTTTGATCTTGGTTTTCATGTGACTGAACAAGTGTCTCACATGAATCATTTGACCAGATCTTATAAGAGAGACCTTGTCCTGCCTTGTAGGGCAGGGGAGGGAAAAATCAATGGAAACAAGATTGAAATTCAAATTTAAATCCTTGTGATGTATTTTTAAGCTATGGGTTGTGACGGGCCAGAACACGAAATGCAATCAGTATAAGTGAGATTTTAGCCCCATAAAAATCCCTGCCTGTTTGTAATTGCACTTCTCACCTCCTTTTCTCGAGAATATGAACCTTCAGTTAGGTTTCTTGCAGATAAAATGTGATATGAGGCAGGATCAGAACTCACGAGCGGACAAAAATCCAGTTCACAGGTTTTATTGATTAATGTGGTCAGGCAATCTGGGTCGGTAACAAGCAGTGAGATTTTAGTATAAGGGGACAAACCCAGAATCATAATGACAGTTCAGTCTAAAAGTCAAAAGACCAGGAAGTCAGTATGCCAAAGGCAAACGATGGAGAGGAATTGAAAAACCAAAAAGCCATTTAGAAAATCAAACACGAGTAATACTGGCAAATAGGAACAGGACTGGAATTGTAAACTAAGGAACAATTTGAATTGTGACCAGGAAACCTCAGGAATGAGAGCCCCGTTCACAAGTGAGGAACATGGCTTAACAGTGTTGCACTGGTCTGTTCTAGACTGATGGAATATATATATATAGGGAAGCAGAGTGATTAATTACAATGGGCTGCTGGTGGGGTGAGCTTAAGAAGGTGCTAGGAGATCTGGCTACAAATAACAGAACAATCAAACAATTTACAATGAATAAGGGGAGGTATGAGTGCGGGAGTGAAAATAGCAAACACGGTACAGTGTGACTTACACATGGCTCAACTAATACAATGAACTGCTAAAATAACAGTAAATCATGGAAAATAATGAATACAAATAGAAAGTACACATGAATTATAACTAGACAGACTCAAATACTGATAAAATGCTTCATATGTGTAACCAGCTGCCCCTCCAATCATAAGCTGAAAGAGAAAAAGTTAGTTTAACCTGTACCTGAGGTGCGCCAGAATGATACTTCTCGTTTGTGTTCAATAGGCCATGCCAGTTATTTGTGTATGTAGATGTCATCTACCATGTATGAGATGTTGAACTTTAGACTTTCCGATATAGGTTTTTCCTGTTTTTATAGAATTTAACTGCACATGAACATAAAAAATCACCTTCTGAGACTGTCATCTTTAGCAAACATGTCATTAAAAAAAATTACTTAATCGAATTCCAAGATCCTATTCCTAGTCTGTTATGGATCACCAAATTTAATTCAGTCATTTCTCTACCGTTCCTACAAAAAAGCTCTTCGAAGACATACATTATTGCAGAAATCACTGGGTTACATCATCTTGTCTAAAATTGGCGATTAAAAAATATTTCCAAAATCATTGTAATTTCATGATGGTACTCTACTTGACTATAATTGACATGAATTGAATAATTAGCCCATTGGCACAACTTTATTTTAAAGGTCCCTTGTTATGCCATCAGGTGCACAGCTAATTAGCCATTATGAGCCAGTTCAAAATCTTCCCTTCCTGACATCACAAGGAGGAATAACCACCCAGAATAATGAAATCTGACTGACTGCATGGGTGAAGTTGATCAATTCTTCTTGCCTCTGGTTTTTTACTTCCCCATGTGATGTAAAGAGGGGAAAGATTTGTAAATGGCTTGTATTAACTAATTGGCTGTGCACCTGGTGACATAATAGGGGACCTTTAAAGAAACGTGAATAGTATTCTGCCGTGAACCAGAGATTATTAGCAGCAGGTGTACTGTAGTTAATGTGTTAATTACATTGTCTGCTTAAAACTGTAATGTTATCATCTGATGGAAAGATGAGCATTGTGTTAATTAACTTTAGTGTTCATGTACAGTATGTCACTACAATAATTTGATTGAATGGACTCAAGTTGATCATAGCATAATCAATAATGTATTGGTGAAATTACATAGCTAATGTTAAGTCTTGCATTCTCTGTAGTATGCTGCACTGGGCAGGATGCACAAATGAAATCAAAAAGGAGTGATTTGGAAAAATCAATTCACCCTGTACTGTACTGAAAACACTTCAACAACTCGTTATTAGATGTTTTAACTTGTGAATTAAATAGTAAACTGATAATATATGCTTCCTTTAAAATCTGATGACAGCAGTGGTCCCAAAAAAATTTGGTGCAAGGGCAAATTAGGACAAGGAATGATTTGAGAAGTTACAGTATTAAGGTGATGTGAAACAGATAATGTTAAACAGCTGAGCTAATCGTGTTATAGTACAAAAGGTCCCTCCAAAAAAGGCATAGTCTCTCAAGAGTGAACATGGATTTAGACTTGCCAATTTTCCAAAAAATATGTAAGTCTGTATTAATTTATTTTGAGATCAATGTTATCCAAAGACAAACTGGTTGGATTTTAGGCATTTCACCCTTCACAATGTATATTGTGATTAAGATATAGAAGGAATCTGGTGGAATCTCATAGTGTTAAGGGCAAGGCTGTAACCACTTCTGAATGCGTGTGATCTCCTATCCCTCAGATGTCATTGTCTCCTGAACGGCAGTCCGATTGTAATGGATATCACAACTTGGGCCTGAAAATACTTTGATAAACCCTTGCGAGTCAACACCATTCACCACTGCATCCACAGATGCAATTTAGTTTGCAAAGCGAAAACCATACATCAAAACTGTCCAAAAGCACTACTCACTTCTCTGGGCTCGGTGTCTTCTGAGATGGACTGTACCACAGTGGATGTGTGTTTTGCGGTTGGAGGAGTCAACTTTTAGAGTTGTTATTCGAACAAGCTGTCGCTGTGTTTTCCCAACCATTGACGACAAGAACAACTTAAGCTGTCAGCATCTGCATCAAGTCCAAAAGCCAGCATCTGACATAGTATGGGGGTGTGTCAATTCACATGGCATGAGTGACTTGCATTTTTGTGATGACAGATAAGTAATAATTTTGCCGCAACATATGCTGCCAGCTTAATGTCATCTGTTCCAGGGACGTCCCTGCAGTTTCCAGCAGGATGACGCCAAGCTATATTCTGCGCAGATTACAAGAGCATGGCTACATAAGCAGAGAGCGTGGGTGCGAGATTGACCTGTCTGTGGTTCTGTCTGTCTTGGCTTTCAGCCGAGAATGTTATGATGCATCTTGACGCGAATTTAGGACAATGAAGACCTGGTACATTTGCATAGCTGAAGACTTGGAAAATGGAGAAATGGGGAGAAAATGGCACTTTCTAGACTTGATCAACTGGTATATTCTTTGTCCAAACACTTAGCGAGAGTGATTCAAAGACATGGTGATGTTTACACAGTGGTAAAACATTGACTGCCAATTTTTTAGACTCTGTTGCAGTCATGACATTACAAATTTCAAGAAACAATTAAATTCAAGAAACAGTTAAATGCTCATGTAATAGAAAATAAAACAGTGTGTTGTATCGTTTTCAATGCATATTGAATAGATTTTTCAAATGAGTCTTTTTGAATTTTATTTTCATTTTTCATTATGCGCCCGCTTTTTTGGAATTTGGGTTGTAGAAAATGGCTGTCAGGGGTAGAGAGAATGGAGAACACGGATATTGGGGAACGCAGAAATTGAGGAACGGCAAGAGACAGAAAATTAGAGAGATAGGAAGTACACGGTTGTTCCATTTTCTTCAGTCTCCATATTGGAGCCTTATCAGGCCAATATTATGATGACATTGAGCTTGGGGATATGTGATCTTTCTCGGTTTAGCCACTTTCACACCGGACGCGAAACGAATTTTTCGCACGACAGATTACATTCAAAGTCAATGCAAAGACGCGAATACACGCGAAATCGCGTGTATTCGCGTCTTTGCATTGACTTTGAATGTAATCTGTCGTGCGAAAAATTCGTTTCGCGTCCGGTGTGAAAGCAGCTTTATTCTGCTCCCCTTTGGCAAATTCTCCCGACACTCCATTGCCTGAGAGCCTGCATCCTGCATGCCCAATCACGCCGATGAATAATTAAAAGCCAGGTCCCCACACAGGCTGGGCTGCAGCTGTTATGCTGGTCTCCTGGCCATTTGGGGAAGGGCAAAACATGTCTGGAACACAGTGGGCCCAGAACAGGATTGAGAAAAGTGGAGCAACGGAGCACGGGGATGGTTTTATTTGTGCTATTGATCCAACCGTAAATCATCACTTTCAGGCTTTGACACCTTCTGAACAAAGGCTACTAAATTTTCTGCTCACAAGAGCAGAGTTGTGTTGGCTCATTATGGCACATCAGGGAAATTCACTTCTTGCTGGCAGAGCAGGGTATGCGCCGTAAGGCGTCTGCAGAAAGAGGTGAATCGAATAGGACTTCTCAAACTAGAGCTAGATGGTTTTGCCGAACATAGTTTGCTTAGATATATTTTAAACACCTAGCCAGGTTATTTTTCTCAATGGGAAATTTCCACTGCTGAACATTCTAACTCACAGTGGTGCTACACCATTTCTGGCTTCAGATCCTGCTGTTGTGAAGACAGTCAAGGTCACTGCAGAATTTTGATGGGATGAAGTCCAGAGACTGAATGGGTATTGAAGAACATGGATGCTGTTTTCACTTTGCCATTTTTGTGTGCATTTTGACATACCTGTGTGGTCATTGTCCAGCTACAAAATTCATAAATGACCAAGTTTCATCCTGCTGACGAAGACAACTAAATTTTTTTGCAAGAATTTGCCAATACTTGGAAGAATGCATTATGCTGTTGATCTTAACTTGAGCCATGGACCACTGGCAGCAGAACAAGCCCAAAAATCAATGACCCACCACCATATTTGGCTTATTTGCTTCTCCTTTTATGAATTAATGACCAAAACTGGATCTAGTAATATTTTCCAAACAGCTGATGCTTTTTTACTTCACCCCACGGAGTGGGCGTGAAGTACTGTTTTTAGTGGCTCTGTGTGTTTGTTTGTTTGTTTGTCTGTCTGTTTGTGTTTCTGCACTTGCCAATGGGTGAAGTCTGCCATCTAGTGGCTCTGCGTATTTTCTGCATTTGCCAATGGGTGAAGTCTGCCATCTAGTGGCTCTGCATGTTTTCTGCATTTGCCAATAGGTGAAGTCTGCCATCTAGTGGCTCTGCGTGTTTGTTTCCGCACTTGCCAATATTTGCGTGAATGGGGTGAAGTCTGCCATCTCTGATGGCTTGTTTCTTCTTTTTCTCACCTAGGACATTTTTAGTCTGCCCCTTTTAGAAGTTTATTGCTGTGAGGGTGACATGTTAACATGTTTGAGACTTGGTGACCCAAGGATGCAAACAATTACTTCTTGGACCATGATCTTTGGGCTCGTTATTGTCTCCCTTATCTTCCTAACCACCCATGAGGGCACCATGCTCTTTGCATTTGTTCAACACATTCTCATCCCAACTCGAGATATAGTGACGCTACCTGACCAAGTGTTGATGTACAATGAAACAGGAGGCTTTTGGCATCCTTATTAGACATTTAGGGTTAGGGTTCAGGTTAAGGGTCAGGGGTTAGGGGGTAGGGTTCATCCTAAACTGGCGTCAAATAAGGACTCCAAAAGCCTCCTTTTGTGTTGTATATCAACGCTTGGTCAGGTAGCGTCACTATATGACGAGTCGGTATGAGACTGGGCTCATAGGTTTCATCCTTTTTTTTGGCCAGTTTGCCTTCATTCCTCACATTTATCATTTTTTCCCTAATGTCTTTATAGTGCTAAGTAGTTTTTTTTAACCATTTGTGTATTCTTTGGAACCCAGTACTCGACTTGTGAAGATCAAATGCGATCTGCCTCTCGTGAATTTCCTGTTTTCTGTTGAGATGGATAATAAAGGGAACCTTAATGTCTTTTAACTCATTTTTATACCTTTGTGAAAAAAGTATTGGAATGACTTATGTCGATGGAATTTTACAGTTCCTTATCCTTAATTCTGTGAAAAATATTTCCAATTTAACTACATTTGTGTAAATTAAATGGTATAGAGTGCTTCTTGACCAGAACTCCGCAGTGTCTTAGGTTGCCTGTGAGTTGCTTGGTCAGTAGATCATTTGCCAGCTATCATGTATGATTGCCATTTCTAACATTACTTAAGCTGCTTTCGCACCGGACGCGAAATGATTTCTTCGCACGACAGATTACATTCAAAGTCAATGTAAAGACGCGAGTACACGCGTTTCGCGTGTATTCGCGTCTTTGCATTGACTTTGAATGTAATCTGCCATGCGAAAACTTCGTTTCGCGTCCGGTGTGAAAGCGGCTTTAGCCAGTTGGTTTACAAAGTTTTATGTGAACAATCGTTTCTTATAAAGTAATCATTTTATTCTATAGTTAGTTTGGATTTTATGTTTCCTCCCGCTCCTGACAGCTGCAGAAGGGTTTGGGTCCCTTGTTCTTCTCTCAAATAAAAAAAAGAAAAAGATCTGCCTTCATGGCAGCAGACTGTGATTAATGTTCAGAGTGGTTTTTTTTTTCAATAAATTATAAGCTGTATGGAACAATTCACATCAACAACTGTATCCTTTTGGGGCAGATCTACGAGTTAGTACTTGTCTTTTCACTCCGTGCTGGAAATGCTGGAGTGTTTAATGCTCAGCTCAAACTAGAGGAAAGAGGATGGCAGGATGTGATTCTGATGTTGCTGGCAGTTGTAAAAACCAAGAAGTAATTGGCATGTGCGGAAGTATAAACTTGAGTTTAATGTTATCGCGGGTGATACCACATAAATTCTGCAGGTAATAATATGCACAGCCTTCTTCATTCTGCAGATGTAATATCCTGGGGGTGGGTAGATATTGCAAAGTAGAAGTTCTATCAAGAAGACAGGTAGAGCAGATATTTACGGAGGCCATAGAAAGCGAGCAACATTGAAATGGGCCGTGAAAGTCCATAAATAAATTCATTTATTGGCAGTTCAACGACCATGCTAACATTTCGGACCGAATATTTATTGCTGAAATCATGATAAAATGCTGCAGCAGAGCAAAATAATAGGATTTACCAAACTCAGTAGGGTTCCACGCAGGAGGATCTCATTTATTGTGATATTTTGCGCAGCTACTGCTTGATTAAGGTTTTTACCCAATTAGGGAAGGTCCATGATATTTCTCTGTGGCACAGTGTGGCATTGGCCTAGTGCCATTTGTTTTATTGAACTTTGTTTTGCGCTAATGTTTCTGTTTCAGACACCAGATACCAATAATTTTAGCAGTAGGGACTTCTCTGATTTTAGCTGAAGGGTTATGAAATTTAAAATGTTAATTCTTTCAGTATTGTCGTGGTCTCAGTAGCACATTACATGAAAGCTCAAATGAATGTTCATTTGTCTTGTTAATCAGTCAAAATAGATTTGTTAAATAGTCACAAATTTTATTATTTGAGTATGAACAACACACTTCAATTCTTTGTGGTGGGAGGCACACACATTTGTTTAAAAAAACCACCTGACCAAATAATGATAAAATCAAATTTATCAAACAAATACATTCCTAATTTAAAATGCTTTCGGATTTAGTAAATAAAGTAACTAAGACCAAATTTGTTATGTGTTTTGTGTGTGTGTGTGTGTGTGTGTGTGTGTCTGATGGGTGAGTATGTGTGTACACTAGCACACGAGATGCATTGAGGAACAAGGGTAGAGGTAGCATTAAACTCTGGCGCTACCTCTCTTCAGCTGGGAAAGGGACTTTTGTCAAGATAGAAGGGGTAATGCATGTCTCCTTATGTCAAGGTATTTTGGCACAAAACCTGCTGGGCTCTGTCAGAAAGCTGCGTATAAGGAAGAAATTTACGTACCAACATGACAGTAACCCACAGCGCCCATTGAAGTGGACCACGGTGTGGTTTCAGGAAAGAAAAATCAGTCTTGGAATGACCAAATAAGTCTCAGAACTCAGTCCCATTAAAAAAAGACCAAAATAAAGCTGTGCAGAGGAAACCCTCAGGCAATTTTAAGGTACCTGACCTGACCAAAATATAGATGCGCTGAGTTAATTGGAATTTATTTAACTTATTTAAGATCTGCGGCTGTAGTAAATCCAAGAAATGCTTCCAAAGTAATAGTTGAGGGAAGGGGTATGCAGGCTTATATCTTAATGATTCATTTCACTTGGGAACCTTTCATATTATGATACTATAGAAATAAATAAATGATCAATGCATTCAGTTTAATTGAAAGTAAATAATAAACAGAACTACAATACTGCTTGGATGTTTGGATCACTCTGCTGCTGGGTGGTGATGTATTTGTGTGGTTATCAGGTTGTTTTAATCGTCCAGGTAGACTTTGGCTCGGGCAGCTTCTTTGGGTCAGGTTGTCCAAAGAAGTCGATATTTGTTTTGTCTTGGCTGCATCACGCAAAAGGTTTCTCTGATCTTTTTAGGGCTCTTTCCATGAAATTGAGTTCATACTGGCAGGAAGGTAGGTAAGCTGTGCATGTTCGCTTTTGGGAAGTTGCCATGTTGCATAATGACGGCAACTTACGCTTTCAAATTGTTCGACTCCCATTGTGGATACTGCTTTAACCTACAGGACAGCATGTTTATGAGGGTGTTGATGCTGTAGCTTTTGGCAATAACTCAAGTTGCTTACGTCTGTCGGACTTTGGCTGTGGTCAGAACCACACTTGGCTATATATATATCCCTTCCTTTGCCTCAGCTTACTATTTATCCAACTTGCTTTTACAAGAAAATACAACCCTGTTTCCAAAAAAGTTGGGATGCAGTGTAAATATGAACCAAAACAAAACACAATAATTTGCAAATCTTTTAAGCTCTATATTTAATTGAAAACAGTAGAAAGACAACATGCATCAGACATTGAAACTGAGAAATTTAGTCTTTTGAAAAATATCTGCTCATTTTGAATTTGATACCATAAACACATTGAAAAAAAAGTTGGGATGGGGCAACAAAAAGTGGAAAAGTTGTATTATGCTTACAAAATTACACCTGTGGAAACATCTAACAGCTAATTCAGTTCACTGGCAACAGGTCAGTAACATGATTGCTTATAGAAAGAGGGTCCCAACGAGGCTGAGTCTTTCAGAATTAAAGATGGCGAGGGCCACTCTGTGAAGGACTGTGATTAACAGTTTATGGTTAATGTTTCTCAGTTTAAAATAGCAAATCATTTGGGGATTTCATCATCTATGATATACAACCCCAATTCTGAAATAGTTGGGATGAAGTGTAAATTGTGAATAAAATCAAAATGCAATGACTTTCAGATGACATGAGCCAACATGTTATTTACAATAGAACATAGATAAGATTTCAAATGTTGAAACTGAGACATTTTAAATTTTTATCCATAAAATGAGCTTATCTCAAATGTTCTGGCTGCAACAGGTCTCAAAAAAGTTGGGACACCGGCGAAAAAGGGCTGAAAAAGCAACTAATATATAAGAGAATCAGCTGAAAGGACATTTAGCAAGTAATTACGTTAACTGGCATCAGGTGTGTAACATGATTGGCTATAAAAGGGATGTCTTACAGAGGCTGAGTCTCTCAGAAGTAAAGATGGCCAGAGGCTCTCCAACCTGTGAAGGCTTGCATAAAAAAATTGTGGAATACTTTAAAAACAATGTTCCTCAACGTCAAATTGCAAAGGCTTTGAAGGTCTCATCATCAACAGTGCATAGCATCATCAAGAGATTCAGAGAAACTGGAAAAATCTCTGTGCATAAGGGACAAGGCCGAAGACCTTTACTGGATGCCCGTGATCTTCGGGCCCTCAGACGCCACTGCATCACTCACTGGCATGATTCTGTCATTGACATTACTAAATGGGCCCAGGAATACTTCAAGAAACCACTGTCTGTAAACACAGTAGGCCGTGCCATCTACAGATGCCACCTAAAACTCTATCATGCAAAAAGGAGGCCATAGTTGAGCATGATCCAGAAGCGCCGCCGTGTTCTGTGGGCAAGGCTCATTTAAAATGGACTGTAGCAAAGTGGCAAAGTGTCCTGTGGTCAGACGAGTCCAAATTTGACATTTGTGCTTGAAATCATGGGCATCGTGTCCTCTGGGCTGAAGAGGAGAAAGACCACCCCTCCTGTTATCAGCATTCAGTTCAAAAGCCAGCATCTCTGATGGTATGGGGATGCATTAGTGCATATGGTGTGGGACACTTGCATGTTTTAAAAAGCACCATGAATGTTGAAAAGTATATAAAGGTTTGAGAGCAACAAATGTTCCCCTCCAGATGACATCTATTCAGATTTCAGATTTCTTCATTTTTAAAAATGGGAACAACACATATTAATGAACATTTGCATGTAAATATGTGGGATTATAGCCAAATGGCTAATTTCCATCCCCAGTCCCATTGGCAGGTTGAAGTTAAACGTAAAACAATGACAATAAAAGGTACAATAAGCAGGACTAAGACAATAAAACAATATGCCATGTTACCAAAGGCAACATACATAAACATAAACAGCATATATACATACATACATGGATCAATAGCTAACTGGCCAGAAGGTAACGGGACCAAAAAGATTCCAAGGAAGGCCTTGTATATTTCAGCAGGACAATGCAAAACCACATACTGCAGCCATTACAACAGTATGGCTTCGTAGTAGAAGAGTCCGTGTGCTGAACTGGCCTGCCTGCAGTCCTGATCTTTCACCTATTGAGAACATTTTGGCGCATAATTAAACGAAAAGTCCATCAAAGGAGACCCAAAACTCTCCAGCAGCTGGAAGCCTGTATTAAACAAGAGTGGGATCAAATTCCAATGGCTAAACTTAAGAAACTTGTCTCCTCAATGCCCAGATGCCTCCACTCTGTGTTAAAAAGAAGAGGGGATGCTACACCATGGTAAACAGGCCCCTGTCCCAACTTTTTGAGACCTGTAGCAGCCATCAAATTTGCAATGAGCTCATTTTGTGGATAAAAATTGTAAAATGTTTCAGTTTCAACATTTGCTATGTTATCTCTGTTCTATTGTGAATAAAATACTGGCTGGTGTGATTTGAAAGTCATTGCATTTATTCTAATTTACACTTTGTCCCAACTATTTCGGAATCGGGGTTGTATAATTAAAAAATTCAGAGAATATGGAGAAATTAAAAACATACAGGATTCAGTTCGAGAAATCACTGCATAGACTCGGGATCACTTGTGAAAACCATTGTCTTTGAAGTTTGTCGCTGCATCCTCAAATGGAAGTTAAAACTCCCATTTAAAAATAAAACCATATACATACAAGATCCAGAAACGCTTTTGCCATCTCTGTGCCCAAGCTCATTTAAGATTGACTAAGGTGAAGTGGAAAACTGTCCTGCAGTCTGATCGATCAAACTTCAAAATTCTTTTTGGAAATCATGGATGTGGCATCCTCTGGGCTAAAGAAGAGAGGGGCCATCTGGCTTGTTATCAGCACACAATACAAAAGCCAACATCCATGATAGTATGGGAGGGCATTATTACATATGGCATGGGTAACTTGAACATCTGTGAAGACACCCTTAATGCAGAATGATATATGAAGGTTTTGGAGTAACATGTACCATCCAGACGTCTTTTTCGGTGAAGGCCTTTTTGAAATGTGTCGCTGGCATCAAATTTAAAATGAGCAAATAGTTTTCAAAAACCAATAAACTTTCTCAGTTTCAACATCTGATATGTTCTAATTGTACTATTTACAATTAAATATAGAGTTTAAACGATTTGCAAATCATTGCTTTCCATTTTTATTTACATTTTCCCAACTTTTTTAGAAATGGGGTTGTGTCTATATTCCAACGGGCAGTGGATAATTGGTGGTTTATTCATTAGACCGCAGCTTAATGGCTGTTTTGTACACAACCAAAGTATTTGTCATTGCATAATCAAGGTCTGGTTAAAGGTAGTGACGCACTGCACAGTCATTATGACACAGTCATTACATGACTGCTGCTGTTAGCCTGGGAAGGAAAAACAGACCCAACATTATAATGAACCTAGAAATTGGCCGCAACAAAAAGCCTTTCTTCAAATTTGCAAATATATTGGACTCTGCTGACAGTCATCTGTAAGCTGCATCTCTAGTGGCAGGGCACCATGTGACATCCTTTGGTGAGTTGAGATGTGATATCCTGGTCTACATGTTTTAGCATGTCTTCCCAGTAAGTCCCTATTTGAGGGCAGGAGAGAATTGGGCTGCGCTATGCCCTGCTGCTGAAAAAATACCCCGGTTAATTGCTTTTGCTCAAATTTAGAGTGAAGCAGTGATTATGGCGATGAGATGATCCACTAGAGAGGAAGGTGAATGTGAGTTAAATGCAGTAGAATTTAACCTCATTCATAAATCCACTGAGGACCAAAAAACATACAAATTTAGACTGTTTGTAATGATACTGATAACAGATTTGTATGTTTCTGAGATATATTGTAAGTGGACTAAATTGAGTATGGGCAGAACATTCTAGGCTAAAAAAAATCGCCATCTCTCCTGCTTTAATGTGCTCAGGACGTCTCCACTCAGAATAAATTCAGAAAAAAAGGCTCACTCTTTTCACTAAGGTTTAGAAAGTGGGAGTTATGGGGTGACAGAAATGATGTCACTGTCATCAAACGATCACAAGAAGAGGGAAGCCATGCGACCTGTTTCCCTGATAGTACTGTGCACAAGTATATAGATTGTAAGGAGGGAGAGAGGAAGAGAGGAAGGGAGAGTGAGAGAGAGGGAGAGGGAGAGGGAGGGAGGAGGGAGGGAGGGGGAGTTAAAGAGTGCGGAGGACAGACAGCGCGAGGGAGAGGGAGGGAACAGGAGACAGTGGACGGAGCGAGAGAGATCGCGGGGAATGAGAGGGAGTGAGAGAGAGATTGCACAGAATTACACGCGCCGAGAGATGCAGGCATGATAGAGGGAGCGCGCACATGAGAGAGGAGGAAGGGAGAGAGGGAGGGGGCAACGTATTTTCTGCGCGGCTGGCTGGTGGCGGACTGCGAGGCGTAGATAATAGGGTTTCCGGCACGGTGCGCCGCTTGTTCGGCTCGGAATGGGAGCAGAATCGGGGTGTCGCGGGGTCTCCCCGACGCGAGGTCACCTGTCCCGGCGCCCGGGTGGAAGATGCTGAGGCTCGGCCATCTCGCACTGCCAGGCACAATCGCCAGGATCGCCTCTGACGCCAACACTCACCGCACTGACGATAGAACCCCTCCGCTGGGCTCCTAGAAGCCACTCGTAGAAGCAAGATATGAGTTCCAAGCTGCACTCAGACTGGATCCCATACAGGTAACCTGTCCGTGTCCCCCCTGTCTGGATTGAGAGGCTTCCAAGGTTTGATAATGATAAAGAAGCTGGTGAAGATGTAGACAGCATACATTATATAGCCTTTTTCCACGAGGAGGGGAGGTTAGTAATCAAGGAATTTCATTGTAGAGCGAGGAGGCAGGAGTAGAAGTTTGAGCCATGTGTCTGTGCTGTGAGGTACTCTGCAGATCTCGTGGTGTTTAGGTCTTTCAGTGCTATAAATGGATGTAATACCCAATAAAACATGGCTCTTATTTGGAAAGAGTGTCTGCCTGAAAGTATTAAAAACAGATGTGTCAAAATTTTTCATCTGGGTTCATAAAAGGAAAGCATCCATATTATTTCCTATTTTCAATTCCCCATGTTTGTCTCAACATGTGTATTGAATTTTTTATTTGTGTTTATTGCTTTTTTGACCATTGTAAAATGAATGGAGTTTGTCTTTTGCTACTCCTGGTCACTATCAAGTCGAAGCTTATAAACGCTGTATCTGCACCATTTTGGCACCTCTTCATTCATAAAAATATGAAATGGTGTACTCTGTGTGTAAGGATGAAAACAACCCGACTCAGCTTTTTTATGTAAAGCAGCTATTGTATTAGGAAGGTGCCGTCCATAAATAAGCTGTTAACAAAGACCAGGAACAGTATCAGCCCTTTCTGTGCCTATGTGACCCATACTATTTGATCGTGCTCAATGTAGGTAAAATAGATTTCGTATTTTTCCACGGGCATGTTGCTCTTCTATTACAGCGGGGTCCAGTGATGTTGTCATTGATAAACACTTTGCGTTTTCTTTTGGAAAAAAAAAGGAATTAAATATAGCTATGTGCCTGCTTGCAACTGCTCTTTATCTGGTGCTGCTTCTAGGAGGAGACCTATTGTCATGGTTGCACTGCCTCCTCTGTTCTGATTGGCTACTGGTTGCCATAAGTTACTGAGCCTATTTGCTACTTCTGCCCCTTAGGCCTGTGGTAACAGCACTTGTCACCCTCTCACGATTGCCGCTAATAATTTTGTCTGATCGCATGCTATTGTTCCCTATGACTACACAATGTTCTTGGTAATGATAGAGAGGGGTCATTTTGTCAGTAAACGGATGCTGTCTTTTACATATGAATGTTACTGGCTTTGAAAAACCCACAAATAGTGTGGACCTAGTTCTCACAGATTATTTTTGCGTATAATGCCACCCAGAACTATATTTCTGGCGCGAAATACAGATTTTACTGAATGTGAGTGCCATTATATTGAGAGTTCAGCTGTGCTCAGGTATATTGACAGTCGCCGAACTGTTTCATTAATGTACGACTACATTCAGGCTTGATTGAAAGCGTGTTTGGACACATTCAGAGGAGCTGAATGGTGCAGCTGGGACTCGAAGACAGGCAGCCTCTGAAGAGATCATTTGAAGAGACCAAAGAGCCTGACTGATAGAGTTAGATGTGCGGTAGTCTGGCTGGTGTGGGAGCGAGTCCTCATCCACATCCCTGGAGTTCAGTGGACCGTCGCGAGCTGTTTCCCGGCATGATGAAAATCACCCCCTAACAGATGGGGCCTACTCTGAAAAAAGACGCCCCTCTGTTTAAAGTCAATTCACTCAGCGGCTCTCATCAATCCTGCGCTATACCGAGCCATCGTCCAAGTAGCTGACTGCCCACCGAGGTGTAAAGTCCAGGGGTCGGAAAATAAAAGTCGTGCCATGAGTTTGCTAATTAGCTCTGCCTTCCTGCTAATTAGCATATCCTGGTGGATAGTACTGGGGAGGATCTGTACTTCCTGAGCCTGGATTGCTATTTTTGGGATTCCGGCCAGGCGTCTGCCCCTCTGCCGCTGTATAAAACATCTTTGTGACAGTCTTCCTATAAAAAGCGCCATTCAAATAAAATTGGATTTGAACTGAATTTCGCTCCTCTGACAGCAAAGAGGCCATGGCACAGCCAAGATCCCTCTAAGTGTCAGTGGTGCATTTGCACACTGTGAGAGAATTGCTTTAATATGCTGTTTTTTAATATGGTAAGATACTTGATAATTTTTATTGAGTTTAACAAGCAAACCATAAGAGAGGCTGTCAAAATATATGGGAGATGGCATTCGTTGTAATGGTGCGATGAAGGCGGATCAATTGAGACATCAAGCATCCATCCACAGCTCATTCATCTCGCTTCTGTATCTTAAACAGCACCGAATGAATCATCAGGTTGGCAATGCCTGGGGTATTTCTTCAGTGTCTCTCCGCTGTCATTGATATGCCTGCATGTAATTATTGTCAGGCAGCGGGAACTTGATACATTGCTGAGGCAATGTATGTATGTAGTTATGTCAGCTTTATTACTGTGTGTAAAGTAATAAGCCTCAGCTCATCCAAAATTAAAATGGATATTAAAGGGCTAAAGCAGATTCAAACTTTTGATTCCTGTAGCTGGAATAAATGTTGCGAGAATAAGTGTGGAGCTCTATTCCATTTTTGCTCAGCTGAAAATGCCCAGAGGGACATTAAGTGTAACTCCAGTCAGTTCGGTTAGTTTACGGAATGGGATCATCAGAGGCTCTCTAGAGCAGTTGTGTAGCTTCTGTCCCCAGCATGTGCTGTATTACTCACTATTACTTTCTAGCTCTTTTCATGTTACAGTAGGGATCTGCTTGCTTTGTTACAAATTGACTATGTGGCACTGCAGAGGAGCAAATCGTTATTCTGGACAGCCGTTGGTTTACTCAACACCGGGGACTTGTCGACTTTGCGATGCTAGACAGGGTTTACGCATTACTGCAAAATTACAGCCTATCAACTGTGCCTGTTTATTGAATACAAGAAAACTGCATGGCGCTGCTGGTATTTCTCAGAGAAAGTGATCGATAATCAGGCCTTGTAATTAATACTTGATTTATCCCTATATAATAGTAGCTTGAATTTAATTTACAAAAAATCAATGCAAATTCCAATATCAAATCCTTTAAAAACTAGTGTAGTGCCTGATTAAGACTTGTCTGTTCAGAATGGGCTGCATGGCAGCCTGATGCTCTCTTGACAGCTGTTCAGCTGAACAACTTCGTTGGCAAAACACCTGTCAGGTGAGAAGCTGATTGGAGAAATGGTCGTCGAGAAAACTGAGGGACAGTAATACATACTGTTCGCACAGACATACCAAAACTCCTTCCATTTTTGTTAGGTGATATTATAATTAAACTAAATGTTGTAATCATAAATGTATTTGTATAGCAGTCGTTTAGCCTGTAAACATTAAAATAATGGTAGTAAACGCGCGTATAGTCAGCAATTCCAATAGCCTTGGCTTGCTTGGGGATTTTGGTTTTATGACTTAGCCATTGAGCATCTCTTGTGTAAGACGGTCTAAGTGCATTTTTCTATTGCGCACTCATGTTTTATTCACAAGCTGGCTGAAAGAACTTATTTTATTTCCCTAATATATTCCTTTGAGGGAGTATCAAAAAAGGGTGTAAGTGAGACCCATCTCTGTATGCTGTAGATGAACTTGTTTTTCAGGACAATGTAGCCTGATCCCACAGTGCGGGGGTTGAGAGCAGTGTAACAGTTTCTGAAGAAGTTTTATTTTGGCTGGCTTTGTGTTGCGTTTGGGAAGAAATGGTCCTATACAGCATAACAGTAACTAAAGTGCTCTATCTGCTGTTACAGCTGGGCAGTGTCACTCTGCAGCTGTGCAAGGTTATAGATGCACAGTGAAGCAGCTGTAAAGTGTGAAAGTGCTCATCTGTGATGCAGCTGTGCTACACTGTAAAACCTAATGTTTAAGTTCTGAACATATGCCGAACACTTTTTTGTAACACTTTTTAAACACGTCACTGCGGTTAGACTCAGTTTTGAAGCGCATTCAACAAATCTGAAAAACCCCAGTCACAACATCCAATAAACATCAGTGTTTTGAATGACAACACCTATTTACAAAAATAATCTTCAGGCATTTAGCTTTCACATGCTAGTGTTTAGATTATAAACATGTCACATGTTTCACAGTTTTACGGTGTATGATATAGCTGGCTGCGTTGTTGCTGCCGTGTTCTACAGCTTGCTATGTCAAAGCAGCACAGTCATACTGTTGCAGTGTTGTTGCCGTATTTTGTCAGAGCGGTGTAGTGTTATAGCTGTGGTGTGTTCTTGCTGTATGCAGGCTATCACACCTGTGCTATATTTTAGTTGTGCACTGTGCAGAGGGTTCTCCATTGTACAGCATTCCTGTGGTGCGGCCGGGTATTTCATCTTGCTGTAACAGTAGAGTGATGCAGCCATTATTGCGCCTGCTCTCCCTTGACAAAGGTAGAATGAGACAAGGAGCTCACTACTGTTACATCTTTCATCTGTAAAGGCCAGTCATCATTACCGGAGCTCAGTTTAAATCATTATCTGGCTGTCTAAAGGGACTATGGACTCTGTAGCCATCGTGTGTCAGAAAGGGGGACAAAATATTGCTCATGCATTGATAATAAATGTGTCCGTTATTGTTAAATTGTAAGTGCATGATTACGCATAGGACAGAATGAAAGTGCATGTGCATAAAATGGGAACATCTTATGTTAAGGCCTGGTGTGTGTGTGTGTGTGTATATATATGAAACTGGCTAGGAAGGTTTTCAGTTGATTGAATTCTGCTGGGGGGTTTTCTTTATCAGATTTTGAGCTCAGCAGCAGGGGCTGGCTGTACTCTTTAAAGTAATATGCTTGAGCTCCGCAAATAGAGACCTTTAGTGGGAGTCACACTCCTTATTACATCCGCTTAAGAGTGTGTTCTGCAGCAGGCTAGATGTGTGCAGTTTTGTGCCTGTTATCTGAGAGGAGACGATATTTGCCATCATGACACAGGAACGAAGCACTTTGACTATTTTAGCTCCTGCAATAAACTAGGATGACATCACGAATGGCCTCGGCCCTGTGTGACTTCCGCCATTTGCTTTTGCCGGTAATTCAGGAATCATCACCAGATTAGAACTCCTCAAAAAACCACCTTGTCGTTGCCACCTCTTCATCCCTACGGACCCCACTGAGTCCTACATTTCGACTGGCCATACCCCCTCAGTGGGGACCCCTATTCTGTCTTGCGTCCCTCCTTATGGATTGTTCCTGGCTGCCTCATCCATTCCTAACGAGGAAACAGTCTCATTACCATTTAATTGGAAAGCTTTTAGCCTTTATCGTCACCCTGATTCCAAGCTACACAAATTACAGGGAAGATCGGTGAACATGTCACAGTTGATATGGAGTGCTGAGACCAGTTATTGCACAGAGGCAGTACTGTGACAGCCCTTCCCTTTACCTTCGATGTGCCCCCCTCTGTAATTTGGCTTATAGAAAACTATGCCGCTAATCAAACCGAATTAGATAAATACAAGGTTTTTATCAAACTAACTGTATGAATGCAACCTGTCATTTATCGTATTTTTCTGTAAGAACGAATACTCCCCGGCTCCCTGTAAATTCCTGCTGTGCCTTGACGTCATCGCTATACTTGGAATTTGGAATCTGGGTCACGAAATTTACTGATATGAATACAGAGTGTAAAAGCTGCTGATAATATTCTCCATCTTTCCCACTGCAGGGCTTCTCTGCGTGAGGGTAGTGTCGTTGCATCTTTGCACGCTTGTTCTTATTACTGAATTTTTGTCCACTGAAACACACACACTACGAAAGTGTTTGATGCATTTACAGGATGGAGGGGAAATGTTTTGTGTTGTTATGGAGTATCAAAAGAGCGGCCATGCCCCCGTCAGCGCTGCAGCTCGGTAGATGTACGAGCATGGCTCTCTGGAGAAAGCACAGGGAACGGCCTCTTTTCACTCTCCTTCAGCTGAGCCCAGCCTTTAGTGCTCTGGACCACTGCACCACTGGTGCAGGCAAATCAGAGACTGTAATGGAGAGGGAAATTAAAGCAAAAAAAGGCAAGCTGTAATAATAAAGAACAAAAGCATAACAGTAAAATCTAAATCAGATCACTGTCAGCCAAATTCAATTGCCAATAATGCAGATGGTGAAATCTTTTTTTTTTTTTTTTTCACTGTCTCCCTTATTTCTTTGTTTCTGTTCATGCAGCGTTCTGGATGACGATGGGGGGAACCTCCGGCAACAGAAACTGGACAGGCAGGTATGTCTTTAAGCAAAATTGGCCTTTAACTTTCTGTCTTTCTTTGGATGCTGCATCTGGAGGTTATATGTGATAATTGTAGGGGGTTATTATAAATGCGAGGCAGATTGACTGGATAGTCCTGGTAGTGTTAACTAGAATAATGATTCTTAACCCTTTTCCGCAGAATACAAATTATGCCAATATTTCCTGTTATGCATGAGCGTATTTAGACTTTATAGGTCAGTATTTGTGTCACAGAGACTGGATTCAGGTGAAGCAAGACATTTGGAAATTCAATTACAGAATTATTTAGGAATTAAATATCAGAATTTATGGACGCCGGCATCTACACCTGCGCAAAGGGGTTAAATCAAAAATGGTGATGTTTATCAGCTGATGACATTATGAAAGGCAGCAATTCAGCAGAGCCATGGACTATTTCATAGTAAGGACTATGCCATTGCATTCACATGATTCATAAAAAAAAAAACACAAAAGATTTGCTGTTTCTTCTGTCCAGGCGTATTTATGGGAGAGCACTCTCTGTTTATATATTGCTTGTTGCCCACACATTTCATCTTCTAACTTAATGGCCTTGCTGGGTTGGGCAGTAGCTTTCAGCAATGCTGCATTCCAAAGAGAAATGAACTATTTACCATTGCTCGCTTTAAAAGCAGCCACCAACTTGTCAAAAGCTGTATATCAGCCCATCCTATGCAAACCCCATGCAGATCCTCATGTTACACTGAAGTATGCGCAAAAGTGCACGTTCAAGGAATTTTACGCTGTTCAACAACATCACCGAGAATAGCGGGCCTGATGTGCTGTACAAAGCTTGCTTATTGTCCTTCAAGCCTAATCAGTTTTCCGTGGCATTGAGCAGCAGGCCTTACAAAGCTGAAATTCCTCACGTGTTGTTGTGTACAGCACTCCATTAGAGAAACACTGAGCAGAGCTCACCAGCAGCTCATGATCTGAGCCTGCAATTACAGGGAACAGGATTAAGTGTGGAAGCCTTGCCTGGACACAGAGACGTGCCTTCAGTTTATATTCTTCACAAGGGCGGCTCCTCTGGCCTTTATGTGCTTTGGTTCCCTGGACCCGTCTGTGCTCCTGATTGGCTCACATGTTGCCAGGGCTTGAAATTTGAGCCAGAGGAGGGAATAAGATGTGTCGCTTTCATTCATTTTTTAATTTCTTTCCATGCTGCCGCATCTATGCTGTGTGATGGCTGACCTCAGTACGACCCCGTCGCAAAAACCCATCAGCACCGAGAGAAGGGAAAAAACTGCACATGGCTACGCCCTGCGCCCTGTCATTTAATTTCAAAAGAGGGAGGGGGAATGGCACCCCAGAAATCAGCTCTGTGTCCCCTGTGGTGAATTACCCTTAACCTGAGGTGATACTTCTGCGTTATTGCCCCTACTCCATTCGATAGCCTGGCAGATATTACAACCCTAATTACTACTGAGTCATATGAAAGCTATTGAATATGGAGTATATTTCATGTTTGTCAGTGGTTATCGGCAATAGTTAGGATCACATACATGAGAGGCAATTGGATATTTGCTGTGTTTGGCAGCTGCAGGGCAGAGGTAGTATTTGATTTAGCCTGTGTATGAGAATGTTATGTGTACTGTTAAGGCTATCAGCCTCCTTGTAGGTGGCAATGGAGGCTGCAATAGTTGGTTGTGTTGTGAGGGTCAAAATCGAATGTTTTTGTAATTTATGGTTTGTCTTCGTCTGACTACTGGTGAGGAATTTCCCCTCCGTCTCAAGTTTAGTTTTATTGTCTACTTACAGTAATAGAAATAGAAATTTAGAAATTTACCAGCTTGCTTAAAGCCTGATATTAGCAATTCCCAGTAACCTACGAAAATGTAAATGTTTGTACAATTCCGTCGACAACAATAATTTCATTCTTACATTTTTAGGGAGAACGTATTGTCTCCTATGTGGTGCCGCAAACTAGCTTCAAAGTAATGAATCTCAGGAAACACAGGGATCTGACGCTCAAGTACCTCCCTGGTAGGACAGATTTTGCACACCAATCAAGTATTATTCATGGCATTTTTACATTATTTCATGTCATGAATATTCATGGTGGGGGATGACCGTGGATGATAACATTGCCGAGAATTTCACATTGGACATGCATATTAATAAACTGGAATTCTGCCGAAGTTTCTGCTGCTATATATTGGGACTTTCGACGAGGAGGAAGGTCTGCTGGTACAAGGGGAGAAGGTAATAACGGAGTTGACTGTCAAGATAGCCTGAAAAATCTGGTCAATAGTGCCTGACTTGCCTTTGTGCTTGAGGTCTGCTTTGATGAAGCAGTGATTGACAGGTGTCCTTAGCTGTGCTTTACTACCTGATTAATGAAAAAAAGCTTCAATATATTAGAGTGAAAGACTGACTCAGATGGAACTTCATTCAAACAAGCGTTTCTGTGAGAAGAGACCACATATTGACCATTTGACTGACAGCATTTTAATTTTACCAGTCACAGTAAATACATAATGATCTTGGAATGTTGTGGGCTTAGACCATTATAGACTCTAAGGAAATTACTTCTTATCTATCTTGCATATTTTTGTGCTTTTGAAATTGTTGCAAGCAGAGCTAGCACTGAAGCTAGGTGCATAATAAACGCTACTTTGTGGCTTTTGGAACTTGTTTATTTTTTGATTTTGTTCTTGATATTATATTTGTGTTTATTGTGAATAGAAAGGCAAATTTCAAGCAAGGAAAAATCTCTCAGCCACCTGATAAATATCCCCAGTAAATAAACTACAACTCGCTCTCTCCTACACTTTTTCCCCCACAGTTGTTATTTATCGGTTTTCATTTATTTCTTTCCTTGCCCCCAAGGACAAGACTGCATCTAGCAGCCTGTCCTAAATTTTAGTGAGCGTCCATCTGGCAACCGGAGAATTTATCTTTCTTTTCTCGTCTGTTTGGAGAATAGCTCTTTTGCTTGCGTTTGCAGGAGATATGTTAATAAATGATGAATAAGCAGTAAATAACTGCATATTGATGTTCGCTGACACAAAGTCATTCCAGCCTGCAGGGTCCTCTTTTATTTGTTTGCCTCTGGCACCTAAAAGCAGTGAATGTTTCTGCAGTATCTTTGTCTACTGTTCAGTATTGCATATCAGCTCATGTCTATAGTATGTTGAAAATTCACCAGGCAAGTTAATCCTATTTTAGACAGGTTATTATAAGGTTATTGAGAGGTTATGTTCCCCCTGTGGAGGTAAATGTAACAAGCGGCAGAATGGCAACGTTGCACTTTATGCAGTCAGAAATTAACTGGGGTGGCACTGATGTTGCCTGCTGGAACATTGGTTTCATGGCTCAGAGGAAATGCCCATCAGTTGAGCACAGCTGTGATACCGTTGACTGATGCATGCTGATGAAGTGTGCTGAAGATCGCGGCTGATCCCTGTCTGAGGGAGGGAATGTATATGGATAAGAAGAGTGGCCTCACTGCAGCACAGATGTTTGCCTTTGGCTGTCGTGCAGAGTTGCAGGACCCAATACTGTGGCTCTGTGCCTCTACATCAGGCAGCTTTCTAGCAGGTCTTAATTTTATTCTGTTAGTCGTTGTGCGCTGTCTCAGCCTGGAATCGTGTGACAGTGATTGAGTGACTTTGCAAGATAAACTTTCCTCTGTTTCACTAAATTCTTCCGAAAGCTCAACTGACTGCGAGCACAGCTTCTTGCTGCAGTATCGGTGAATCTAAGAGGGTTAGACACTGTCCCTCTTTAATGTATGCAGCCAGCTGCTGTTCTTCCACATTTTGCAGTCACTGAGCTGCAAAATTGTCCTATCAGAGGATTGCTCGCTGGTGTAGGCAAACTGCAGGAATGTGCTTTTCTGTATCTCGAAGGTTGTGCTGTATACGTAGTTTTCCTGTGGAATGTGACATCAGCAGCATTTTCCCGCTGATTCCTCAGATTAAAACTGGGTCATAAACTTGTTCTATGACTGATAAATAAACCTATTTTAATTTTTAGGAAATTTAGGCCGATTCTGATCGTTCACGCGTCTGAAAGATCTTGGCCTGGATCAAAGTGCAGATCTGGGACTGCTTATCATATTTTAATTTTACTCATTATGAGCGAAATGGAAATGCCCATCCTAGACCCGCTCTTTTTATTTCAATGACTTTGAGAAAACAGAGCTGGTACACTGTTTAACCAAATGTTCCAGAGGATATGCAAAAGCCCTAAACCATTAGTTGCTTTGAAATGCAGTATGGCTCGATCAACTCTGGTGTGTTTACCTGTGCTTGTTTGTATGGTAAAGTGCCAGCAGGGTGCCATTGACTATAATGAGATGGGCAGCAGTGGTCAGCTTTACCTTAGAACTTTTTTAATTCCAGAGTAACCAATTGCCTAAACTAAGATTTTTGCTTTATTATGCCTCTTCAGGGCTTTTCTAAGGTTTTATGACCTGCAGTAGTGGGGACTTCGTCAGCTGAATGTTCTGGAAGTTCAGACTGTGGCACAATTATACTGTGCTGGGACCTCAGAGGGAGATCTTTATTTTTAATCAATGAAGATGGAATCTTCTGTTTTTAGCACAGTGTAGAGGCAGGAAACAGAGAGCAATATCCATGGGACACTGAAGGATACACGCACTGTATTAACGCTTTTAGTTGCCCAATACTGTCTCTGCTGGCGGTTGGTCACAACCTTGAATTCCAAGGTGTAATAAATTTGTTTATACCTTGGTCTGGGTGAATATTCTATTCTGATTGGCTGCATGGTATACATTATTTTTTGATATATGGACGGGCCTACCAAGTAGCTCCAGTGAAAATTTCTGCTCATCGTTCTAAATTAATGTGCTGCTTACAGCTGGTGCCTAGTAACCACGGCAATGGGGACGCAGTTAAAACCTTTTATAATGTATTGCAACAAGCTGTCTCGACTCCAAAAGACAAGCAGTGCATGGCCAGTCCCCCGCAGTCAAACATCCTCTCTCAAAGGCCGCTATGCTGGACTTGCTAATATCTCTGGTTATAAATGAAAATGACAAAAAACGACAAATTTGATTTCAGATAAGACAGCTAGCTAACTGTAGCATGTAGAACTAGTTGTCCTGCTGTGGGTTTTTGCATTGTCTGGTGCAAAATTCAATAATTTTTCTAAGACTTCCATTCGCGCCGATCTGTGGAGAGGAATGAAATGTTGACACATTTATTCGCAATAAAAACACAATTCATTCATTTCACGAATCGTGATATTTACAGTTTGTCAACTGTATGCAATGTTTTTGACTTGAAATCTTTATAGAATAATGTTTGCTTTCTCATAGCTGAGCCAAAGGGTTCAATGAGCTGAGTGGCCTATCACCCGAAAAAAAAAAAAGAGTTTTGGTTGTAGAAAAACTTCAGATTTTGCTTGTAAAAGGCATTAAAATATAAATTAATGTTCTAATTTTTTTATTTGGCAAATGACTATGGTATAACCGGATCATGCCCATCAAGGTATCCATTATCTGAAAATATAGGATTCTGTGAAGGCGACCGTCGTCCACGGTGCATCTGACAGTTCTCTGGGCTCCGCGTTGTCCTTTGTTTTCCGATAATGCACACCTCGTTGGGCATTGTCCCTCACATATTACATCTTTGTGTGTACTATGCATTATCCCTATGTATGTGTATACTGTGTACATATTTACAACGTATATTATGTTTGTGAATTGTTTTTCTTGTTGACTAATTTATATTTTGTTGACTGTGTGCGTATTTAATGTACGTGACAATGCTCAACTGTCGATGCACCATGTATCCAAAAGTGTGTGGACACGTTACTTAAATCTCATTGACATACATAGAAAATGGATACTTTGACATTCTAAGTATCTGACATTTTAATTGAAATTAGAATTTTATGTGCAGTATGTCTTGATAGGACAGATATTCAGCTTCCATTTGAGGGTGCTGCAATTCAAAAGTGTTTTACAGTTAGGATTTTATTCCCCTTCAGCTGCTCCCTTAGTGAAGGCTCCATTGAAAATAATTGGAGTTCTGAAAGGGAATGTGGGTGCAGGCTAACAGCTCTTGGTCTCTGGGTGCAACTGCTAAACATATGGCACATCAAAACAGGGCATTTCTGCCTTCATTCCAGTAAGTTTGTGAAATCAGTCAGGAATGCACCTGTGGTGCTGTTGCCAAAAGGATTGGTCTAAGACAAATTAATGACCTGTGGTGTGGTGGGGGTTTGGTTTCATTTAGGCCAGTCTGATCATACCCTTTAAAACCAGTGCATTTAAGCCATGATGACCTGGCAATTTTATCATGTCTGGTTCATCATGTCCACATAAAGCTTGGAGGGGTTTGGAGGAATAGAGGCCAGTTCACCATGTAATGCGTTTTGAATGAAAAGATTTGGGCCATTTAAACGGTGCACAAAACAGTCCTCACTGTATTTAAACCAGGGCAAGACTGAAGTTAATTATTTGTATTTTCCCCTCATAAAGAAAATATTCACATGTAAAAATACTCTTTCACCCTCCTCTTCCCATAAGACCCTACTACCAGTTCTTGATCATTATTTATGGGGTACATAATGAAAGTGAAAATTAAGAAGGGAAAGAAAATGTCATGAATGATATGCTTTTATTTGTGAACAGCTCCACTGGCTGGGATTCATTCCACTGAAATGACAGCATGTGAATTACAAGTGATCAGGGTGAAAGAAAGGGCGAACAAGTTCTTTCACACAAAGTTTGCACAGTGTCAGCCATTTTCATTTACTCACCCCCTCGTGCTGTTCAACCCATTGTGATGGAAAAGCCTTTATTGTGGACCGCAAAACTACAAAACTGGACCAAGGCGATAAATACGAATTTGCGATGGACCAAACTGTGAATAAGAGTACAACCCTATTCATTTACGTTTGCGAAGGCCCTCTGTGTCTGCTTGTGTTCAAACAATTCTTAATAAGAATATTTTGTGCACATATTTTATTGGGTGTGTGCGTGTGTGTGTGTTACAGCGCGCCCTGCTTGAGCAGAAACAGAAGAAAAAGCGGCAGGAGCCGCTGATGGTGCAATCCAATGTGGATGGTCGCGTGCGCACCCGCCGCACCAAGCAATCCGAGGAGCAGGCCCCTCTGGTGGAGTCCTACCTCAGCAGCAATAGCAGCACCATTTATCACGGTAAGGCTATGCTGTGATGACAGTTGCAGTGCCATTTACTATGGTAAGTCAATGCTGTGATTGCAGTATCAGTAGCATTTATCACAGTAAGGCCATGCTGTGATTACACCAGCAGTTCTGTTTACCATACTGCCCTACAAAGGCTAAGTGCAGTAACTACGCAATACTCTAAACAGTAAAAAATGGCTTCAGAGTTTGTTTTCTGTCCCAACAAATAAATAGTCAGCACCTCTATGATAGATTATGATTAACTGACTAACCATGGTTTAATTTCTGTCCAAATAATTCCTGACCTCAATATACTTTCAGGCCCAAAACTGTGTAACTTACATTTTACCCAATATGTAGTTACTGCTCTTAGGCTTTGTAGGGCAGCATAGTAAGGCCATGCTGCGAGTATATTAGCAGTACCATTTAACCTCTGCAAACCCAATGCTCCCTAGCGGTAAGGTGGGCGTAACAGGATTTACTTTAGTCAATAAATTTAAAACTTAACTAAAACATTGCCTGGCCAAAATAAATTGCTGTTTGGATTTAAATAAGCATTTACTTAAGAACCTATGATTCAATCCTTATCGCAGTGATTAATGTGTTTCGGCTAGCAACAATTCTTTAAATCCTGATTGGTGCAGTGCGTTGCTCTCATTAACCATGTCGGAAGACGTATCCCATGGTGGCAGTAAAGATGTTATGGTGTTTCAAGAGGGGCAAATTATTGGCTTGCATGAAGCAAAGAAAACAACTAAAGAGAGTGCTGACATCGCTGGAATTGGGTTTATTATTGTCCAATGCATTATTAAAGCCTGAATGGATCGAGGCAAACTACCAACTTTGAGGAAGAAATGGTTGGAAAAAATCATGGATGATCGTGATCGGAGATCACTTAAACACTTGGTGAAGTTTCATTGCAAAAAATGGACTGTTTAACTCATGGCTATTTTCAATTGTGTACGAAAGAACATTTCCACATGCACAATGTGACAAGAACTTGCAGAATTGGGACTTAGCAGCTGTGTGGCCACAAGAAAGCCACTAGTTAGTGAGGCTAGTGGGAAAAAACAACTTCAATTTGCAAGGGAGCATAAAGATTGGACTGTGGAGCAGTGCAAAAAGGTCATGTGGGCAGAAGAGTCCTGATTTACTATGGGTAACCCTATGGGTGCGCCAGGGTAAGAAATGAAGCCCATGAAGTGATGCACCTGTCATGCATAGTGCCCACTTGAACAAATCTCTTGAGGCAATTTATGATCTGGAGTTGCTTCAGTTGGACAGGTATAGGCAATGTTATGCAGCAAAAACCAATTTTTATGAGATGACTAGCTCCTTTCGAGCACACTGAACCCCAAACCATAATATTACCAGCTCCATGTTTTACTGAAGGGGTTAAACAGTCATTTTTATCCCGCTTGGCCGACAGGCTCAAGGGGCTTATGCTGTGCTTAGGGTCATTATTGGTGGTCTGTTGTGCGTCCATGCGTGTGTGCGTGCGTGCGTGCGTGCGTTACGTTGTTTCAGCGCGATACAGCTTTCAGTTTTCCATGGATCCTTTTCATATTTTATATGCATGTATATGGGCCCAAGATCTAGCCTGAGTTCGATTTTGGGCATGCTGCCATTCTTGGTTTGGCCAACAGGTGGCTTTTTCTGCAAAATTTCAAACAGCTCTAGCTCCCTTATTCTACGAGCTAAGATGCTCAAATTTTTGCTGTAGGGTGTTCTGCCAAGGGTTCATCATATATCTAATGGGTTTTTGATTTGATTTAATTTTGAAGGTTATATAGGTCAAAGGTCATAAAATGTGCCGATTTAGTTTCAGCGCCATAGCACCCTCAGTTCTCAACAGATCCTTTTCCTATTTTATATGCATATATATGGGCCCAAGATCTAGCTCAAGTTTGATTTTGGTCATGCTGCGATTCTTGTTTTGGCCACCAGGCGGCTTTTTCTGCAAAACTTCAAACAGCTCTAGCTCCCTTATTCTGCGAGCTAAGGTGCTCAAATTTTTACTGTAGGTTGTGCTGCCAAGGGTTCATCATATATGTCATGGGTTTTTGATTTGACCTTAAATATCAAGGTTATGTAGGTCAAAGGTCGTAAAATGCACAGATTTTCTTTCAGTGCTATAGTGCCTTCAGTTTTCAACGGATCCTTTTCATATTTCATATGCATGTATATGGGCCCAAGATCTAGCCCCAGTTCGATTTTGGGCATGCTGTGATTCTCGGTTTGGCCACCAGGGGGGCTTTTCTGCAAAACTTCAAACAGCTCTAGCTCCCTTATTCTACGAGCTAAGATGCTCCAATTTTTTGCCCGCTTGGCCAAAAGGACCAATGGGCTTATGCTATGCTCGGGGTCTTTAGTGGTGGTATTTCTTGCATCCGTTCGTTCGTGTGTAAACTTTTGGCTTGTCTGCGCTCTAGCGTCTTCAGTTTTTCACCAATCCTTTTCAAATTTCATATGTGTGTGTAGCGTCTTAAGTTCCCGACCAACTTTGATTTTCAGCCCAGTCGGACCGAATCTATGGCCAATAGGGGGCGTTCCATTTTGGCCACGTTTGGCCAAGCGGGCGCAGTGGCTTTGCCACTAATTTTTGAAACATTCTCCCACTCTACGATGCATATCAATTCTATGTTTGGATGAGAAAACTTCAAATTTTGACTCTTTGGTCCAAAGGACTTGTTCCCAGTCCATTGGTATCCAATCCTTGAATTTCTTGATAAACTCGAGTCTTTTTTTGATGTTGCCAGCTCTTGCCAGCAACACGAACAATCAGCCTATTTTCACACAGACCTCTGGAAATAATAGAGCTTTTTACTTTCATCTCTTCACTTTTGGCACTATTAATGTCATCATGGAGTTGTCGTGCTGTCAACCGCCAATTTTTTTTACTTGTCATACACAGATACCAAACATCAGAGGCAAGTAACTTCTGTTTTGCACCTCCATTGCCATTAGTTTTCAGCAAATCAGTCTCTTTTAAAGGCTTGATGGTGTTTCTTACAGTGCCATGGCAGCATTGAACATCTTCAGAAATTTTTCTAAGTGACCAACCAGCATCATGTAAGGCCACAATACGGCTACGAAAAATCTGAGAGAGCTCCTTCAGTTGTGCCTTTGTGTTTAACACTGTGACACTGCTCAAAGTTCATGTCACCTTATCTACTGGAACAACAGAATAATGTTGCCTAAACCAGTTTAAACAAATTTCTTAGCATCATAATCATGGAATGAACCATCAAACATGCATTCATGCTACTTAAGAGTTAAAAAAAATTTACAACACCTTTCAATTGTTATTAAAAAAATCAATCTTTTCAGTGTTTTTGTTTATTACCCATAATTTTACCTCATGATACTTGTGGGAATAATTTTTTTTGTTCTCATTGCCTACAGTAGTATTTTTCAATTCATTTTCACCAAAAATTATGGAGAAGTTATAAATTACGACCCCTTTTAGACTAAAGTGGTGGTGTATAATCATCACTACACAATACTGCATTTTAAGAACATGCTTTTGTTTCTATGGCAACACAACTCTCCACAGTGAGTGTTTTACTACACTGACTCCTCAGGTCAGTTTGGTGCCTGCAGTGTGCGTGCTCACTGGTTGCTCAGCAGAGAGAAATGAATTGAAAACAAGCATAAGGTGTTATGGGTACATGAATATTTCTTATCATTTTAATACGTAAAAGCAACTGAAGGATTGAAAAATGAACAATTGTGATTCAGTCCACATACAATGTATGCGGCACAGTCAGACTAGCCACCACTGGCCTCTGAGGCTGTTATTGACTAAGTTTACATGGACAGCACTATTCCAGTATCAATCCAATTCAAGCTACAGTTGTTAACCTTGAAGAAAAAGAACGAGAGAGAAAGATTTTGATCATAAACTCTTCCATCTCTCCTTCTCTGCTCCCTCTCTCTCTCCTGTTGCCCCTCTTACCCTCCTGTAGCCCCTCCCTCCAGACAGGGCTCATGTGCATTTACCAGTTGCAAACAGAAACACCTTAGGTACTCCAGTATATCTGATTTCAAAGTATGAAGCATTGGTGATCATGAAAAAGTAAACATTGAGCAAATACAGTACATGTAACTCACAGACACATATCACGCTATCTCTTAGTAGTTGTAATTGTGTTTTGTAATCTAAATATGTTAGAGAAACATATCAGCCAAGCAAGTGACTAACATCACCTAGAGGATGTTAACATTACCTACCGAACCAAGCAACTAGCTGTACATATTGCAAATCTACCTCGGGACAAATGACATAAAAACTGTTTTTGTTTCACTTGAGTGTACAAGTGGTGAGCCATGACTCCAGTGATGACTACGCTCCAAGTCCAACCACAAGATGAGGGAGGCGGATACCTACTGGTCTCTCTTCATGTGGACTATGTTTTCTCCATCTCTGGAGGCTATACTATGCAATGCTACGATGCCATGTTAGGCTATCAAACATGTAGGCCCCAGTTATTAGAGCTACACTTTTTTATGTACTACGTGCTGTCAACTGTTCTATTACTGATGGATTGCTTATATATCATTACAACTGGAGCAGAGTCACTGTAAATAACTCTGCTGACCAGTGCTATAGTGCAAACATGGGAGCATGCTCGCAAGATACTTACTTACACGGTGCATGGCAGATCTTTCGAACATTTTGGTCAGATTATGTGGGTTGCAATTATTGCAACCAAACTAACTTTACATATTTCATGTCACAAGATAATGCATTAAAATAACACTGCTAGTTAATATCCAGAAGAAAGGTTGCAACCTCAGTGTCCAATTACAAACTTCTGAAATCCCAAGGTTATATTCATCTTTGGACAGCCACACCGATGTTGACTCGAGTTTTATTTCTTGCTAAGACCATCTCCATCCAAATTGACTGACTTTCTACTAGTGTCTTTGGTGTTATTAGTGTTTTTATCTATTATATGCTGTTGTTTGCAACAGAGGAATTGGAAGTGCGGACAGAGATTTCAACGCTGCTGGATTTTTGCTGTCCGCCATTGTTTCATGTTTTTCGTGAATGCTCATGAAACTCAGGCAGCAGCATGATTGGACAGCCCCTCAACTAATCAGGGCAGGGAGATCACAGAGACGCCCTGATTAATTAAAGCTGTTGGGAGTATTTGCATTTTTAGACCCTTGAATCCTGAGGCATGGGAATACACAGAGAACCCAAAGTAATCTCAGACCACTTCAATAACTGATTGCTGAAAGGGTATTTATGACATTTTTACCAAATAAAACACACACAAAAAAACTTACCAACTCCTGCTTTAAGAGAATACACTGAATAACACATCTCTTTGTACAGCTAGCAGAATTCTCTGAATGCATTAACCTGGTTTAGGTCATAGTTAGAATGTGCATATTCAAATTCCAATTTTACCAGCATTATTGAGGGGTGCTATAAACATGTATTCACCTTATTTGATAATTAACTCTCCTGTAGTTTGTATGAACTTTTTGACCCATGCAGTGTGCTTCGTTGATTTGGGGGGATTGCAGTGAAATGTCCAAAACTTGCCGAAGATGGGGCTAGAATATTTGCGTTGTGATGCACATTTCAGGTTTCAGCCATAAAATGTATACATTCAATGGTTTCAGAGAGCAAAACTGGTTTTCCCTTTTCATGTTAATGCTACACCAACGCTTGCTAGTAACTATTTTTGCACTGTTGTTGTGTTTAATTTCTGGACTTTTAAGTTTTAAGAGAATTAAGTTACGCAATGTAGCATACAAACAGGGATAGGAGCACTGTAGTTCAAGAAGCACCGTCTGTAAACCATTTCATCTACAACCCCAATTCTGAAATAGGTGGGGCAAAGTTTAAATTGTGAATAAAATCAAAATGCAATGACTTTCAAATCACACCAGCCAGTATTTTATTCAAAATAGAACAGAGATAACACAGCAAATGTTGAAACTGAGAAATTTTAAAATTTTATCCACAAAATGAGCTCATTTCAAATTTGATGTCTGCTACAGGTCTCAAAAAAGTTGGGACAGGGCCTGTTTACCATGGTGTAGCATCCCCTGTTCTTTTTAACACAGAGTGGAGGTGTCTGGGCATTGAGGAGACAAGTTTCTTGAGTTTAGCCATTGAAATTTGATCCCACTCTTGTTTAATACAGGCTTCCAGCTGCTGGAGAGTTTTGGGTCTCCTTTGGCGGACATTTCGTTTAATTATGCGCCAAATGTTCTCAATCGGTGAAAGATCAGGACTGCAGGCAGGCCAGTTCAGCACAGTTCAGCACAGCATGGCTTCTACTACGAAGCCATGCTGTTGTAATAGCTGCAGTAAGTGGTTTTGCATTGTCCTGCTGAAATACAAAAGGCCTTCCTTGGAATAGATGTCATCTGGAGGGAGCATATGTTGCTCTAAAACCTTTATATATGTTTCAGCATTCATGATGCTTTTTAAAACATGCACGTGTCCCACACCATATGTAGGGCCCTATGATTTCCGCGATCACAGAATCGCGGAATTGGCCAATAAAAATGGAATCTATTGATAAACGCGGAATTTTGCGGAAATCGGCATAATTTGACTGAAATGCTGTCCGTAAAACCACCTTTCCACCGAACGCTGGACAAAATATTCACGCGTCCAGATTACATTCAAAGTCAATGTAAAGACGCGAATGCACGGAAAATGTGAGCAGCCATCATCAAATTCACCTGTCCCGAGTGTTTGAACAGCACATCTCTTCGGTGCTACAGAAGATCTGTGGGAAGTTTTTCGTTGTTGTAGACGAGACCACTGATGCCAGGGATTGCAGTTCTAAACATCGTCATTTGTCATCTTATGTTAGTTTAACAACTTATACAACTGTTAAGTAGCCTACAATATTTCTTTTCAAAGTCTACTTAGTGAATTGTGTGCATGCAAATTATGACGTAACATCGTCCCCCAGTGGTGAAATAATAGCTGATGCATCTTTGTGTTAGTTTGTTCATGTTTAATCATTACTGTAGACAGAGGTGGACAATCCAGCCCCAGAAGGTAAAAGTCCGTCCCAGTATCTTGCTGCAACTGCCTGGATCTAAGAATTGCAGCAACTCTTCAGCCCAGAGGTTGAACTAATTAGGAAAATCAGCTGCCTGAGCTCATGGCTGGAGGTAAAACATGGCCGGATTTTTACTTTCTGACCCCTGGAATGTCCACCTCTGACTGTAGAACATTTTGTCCTAGGATGGAATACACAGTATTGGGATTACTGAGCAAAAGTTTCTTAAAAATAAAAAAAAATTAAATATAGCTGATGCATCGGAATCAGACAACTGTTGATTCGTGGGGGAAACTGAGTGTCATTACTGCTGCTCTCATACATTCATATATATACACAACGTATATACAATAAGATTATAAATGATTAAAAAGGGGCAGTCAGAATAATACATGTCAGTACGGCTGTTGTCTGCCTTTTTGACTGTAGCTTACACTGCCTTTAAAGAGACAATTTTATTTTGTAGTATTATTTTTGGTTAAAAAAAAAAATGCTTTGATCACAGTGCAATGTTATATTGTGTCATTATGCAGTACTTGTTCTGACTTTAAGTACTGAGGTAAATGGAGGGTTGCATCAACTAATTTAAGGTTATTTCTATTTAATTAGTGAACATTTTATTCATTAACATAAATAGCACACTCTCTCTGATGGTAAAATTGGTGTAATTGGTAAAAAACGGAATTCCAAAAAATTAAAACGGAAAAAACGGAATTTGGGAAAAAATAAAACGGAATTTGGAAAAAAATAAAATGGATTTCATAGGGCCCTACATATGCACTAATGCATCCCCAAACCATCAGAGATGCTGGCTTTTGAACTGAACGCTGATAACAGCAGGGGTGGTCTTTCTCCTCTTTAGCCTGGAGGACACAACACCCATGATTTCTGACAAAAATGTCAAATTTGGACTCGTCTGACCACAGGACACTTTGCCACTTTGCTACAGTCCATTTTAAATGAGTCTTGGCTCACAGAACACGGCAGCGCTTCTGGATCATGCTCAACAATGGCTTTCTTTTTGCA
This sequence comes from Gymnothorax javanicus, assembly GCA_029692085.1. Lineage (NCBI taxonomy): Eukaryota > Metazoa > Chordata > Actinopteri > Anguilliformes > Muraenidae > Gymnothorax > Gymnothorax javanicus. Next base: position 20,515,668 of record CM056209.1, read on the forward strand.
TGATAGAGTTTTAGGCGGCATCTGTGGATGGCACAGCAGACTGTGTTTTCAGACAGTGGTTTCTTGAAGTATTCCTGGGCCCATTTAGTAATGTCAATAACAGAATCATGCCGGTGAGTGATGCAGTGGCGTCTGAGGGCCCGAAGATCACGGGCATCCAGTAAGGGTCTTCGGCCTTGTCCCTTACGCACAGAGATTTTTCCAGTTTCTCTGAATCTTTTGATGATGTTATGCACTGTCGATGATGAGACCTTCAAAGCATTTGCAATTTGATGTTGAGGAACATTGTTTTTAAAGTATTCCACAATTTTTTTACGCAAGCCTTCACAGGTTAGAGAGCCTCTGGCCATCTTTACTTCTAAGAGACTTAGCCTCTCAAAGACATCCCTTTTATAGCCAATCATGTTACACACCTGATGCCAGTTAGTGTAATTACTTGCTAAATGTTCTTTCAGCTGATTCTCTTATATATTAATTGCTTTTTTCAGCCCTTTTTTGCCTGTGTCCCAACTTTTTTGAGACCTGTTGCAGCCAGAAAATTTGAAACGAGCTCATTTTGTGGATAAAAATGTAAAATGTCTCAGTTTCAACATTTGAAATGTTATCTATGTTCTATTGTAAATAACATATTGGCTCATGTGATCTGAAAGTCATTGCATTTTGATTTTATTCACAATTTACGCTTCGTCCCAACTATTTCGGAATTGGGGTTGTAAATATCAACTATCAAAAGTTATCAACTTTTTTATGCAGAGAAAGTGATTCCCAAACATTGACTTTGTGAAATCATTTATACTTGTTCTTTTTTTTTTTACAGCCAATCTTTTTATCTTTGTGTTATTTTTTGCCTTGTAATTTGCCCTCGAATGTCACACTATGTAGTTTCAGCTTGTTTCTGTTGGCTTTAATTGCCTAATTTTACCTGCCAGTATATAATTGTACAAGCTGAAAAGTACCGGCCCTGAAGGAATTATTTAGCTCACATAGCACTTAGCCCACTACTGCAAATGAAAGAATGAGTTAATCTTACTGATTTATTGTCCACGGATTTGAGTATGGAACATTTTGTTTTCTTAGTGTGCATTGCTCAGCTATTTCTGTCACAAAGTGGCCTAAAATGGGTATACCACCCATAACAGACATTAGATGTGTCCTCTTGAGAAAAAATAAGCAGCTTTTTAGAATTCAAAGGTTGCAGTTACAGTTTGAATAAAAATTAGAACACACAGTGGGCCCCCAGGACAGAGCTAGAGAGCCACTGATGAGGAGCAGTTGGCATATCATAGAGCCTTGAAGTGGTTCAAAGGCATTTCAATTTTTAAACATCCTTGATCCACGGTCCTCCGAAGTATTGTTTCTGAAAACAAATAAAAAGGGCAGAATTGAAGGAACTTTTCGCTGATAGGCTTTTTATCGCCACTCACAGTTTTAGCTTATCAAATTGGTCTATTGATTTTCATTCACAAACATCAGATATAACTTCCATACAACGCTGCTGGGTTTTATGAAGGCAGTGAACCGTGCTATTGGCTGTTCAGAGACAGGAACTGATATGATGTGGAGTGACAGCAACAAAACCCCTGAGGACCCCATTTGTCCTCGAATGATCAAATCTGTTTGATGAGGATGGAAGTTTTTATTGCCCTCCTTCATTTGCTGTGTTGATTAGATTCACCAAAGCCCCTGCTCGCACTGATTAGAGTCTAATGAGACGGCCTCTGTGATGTCACTGAAAGACACCTTCAGTCACCCAAAGGTACGGTCATTATGACTGATGAAGGTGGTCATCAGGGATAATCAAATGCTTGTTTGGTTTTTGTCTAGAGAGAGGAAACTGAAGTTGAGTCTCTCTGGCCTGCAATTGTGATTCCACTAGCTGTAATCTGCATCAGCACCTGCAACTAGCACTGGGATGCGTTTCCCAAAAGCGCAGTTGCTAACTAAGTTAGCAACTTACATAGTCCTTCCATTCAGAGCCAGCAGTCCCAACTATGTAAGTTAGCATCTGTGCTTTCAGGAAATGCATCCCTGGATAGGCTTGTTTAAAAGGCCTGCCTTGCATCCTGAATTATCCTATGTTAAAATCAAATGCCAAATCACAACAGAGTCCCTGTTCTGACATACTCCATCTTTCCAAGTGGCTATTCTTCGCGCTTGATTTTATGCGGTTTGTCATATGATCAAGCTGACAAACCTGTCTCGTCTGCTGTGTCATGCCACACCCCCAATGGTCCGCATCTACAGAATTCTGAGGACCCGGCCTGCTAGCACACTCATCTGCTTAACTACATGGGTCTGTGTGTTAATTATCCAGTATAGCCCGTAAATACCCAAGCTTCGCACCAGTATGGTGTGAAGTCTCGTAAGCCATTGTGTTGCGTTTCGCGTGTTAATTCTTAATTCTTATATTTAGCAGACGATTGTCTCCCTCACCTTTTGTACTCTTTTGGGAATTGCTGTTTTCCCACATTGTACTATTATCGTTCACTTAAATACAATTCTTTTTCTTTGCACTTGCATCCAGTCAAGTTTGTTTTATTTCACACCATGTGCACTGAAAATAAGCATTACATGCTGAGAGGAAAAAAGATGATTGGTTTTTAGTTTTCAAATAAAAACACTAATCTTATCAAAAGTCACCCAGGGGGCGCATGGACAAAAAGGGCATAACCCAGCATCCCTTTGCTGGGTAAGCCTCCAAAGCAAGATGAGGATATTGAGGCTCAAACGGACCAAATGTTTGGTTCCCTAATTGCAAGTGCTTTGTCACAAAAACAACAAAATTATTTATGGTTTCAGGAACTGCGCCAAAAATTATGGCTGCATTTACCAAACATAAAAACAGCAAAAATGGAAAAAGAAATGAGGCCTTAAGTCAAAGCTGTGACAGGGACTGACAGACACTTGGTAGCTGCCACAGAAGTACAGCTCTGAAAATCAGTTCAGAATTAAAATCAATCTATACCTGAAACAGTCTCAATAAAAACAACTCACTGTGCGCTTCATAATGCTGTTTTTTTTAATTATTTGACCACCGCCTGTATATCTTGTGAAAATTGCTCCACTTGTCAAATTTTCTTTTCATGTACAAAACCAAAACAAGCCTTAGCAATGGAAGAGGCTGGTTTGTCAGCTTGAACCAATGAGAAACCATAGCCTATCAGAGAGATCTACACATAATTCAGTATTCTAGAACAGGGATTCTGCTGCTTTTTGTGAATTCCAAATAGAACACAGACTAGTCATTGTATGCCCTTAAACAGTTTAATGAAAACACTACAAGAACCATACTGTGGCCAGTAATCCTGGTATCGGCAGGAGCATGGAAACAGAGTTTGCGATCTGGCTTGGATGCAGCAGGATTTTGACATTGCAGTTCATTTGATTTATAGGTGCTTGTGTTTCCTGTCACAAAAATGTGAGCTAATTATCACTTATTGTCTTCGGTGCACCGCACTCAGATCTGAGATCAGGTGCGTTAGCCAGAGAAAGGATGCCAAGGTGAAAGGGGGGTTGAATTTTACAAGGGCATGCTCTTATCTATAAATGCACTTAATTGTTTACTGTAAATTCACAGCGCCATAAATTTCTGTCTGGAAGTGATATATAGCCGCAGTGGAGGCCGCTGGAGTGTTAATGTTTCATAACACGTGTTTTCTGCTACTAACAGAAGGAAAGGAGAGTTGAATTTTTATTTCTGAAATGTCCCCTAGCATGTTGTCTCTTGGGACCTTGCATCCTGTTTTATCATGCAGTTGCTTTGGCTTTTCGGTTTTGCGTCCTGTCGCTGTAAGTCTTATCTTTTTTCTTTCTCTTTTCTCTTTCTCTCCTCCCCTGACCTGCCCTTGCTTATTTCTCCCATACTTACCTTTGCTTATCCTCTCTGTCCTATCCTACCCTTCCTTTCATGCCCTGCCCCCGCTCTGCCCCACGGCCCAGTCCAAGAAGCTGAGCAGGAAGAGGCTGTAGTGGATCCTCAGGCCCCCCGCTCGGCTAAAAAGACCAAGGCCACGGCCTCCACCCCACAGGCTGGCAGTGCCAAAAAGGAGAAGAAAGGGAAGCACAAAGGTTAGCCTTGCCCTGCCAGGACACCGAGCAACCTGCAGAATCAAACCAGCATGCAGGAGTGACTTGCAGTCTGTCCAGAAGGTTCCAGCTAGTGCAGCCACAGGTTAACATGTTACACTCACTCTTAGACCAAAGATCAACCAAACAGTTTAGACTGATGTGATGGGAGTAACTAGTGAGTGTGTTCCTTACAAACTTACCGCAGGACATGGCTGAACAATGTTAGTTTTTAAACGAGGGTAGACCTAGGCTTATTTTCCTGGAGTTCACTTATTATGCTTATCAAGACAATTGATGAATGGAGGATCTTACACGTGTTGTCGACTCGTGTGAAAGTTATGAAATGAGTTGTATAAATTTGGGGTTTGTTGCAGGCTTTACAGCTACAAACTCAAAATGTACTCATGGAATTTCATAACTTTATTATGAGATGACCGAGAGTACAAGATTCTGTTTTTCACATAACTGAATCATGGAAATTAATAGAAAACAGCGCCTTAATGGTAATTCCCATTATATGCTAGCATGGAGCTAACTTCATCACTCTGCTACTCATTCAGTCAGTAAGTCGCGGACATTCATGTTTCAACTGGCAACGGTTTCTAAATTCACGGTCAACTGAGTAGCTAGCTGATGTTAGCTAACTAGCTAACAAATTAATGTTGCATAATGGTTATGGAAAAATACTGCGTGCACGTTAGCTAGCTAGATAGGTAATGTTTACTTAGTGATGAGAGTGGCACTTGGCTGGCTCACTACAGTACTAAGTCATACCAATTTAGCTAATGTTACACTTGGTAATCAGTTTGGCTAAATATTAACAGTTTGACATAATGCGGAGCGTTTTTTCCCATGCTCTCAGTCAGTGAAATTTTTGCAAAAGTGTTATGAACCTAGGGTAATATTAGAATTATTTAATGAGGTGGGATGAATGAAAACTTCTACAATTATGTGATATAAATGTAATTAGTCCTGCGCCACCCGAAGGGTAGGTCGGGGGACTGTTGATTTAGTCTGTATCCTCTAGTTGTGCCTTTTGAATTTGTTGTTGATTTGTGACCTTTGACCTGTTTCCCTGTGACCTCTCTTTGCAATGCTTAACTTTCTGAAAAATCCTCTGATCTTTCAATGAGGCACATCAAAAACAGCAGAGTTTAGGCCAAGGGAGCCGATGCAAGCATAAAAATTGACCTACAGCTGCTACAGTATATTTTATGCAACCCTCGTCTTGTGACCTTGACCTCATATCCGTTTCTGTACAATATTTTCCAAACTACTTGCTGTGGCCTCTCAAAATTACTTTATAGTCCACCGCCATCTGACGTGTTGGTTGGTCAGGGGACTAATGATTTTCAGCTCTGCTGGTCTCTGCATTCATGTGTCCTTTGAAGGGGTACTTTTGCAGTCTACGACTGGCTTGTTATAAACCTCAGTATAAGTTTCAGTGTAATACACCAAAACAGTGTGTTTTCGCAGCAGACTTCTTCTGTTCTATGCAGTTTAATTGCATTCTGTTGGGAGGGGAGCTGCTTATGACCTGTCAAAATCGTGGGCCCTGTGGGACATTGGATGAAAGACTCTCATTTTGAACTATTTTTGAGGCTGTCACTGATGGGTTTAGCCTATATCATGCCTCGGGCTAGATGACAATTGTGTATATTTTGCAGACAGTTTACTTTGAGACACAAACATGACTCAAAACGGTGAAATCTCTTCTCATTCTTCAACAGCCTTCTGCACTGTGTGATTAAAAGGAGAATTGAGCAAACTTGGATGAGTTAAAATTGCCAGAACTAACTGGGAAAACACATTCAGCCAGAGTCCCAAATTTTGGATGCATTCCCTTCTGTAATTGCTGTTTTCTACAGAAGAAGTTCAGATCATCTGAGACTAATTTAATGCTGAGCAGTATGGTGGAACCAGTTGGTCCGGCTGGAGTGCTCTCCTCTATCAGGATGACATTCATATAACTGTATTGCTGTTTTCATTATTAGCTTTAGACGCAAAAGACTATTATTGCTTGGGCCAGCGATCGACCAGCATTTACCAGCTTGCAATGTGTGCTGACCTGTGCAGTAATCCTGCCGCAAGATAATTAGGTGTTACTTCTGATTTGTACTGTTTTTTTACATTCACACAGTCATAGCTCAATTTAATTAAATAGGCCCATCTGTTTTTCCATTGTCAGCTCATCACAAACCTTACCAGTCTTAAGAGTCTAATCAATGTGATATTTTTGCACTGGTGCATTAAACTTTTACTATTTTGGAAAAAACACCATTTTGGTGAATGAACTAGCTTTAAAAAAAACCCTGCCAAATAAACTTGGCAGTGACAGCAGTGCGATTTGTTACCTGAATACATATTTAAAACTGCAATCAGCCGTGAATCTGTCAACTTGTCTCTCTGCCTGTTATACATGTCTCTTCTACAGGAACTGCAGGTTCATATGTCACTATCTTTGGCAGCCTGGCCAGCATGCCAGTACCATACATACTCCTTGTGCTTCTCAATCCCAGTTAATCTGTCTTACATCCCTGTTGCATTCCTGATTCATTTATCAGCTGTAAAGCAAATCCCGGTAGTTGCTTTGTCACCTGTCCTTGAGCTATAAAAGAACAAGCACTGTACTGCGCATGTGGTGGGATGTGATTCTCTTTCGAACCTGTGCCCCAGCAGCCAACGTATTGAAAATTCTGCAGTGATTTTATCACTGTGCCTTGAGATATCATTGTGTTGGCCAAACAATACATGAATGCAGGCTTTGGCTTACTTTTAGTGCAGGGAGTGGCAGAGATATTCACAATGAAAATCTCTGAACCTCTGATAGCCTCTAATTAGTCTGCATTCATTTTTTTTGCCTCCTATCCCTTACGAAAATGAACTAAAAGGGTACCATAGTATACTATAAGAATTGTATAGTGTTCTATAGTGTGGTTGTAGTGGTCTTTAGTACGTTTCGCCAGCTATGGTATTGCCATAGTTTTTTCTGTAGTGTTATTTTATTAGCTATGGTAGCCCTACAATATGTCAATAGTAATACTAAACTCTCTGTAGTTAGTTCCAAAAAAATCATACAATTACAGAAAGACTGATAGTTTTTGGTGGTAATTTTTTATGGTATTCATAGAGTGGTTTTTTTGTAAGGGATGGTTTCAGGTAGCATATACACAATTTAGATAATTAAGCAATTGCCCCAGTTAATGAAACAAAATTGTGACATTTTCAAGGTATTAAGTTTTGAATTGATGTTGATTGAATTCAGGTCATCATGTATTCCACTGCTGTTTGTTTAAAAAAAATAAAATAAAGGGCAAGAGCTTGTTGTCTCAGAAACACTTGGTGGCATGGGTGCACATTATTGATAGATGAAATTAGTTGTTCTGTCCTTGAGAGCATGTGCCAGGGGCTGATGGTAGCATTAAGAACGGGCTGTTCTGCGCAGTGTTTGGGGCTAATCAAATGAGGCAGGGGCAGACCGAGATGGAGAGGAAAACGGCATTGTGATGCAGACTTCGGTCATATCTACTTTTACGGCACAGATGGGATTTTAGTGCTGCTATGACTGGGGAAGTCACCAGGTTTATGGCGCACATTTCAGTGGGACCTAAACGGTCATAAGGACAACTGAAGTGTTAGGTAAAGAGATGCTGGATGGAAGTCAAAAGCCGCTTTCACACCGGACGCGAAACGAATTTTTCGCGCGACAGATTACATTCAAAGTCAATGCAAAGACGCGAATGCACGCATTTCGCGTGTATTCGCGTCTTTGCATTGACTTTGAATGTAATCTGTCGTGCGAAAAATTTGTTTCGTGTCCGGTGTGAAAGCAGCTTAATGGTGCCCTCCTACAGCTCAGAGAGATTTTTTTCAAGATAGATTTCTGCCCAAGACAGCTTAAAAAAGTTGTGAATATATTCTCATAGGAATGCCAAAGGCTAACCCTAACCCTGGCCTAGTTGATTGCCAGTGACTCCTATGGGCAGTGGGCATTCTTCCCAAATGTATCAAGCATAGTCCCATGAAATGGCAGGTCTGCAGTTGCTGTAAGCATACCAATAATGAGGGGAGGTAAAAGCTTATGGGGAGGTCCTGTAAGCAGAGGAATGAAGCATTGTTTTGCATATCACTTAAGGCAGTAGGAATGATCTTCACGGTTGGAAGGGTGTAGCAGTAAAGGATAGTTTGCTTGTGTGTTTTTATATGGGACCAGAATTGATGTTACTGTGCCAGCTGATGGGGGGGTTGGGGTTTGTTTGATCTCGCAGGGATTGATGGACCAGCCGGCCTCCAGGAGGAGGTGCGGGACCTGGGGAGTGAGATCCAAATCCTGAGGGTGGGCCGGCTAGCGGCGAGCGAGGGGGACACCGAGGCAGACGCCGTGAGCAGCGGTCAGCACCAGGGGAAGCAGGATCTGAGGGTCACAATGCTGAAGAAAGGTGTGACGGCAGCACTTCTTGTGTCTGCATCATTGTGCCCTCACACGCATTCAATCATGTAATGCAGTGATAGCTGACACCATTCCTGTAGATACACCGTCCTGAAAGTTTCCATTTCAACCCCAAATTTGGCACATCTGACTCAACTAATTAGCGGCTCAGCAGGATCTGTAACTGATGAACGAGGTGTGTCCGTGTAACTGCTTCTCTCTCACTGCTCATTATTTTCACTTGAGAACATACAGTAAATCTACCTCTGCTGATGACTCATTCGTTTTTCTCTTCATCGACGACCCAAATTCCGAAAAAGTTGGCACATTATGGAAAATGCAAATAAAACCAGTAAGGTGTGATTAGAAAAGTCCTTTCACCATCTGCTGTTATGGCAACAGAGCACAAACACATTATTTGACGCTTAACTTGTGAGTTCAGTTGTTTATTGAAAATGTATGATTATCTGAAATCTGATGACTGACATAACCTCCGAAAAAGCTAAAGCAAAGGCAATTTAGGACTAATAAGTGCCAAGTTGCAGTAACAAGGTAATGTGAAATTGCTGAGCTAATCATGTTATAGTGTAAAAGCTCCAAAAAGGCCTAGTCCCTCCAGAGTAAAGAGGGTTTATAATCCATCACTTTGGGAACAACGTTCCCCAAAGACAAATCAGTTGGATTTTGGGCATTTCACCCTCTACCGTGCGTAATATGATTAAAAGATGGAAGAAATCCGATAAAATTTCTGTGCCTAAATGGCTAGGCCAATAATTACTTAAAGGGGACCTATTGTGCTACATTTCCAAGTTTATATTTTGATCTTGGACTCCCCTAGAGTACTCCTGATCGTTCAAAGTCCAAAAAAGGGTCCTTATTTAGCTCATACGGCCATCCTCAAAAAACCCCATTTGTAGTCCATTGTAGTCTCTGCCTGAAACGCCTCGTTTGGGTGGCTCTTCTGCTATGGCCCCCCCTCCTGTGTGCCCACTTTTTTCTGATTGGCCAGCTCTGTAGAGGGCGGATCTGGGCGGGACTCGGCAGAATGCAGTTTTCCTGGTCTGCCTGCCAAGTGTGAAACGTGAGACGCGTCTGCCATCTGAGCTAAGGAATCGGCAGGAAAATTTTTAATCAAACGTGTTACATGTGTATAGATCTAATGAAATGAACTTGTTCTAATAAAGGCAGTGGCAAAAGTGGAGGACGCAGTGCGAAAGTCTGGCAGCTCAAGCTCGAATTTGCTATCTACCTACGGCTACTATGGTGAGTACAGCGGTGTTTCTACTCTATAGCTAGGATTGAGGGAAAGCTAGAATCCACCCCATACAGACACATTTGTAGAACGGGTCGACATGCCCAAATGTAGACCGGAGACCGTAGAAATCCGGTGGGTCTGAGATTAGAGGGAAACATGGACAGTGAGGAGCAGCAAAAAGTGGACCAACAACGTATGGACTGCGTAGGTGTGTAATATGAGGACCTGCTGGTCCGTGTGCATAACTGTGGTGTGTCATTAGCGTGGAGTAACGAACAGCTTCTGCGCTGGTATATGACGGAGGGGCGAAAGCTCCAGGCTAAATGGCCTTTTCGGAAATTACCCGTGGTAATGGTTTACTTATTGCACCGGAATGACCAGCGTTTGCTCGCAGAAAATGAGCGCATTAAGCCGCTTTCACACGGATGCGAAACAAATTTTTCGCGCGATAGATTACATTCAAAGTCAATGCATTGTCTTTGCATTGACTTTGAATGTAATCTGTCGCGAAAAATTAGTTTCAAGGTCGTGTGAATCGGCTTAACGCTACCAGATCGCATGTATTCGCGTCTTTGCATTGACTTTGAATGTAATCTGTCACGCGAAAAATTTGTTTCGCGTCCGGTGTGAAAGCAGTTTAATGGATAGTACGCGACAGCTAGAGAGAGTTCCGGTTATGTTATGAGCATAATACAGGTTTTACAGACTGTAAGTTTCGTTAGCATGGACAGTTGCTTATATGGAGCTAGCAAATCGATCACTTCTACAGGAAAGAATTTCCGATTCAATCTCTGTCTTTTTCGGGATGAAATTAGGCCATGGCAATGCAGAGAAATTGTTTGCTATACACTTTATAGCTTGTGCGTTTCGCAACTGCTTTCACCGGTAGCATCAGAGAGCTAGCCCATATATTGGAGAAGTATCAGGCTAAGGCGGTGATGGATAAGTAAAGCAGTCGTTTCACAAGCACCCAAAAACGCACCCCAGGCTCTGCAGAACCTACGTCGATCTAACTGCAGCCTTTTACAGCACCTCTCCGGTTAGCTTCAACTGTAGTGGCTACAATCAGACAAGCGTTATGATGAAACTGCCACATTGATGCTTACCGAAGTAACACAAGCATACGATCAGAATTACTGCATATAAGTTAACCAGGGGCATTTTTAAGAAGCACAGCAGGCAAACTAACATGCAGTAGCTGGTAACCGAGTGGTCATAACAACAGACACAAACATTACCCTGCGATACTGATTTTACAGACAGCAAGTTCCGTTACCGTGAACAGTTGTACCAAGCATCCAAATTGCAAACAAAAAAAGTTAGTTTCAAAGGAGGTTTATGTTCACACACCTTCTGTTGAATGTCTCTTGATATTACTCCTGCAAATTTAGGACACAAACATTAGCAACAGTAACTTGGCTACGTTAGCCGCAGTGCTACAGCCACATTAAACATCACGTTAGGCAGGCTTATGCAGTAAAAGCAACTTACAGCTTCTGCGTCTGTGAGTCATGGTCAGTCGCGACGATCCAGGCTTTATCTTCAGATATTTTACAAAGCCTGCGTTTGAGGCCAGTTGTCCTGCTAGCCACCCGTAACACGTTAGCTTCACTAGCATTATTTGCTGTTATATCGTTACTTACAGCTTGTGGCCCCGACCACTTGATCGATGCAACTGCTTCAGGATTGAGAAGCAGCTGAAATGCTTATCCAGCGTCGAATTATCCTTAATTGACAAAGCTGTCTTGAGTGAAATGCTGAGCACAAACAGCTAACGTTCCCTTTGGCCGTGGCTGTTTGCTGCCAGCAAATAAAAAAGCTACCCACTGATTTCTGGTGGCATCTTTTTGAAGAGAAATGGGAGCTTTTCTTCGCGTCCAAAAATAAACGGATGAGCAGCTTTTGGAGGATACTGACAAAACTGCACCTCAAATGATCTGCGATTCTTTTTTTGTATTTCCAAGAATGTAGACGCTACTAAGGCATAGTATGATCCGTGGTTGTTTGTGCCTGCTAGAATAGTTTCCAGTGTGGGCAGGTCCAGCGCCGTGATTGGCTTTGACTAGGTCTGTATTACATACATGCCAACTCTACCGCTTTTGGCGGTAGACTACCGCTTTTAGGGCGTTTTTTTCAGAATGAAACGCACCGAAAGCGGTAGTCTACCACCAAAAGCAGTAGAGTTGGCATGTATGGTATTAATTGGACGGCACAACCTGACGTCAGGTTTTGCCCAGATCTTGTGAAGATCTCGGGACGAGCTGTTCAGAGAGGAAATCACGTTCACGAAATCACGTTCTTGGATTACGGCAAAACTCCTGCATCTTATGTCTAGAAACCTTACAGAGGTTGAGTATGGACATCCAACATAATAACATGACTTATATGTATTAAAAGAAGGATCAGTAGAATAGGTCCCCTTTAATTGCGGTTCCAAGTTTTAAAAATCGGCATCATATTCAAACTGAGCGTATATTTTTCCAAAAACAATAACATTTCTCAATTTAAAAATCTAATACCATATACTATATTGTCAGTCAACATCAACTGAGGCTGCATCTATGGATGCAAACTAAAGCTTTACTATGCAAAGCTATGCATCAATATTGGCAAAAACTGCTCCCAACAAATATGGGCTTGTTGTCATCTGAGATGTACAGTTGCTCAGTGGAAGTGAGTTTTGTGGTCTGACAAGTCAACAATTCAAGTGGTCAGCGGAAGGTCCACAAGCCAGTGTTTGTCGTAGTATGAGGGTGTGTTAGTGCACATGGTATTGGTGTCTTGCATGTTTGCGAGGGCATAATAATATAGGAAGATATGCCCAAATGGAGCGACATGCAGAATGCTACGATCAAGACATAGTTTGTTCCAGAGATGTCCCAGCCCTTTGACGCCAAACCACATTCTGCATGGATTATAACTGCATAGCTGCATAAGCAGATAATGCGGGTGCTAGATGGCTTGCCTGCAGTTCTAATCGGTCTCCTGATGCCGAATGTATGACATACTATGAAGTTAACTATATAATGAAGGTACAAGACAACTACATGCACAAAAAGAATGGCAGAAGACCTGCATAATGGAAGAATGGGGGAAATTTTCACTTGCTAGCCCTGACCAACCAGGGTCTTCAGTGCCCAGTCACTTGAAGATTAAATGACACAGTGATGTTACGCAGCGGTGAACAGAGCCAACTTTTTTGGACTTTTTTGTTAGAGTTATCACATTGTATATTTTCAATTAGCAATTAAATTCGCATTAAATAGAATATTAAATAAAGTGCTGTTGTAAAGTGCTGTGTTTTCAATTCAGAAGAGGGTGAATAAACTTTTCAGATCAGTCCGTTTTCATTTTATGTGCATTTCCCATGATTTTCCAACAGAATCCTTTTTAATTTTATTTGCATTTTCCATAATCTTCCCACTTTTTATGGGTTGGGAACTTGGGGTTGTATGTATAAATTTTTTTATTTTGTGTCTGCCAAAGAACACTAGCTATGACAGATAATTTTACACACGGGCTTAGATCTGGTGCAATCACTTTGTTTCTTGATCTTTAAAGGTATTTCAAGTAGTATGAACTTTGATGAAGAGGACGATGACGATGATGAAGAAGAAGAAGACACTTCTAGTTCCTCCCAGCTCAACAGCAGCACCAGACCCAGTTCAGCCACCAGCAGGAAGTCAAATAAGGTGCTGGCAGATACTGCTCTTATCAAATACTGCCCTCTTAAGAACTTCGTTTATGATATACAAGCGCTTTTACTTGGTGCAGTGATCTATGTTCCAACACTCAATGGTCCAAGAGGAGCATCCTGATCATGCCAGCACTGATTGTGACTGTCTAACCAATGCAGGGGTTTTCAACCTTATCCAGAAAGGGTTGCTGTGGGTGGCAGCTCGTTCCAGCCATGCAGTTGCTCATTTGATACTACTAATTAACTGCTAGATTCTCTGCTAAAGACCTTGTTCAGTTGTATCTGGGGCATTACTAATCATTTGGCAGGAAGGCCTGCACCCAAACTGGCCTTTTCTGGATAAGGTTGAGAATCCCTCCCATATGGCTTGGCCCAAAGAGTTAGAGATATTTCCTGCCTCTTTATGCAGAAGTGAATGCTTCACTCACTGGAGCTTTGTGTGAAGCATACTTGGGTGACGCCATGTCCCAGCAGCCTAGCAAGAAGAAAAAAAAATTGTCAGTCAGAGGAATTAATGTACAGGAATGTACAGACAGTATTTTAAACCTTTTCTGTCAGATAGAGACCCCTCTTTCATCAGTGGTGATCCTGCCTCTCAGTGGCCTTGCTTTGGAGTTCAGTTGCTTAGTGCTGACTCATTTTCTTTGTCAAAAGGCTGTGAGGGGTTATTTGTGCTCTCATTTATGTCTGAAAGGATTCGGTGCTGTAGCCTCCAGCAGATTGAAGGTTAGTCTGGTGCACAGCGAGTCTCTAAACTTTGAAGAGCTGAAAATACTGCTTAGGTGTGGTCCCTGTTTTTTCCTCTTAGTTGCCACCCATAGAATTTTGCCAATGTAATTCAGAATCAGCAGATTTACTCTTAATATGTAAAGCATTATAACATATTTTCTTGAACATGGCAACTGCACGCCTGGATATTATGTCTGGAATTGTATGCATAGTGCCCTCCCCTAAATTAATCCAGATGAAACACCTACCTGAACCAAAAATAGATGCCCCAGACTGCCTCAAAACATCCATCATTGTGCCAGTAGAACATAACCTTTCTTTAGGCTGGCTTTCTATGTAAACTGAAAATTTTAGTGCGCTTTTTGGTGCATGGTTCAGCTCTGGGTTCTGCGCACTGAAATCCCTTTCCATGTTCGTGTGTCAAACGATGTCCAACAATGACCTACTATAGTACACCTTACACAAATAATGAAGATAGCATTGTTTAATGCTTAATGTGATAGTATGAGTAAAACAAAAATGTAAATATTGTTTTTGAGTCCATTGGATTTCCCTCAGGTCGTTTATAGCCTTTCTTTCAGCTCTGCCAATGGTTTAATTGCTGTTTTCTAATCATAGACTTTAATAAAAAATGAATAATTTTGGACTGAGTGCAGTCTGAATCTAGCACCAGAAGTTCAGCATAAGGGCAGATAATATCCATGGAACCCTCTTTATGATATCACATTATCTTTCAGGTGACCAGCTAGTTGCACGCGGCCATTAATTTGCGCGCGAAACAGTCGATACAGAGTCAACTTATTTGGTGCTTTGAAAACTGGTGCGCAGAGATGCACACATGCAAAAGGTCCGGTCGTCATTCATAGAATCACCTTTTCAGTATGGAGACAAGCCGCCGAAATGCATACGTTTCAGATGACATGGAAAGTGGGTCTAAGGCTTCGAACTGACACCAGTTTGAGTTTAATGTCGTTACTCGTACCGCTGCTCTACCTCACACTTCTGCTTCCTCCTCCAGGACGCAGCCTCAGCCCCCACAGCCCTCGTCAGCGAGCAGGCCATCGAGGTGGATGACCTGGAGGAGTTTAACCTCCGACCAGCACCCCAGGGACTGACCGTCAAGTGCAGGATCACCCGAGACAAGAAGGGCATGGACCGGGGCATGTACCCCACCTACTACCTCCACCTGGAGAGAGAGGATGGAAAAAGGGTGAGGGCGTAGTTCCACATACAGTAATGTGCTACTGATGCTGCAAATACAGCAGGTGGTGTTGGATATGCAAGTCCTGCTAGAGCGGTCTTAGCTGTTTTTTTTTTTTCCTCATGTGCCTGTATCTTGCCAAAAAAGAATCCAGATGGAATATTTGTTTTCTATTATAATTTTGAATTTGGGGAAACAGGAGGTGGATATATTCCATTCTTAGATGCAAATCCAAATTCTAAAAAAAGTCACATACATTTTGAAAATGTGTCCAGTTTCTCCTACGCTCGCACTTATGAAGGGACAGGGCAGACTAGCGTGTGTTTTCACAGAGGCGTGTACAGCCAGCTGACAATTACTTTCACTCATAATGCATGCAGCTCACCCAGCTGTCATATCTTTGGTGGTTTATGTAGAGTGCAGTCGCTGAAGGAACTTTCCCTTGTGTAATTAGGTGGGGAAAGCCTGGCTGACTCTACCTACCCTTCCTTAAAGGGACTATGTCAGCTGGGGCGCATGTGTGTGACAAAGCGAAACTTCTTGAAAATGTTAGGCTAACTATTTCAAGATCTTCGGAGATTTCATGTAAGCGTTTCAGTCTGTTTATATCGCGTTCATCCTTGAGAAGTTTGCTGAAATTTTTTACCAAAAAACTATCTTTATTGATCGTAGAGCCTGTTCATAGCATCAGTTTGTCATAGTTCGGGTGTTTGTAGCGTTATTATTGCTTTAAAGTTAGCCTACGTTGATTGTTATGTCGTCCCATGGCGGCCGTCGAATTGGAAGCAGCCACAAAATGATCTATGACAGCTGCATGTCAGACAAAACGTTGCGACAAACAGGTTCTGCGAACATTAAAGACAGTTCCTTGATAAAAATTTCCCCACACTTCTCAAGGATGCGCGCGATGCAAACAGATTGAAACTCCACCACGAATTCACCGGTTTACCTTACCTCACACTTTCAAAGTGTTTTTGCCCAAAGAAATATGGATGGATAGTATAATTTATTCTTCGTAGGTTTCAGCAAAGATAAATGCGGTTACTTTAGCAATTTCGCGTTTACAGGCCATCTTCTGTATTTAAAACAGCGACGAAGGTAAGCTTTACACACGTACTAATAAGCTTGGGGTTTGTATTTCTGCTTCCTTGATATCGCACTGCATGTATGAAAGTGTTTATCGACTGGACTTTACTACGCATGCGCCCCAGCTGACATAGTCCCTTTACGGGGTCTTCAGGGTAAAGTGTAAAAATTAGCATAATAATGTAAGAAATAAACATACTCACCGTGATTTTAACCTCCTAAAATGTAGTATTTTGATAAAAATTTGCATGGTTGCCATGGAAACGGCACTTTAATGACAAAATCTGAAAATATTTTGTGGCACTGATATCTCAATAACCCATGGTCAGATTTTATTCAAATTAGTCTCATATGAAAGGTTAAAGATAGTTCTATAAAATGAAATAGGATTTTTTTGTTTGGAACATTTATGAATATTTAATGAGCTCTGTAACCATAACGAAAATCGCTATCATCCACTTGCTTCATTTTGAAAATTAACCCCCTAGGGATGCACCTATCTAGAAAATCCTATGTCATTTCACAGATCTCCAACTGATACAACTCACCCAAAATTTCACGTCAATCTGATGAATATCAATGATTTTATGAATGCCACAAGGTTGAAAATCAGTCAAAATTGTGATTTTTGTTAATTTGAATTTAAAGTCACAGGTAACAATTGAGGCAGAGGAAAAACATAGATTCTTGGTGTTTACTGGCATCTCACTGCATTCCTTTATTTGTTTTATGTGAAAATCAAAAATATAAAAACTTTTGAAAAAAATTGAAATTTTCACCCTGAAAACTCCTTAAGTGACACTGATTGTTGGGTCCCCCTAAATGATGCTCAGACCTTATCACAGTCACTGTCAGACCTCTGGAATTACATCACATCACGGTCATTAAGATGATGCTTTTCTGCAAAACGACATACAGTTGATTTGACTTAGCAGAGGCCAATGCCCCTTTTAACAATGTGGGGTGAGAGTTTTGCTCAAGGGCCTGCCACTGGCTAGTGATCTTGTTGGCTTGAATCGACGACTCCTCTGGGCCCCATACTCTGTAGTATTTGACACAGTCCCAGGTTACCATATGTAGTACTGGTCACCACCGTAAGAGCCAGGACTTTTACTGGACACCACAACCAAGAGGTCTGTCTGCTGATAATTTCAAAATAAAAGTTTTAGTTCACATTTTTCTCCCACCCAAAGCTTATGCTGCATTTGGTAACGCGTCCCACGAGCCGTGTTTTCGAGACACGACTGGTGAATTCCGTTCTTTTGACCTCATGACCTCACTGTCCGAATGATCCTTCCTCGTACCTTTGACTTAATTCACGACACGACTCGTGTTTACGAGTGTTACTGAATGCAGCATATATGTGCCTTCTTATTACTTAGGTGTTCCTCTTAGGTCTGTCTGCTGATAATTTCAAAATAAAAGTTTTACTTCTTCTTTTTCTCCTGCCCCATGCTTAATGTGCCTTCTCATTTCTTAGGTGTTCCTCTTAGCTGGAAGAAAGAGAAAAAAGAGCAAGACTTCCAATTACCTCATCTCCATCGACCCCACGGACCTTTCCCGAGGGGGCGAGAGTTTCATTGGGAAGCTGAGGTTGGTCAGTTTTCAGCTTTTAGTCAAATCTGGCTTTTTTTATGCATCATTTATTTTTTTACTACCAGCCTGAAACTCTTAGCTGTACATTCTCTGTTTTGTGAGTTTGAAGAGCTCCTTTAAAAGAGGTCTGCCTTCCCTGTGAAAAGGACGCTGTCTGTAATTAAGTACACCATGCTTTGGCTGACCTTAGTGTGCCACCGTACAGGAAATAATTGAGTTCATTACCCCTGCAAGTAAATGTATTTGCATTCAAATGAGGACCTGAGCGGAATAAAGGAGGATATGGCCTTGGTGAATAAGCTTTGATATTGGACCAGCTTTGGAACAAGGACAGTGACTGCTAGAGATTATAGTGGTCACAGCATGTGTGTAGACATTCCTTTAATGATATCACAACACAAATGCACTCTGGGAAAAGCAGCTCCAGCAGAAATGTCTCATCACACACCAAATGCTTCTCCACGGGTGTAAATCCATTCTGAGATGTGAGTCTACGGGGCGTGATCCTGTGAACTCTTCTGTTGATATTGCTAATATCACAGTAAAGTCCTCAGGGCTCCACCTTAGTCTTGGCGCATGAAAGTGCCAACCTGAGTGCTTGTGTCTGTGGTATTTTCAGTGAGGAGCAGTACTCCTTTTTTCAGTCCAATACCCTTGCTCTTAGAATGGCAAATAACTGCCTGCCTGTTCTCTGGGGTTTGGCTTGAAATGAAATATGATCTCCATAATTGTGAGCTAGCTGCTACACTCTAAAAAAATAAGGGTTCTTTGGGGTTCTATATAGAACCCTATGGTTCCATGTTTGTTATCAGAGAACCCTTTTCCAAAAAAAGATTCAATTTAGAGCCTTACGATAACAAAGAATAATAATAATAATAATAATAATAATAATAATGAAAGATTTTGGAATATTCAAAGAATATTGATCAAAGAATATTTTGGTAAAGCTGAAAACTTTTGACTTCTGCCAGCTGAAACCTGATCTTATTTCATATGGCAGTTTTATTACTATTTAAAAACCATAATATTGGTAATGAGTCTGCATTAGCTAGTCCACAACATTCACATGCCCTCCTGTCTGTTAAGCACATATAGACACAAACATACACACAGATCAAAAATACAGTCTGAAATATAATTATTGCATATTTTTCTTAAAAGTGGAAAAAGATACCAGATAATGGATTTCCTCTTGTGACAGTTCATGGGTCCTGTCACTAGAAATGCCACCTAATGAGTGCGCGCCCTGGCTACCTTGCCAACGAGCCTGGCTCTTTGGCGATGTGGTCAGCGTGTGTGACTCTCATCTGGGAGTCTGGGTTTCAATCCCCCACCCAGGCCCTCCTTCGGCCTGCCATATTCTGTATTGATTAAAATTAGACAATCGCAGTAAAAAAAAAAAAAAAAAAACTGGCCAATGGACAAGTTTGGGTTATCAGTTTTGTACTTATCTGATGACAAGTATATAATGTGTGACTTTTCACTCAATGGAAAACTCATGTAAACATGCACTTTTGCCTAATAGTACTTTTGTTAAGGACTGGAAACACGCTTACAATGTCAAGCAAGACATTAAAATACAGCTTCGAATGAGCTTGATTTTGTCTGTGACCTGTGCATTTCACAATATCAGCAAACATTATTGTTCAATAAACATGACAACACATAACTGGACTTTGGCCTTGGTGGTAAATTTCTGGCCAGTTACTACACCAAAATTTTGGCAAAGGAGCTGCTTCTTTGGCCAGCAGCCATATCACTACTCGATCTGCTCGAGCTGCATGGCTGCAGGTATGTGCTTGATGAGTACTTGGATTGGGGACCTCCTGGAAAAACTAATTTGCTGCTGGAAGTGGTGTCAGTAGGCCTGTAGGTTGCGATCTTCCCTCTGGTGAAATAATCCGCATTGCAGTTATGGGGACATTGCGCTGAAGGAAATGCCATTTTTTGCATAAGATGTTAAACCGAGGTCCTGACTCACTGTGGTTATTAAAGATCCCATGACACTTTCGACAAGAGTAGGGGGCTCCTCGGTGCCCTGGCTAGATTCCCAACCTGGCAATTTCAACCTGCCACCTACCCATCCCATGATTTAATTCGCTTCTCGATCTGTCCTCTCCCTCTCCACTTTAAGCTGATGTATAGTGAGCGTTCTGGTGCAAAATGGCTGCCATCCCATCACCCGGGTGGGTGCTATACATTGGTGGTGGTGAGATGAGATTACCCCGTATGACTGAAAAGCACTTTGAGTATCAATGAGAAGGTGCTATGTAAATGCAATGTTCATTTATTCATTCATCTATAGCCTGCCGATAAACAGAATAATCTGTCCGAATTTAAAGGAAATAATATAAATAATTTATCATAATTGAATCACGTTTTGTTGTATCATCAATTTGTATTACTTGCAGGCAGGCTACAATTGGCTTTGTTAATAATGTTACTTTACTGTGGAGCTAGTGTGCTTTTTCTCTCAGCCAACTTCACCCTTACTTCAGGTTTACGTAAGAGGATGGTTGAATAATTTCAGAGCGACATGCCAGTAGTGGCAATGATCAGATTAAGGAAAAAAAATTGATTAGCATTATTTGATCATCATTATATCAATTGATTAGCAATTGTTTCGCAGATTTGAATAATGATTAGCAAAAATTAAAAAACAGTAAATCAGATTTTAAATGACGAAAGGGATTTTTTTATTCTTTCCTGATGACAGATTACAAAGAGAAATACAACTCCACTCTGAAAGCAAAACAAATTATTTCCAAAACAAAGGCATCAGTTTTACCCTGAACTACCCTATCTTCATGTAATACAGCACACTTCCGTTTCCCTGTGAAATTTCTGTAAACTACTCGTAACCTGCAGTACAGCTGTCTTATCTATACCTTACTGTAGCACATGATGTTGTTTAACACCTAATCAGAGATGTGAAATGCTTCATACCCGCGGACATCTGTCATTCAAGTGATCCAAATGCCCTCCCCTATCCAGTCAAAAGTACAACTGCCTTGGCCTTATATGCCAATTTTTAATTGATTCTGTTGTCACAAAGTTACATGTTTTTTTAAGGTCCAGAAATGTGTTTTTAAAGCAAGTTAAAGTGGACATCACATAGCCATACGGCATGCAACACTTAACCGCAAAAAATCACATGCATTCACCATACTTTCATGCAGTTTCACCTGGAAAACTGTTTTGGATCACGATAAATGAATTTACTCAAGAAGTATTTTTTTTTTTTTTTTTGGGAATGACAAGTTGCATTTATCGTTTCATGTGTCGTAGCTATGATAATTTGTCCAATTATTCAGTACTTAATCACATCCTGATGTTTGCCATGTCAGAGATTTTCATTACTGAAGCAAGTCAGGTTTCATTGTCAGGAGTCATTGTTCGAACAACAGTAACAGATGTTTTTTTTTTCACCGTCTATGGTATCAATGAGCATATTTCTCACAGCTGTGACAATGAATAATGACAAAAAAGGAATTGCTAGTAATACAGCAAATGAAATGTGATAGTTTACATGCTCAATCAATGGGTAAGTCCCACTGACACCAAGGTGAATGTGATGATGTGGTGGTCATATGGCTTTGTAGCATTGGGCATAGTTATTGTCAAATACTGGCTAATACACTGTGATACTACTAATGTATGGAGTAGCATGAGGTATCCAGTATATACTGGCGCATCATGTACACACGTATGTGATTTGGAACACGGCTGTTGTTGCCTTAGCGAACGCCCTGAATGCATATGATATTTTTTTAAACAAGAAAAAAAGCACCAAACAAGTTTTTTAAATATAACAGATAATGCAATGATAAAATGCTTGACTAATGTCCACAAAATAATGGTGAACGCCTTAAAAAAAGCAGGTAAAGAGACATAGGCTTCGTGTGCACCCTCCTCGAAGCCCCGACACAGGGCCTGATCTACTAAGATCCCAGATAAAGAGCGCTAAATTGTGTGCTCGTGGTAACATTTTGCGCATTTGGTTTGCTTACATTTTGCTGGTGATGTACTAAGAGTAATTGCCTAAATGACTGCTGGTGCAAGCAGCATTATTTAAATGAGGACTTTGCGTGCTGCAGTCATTTCCACCATGGACAGTTTGGAGGAAAAGGACGAACGCAAGCACAAAATGAAATTCGACTCCATGGAGTTGGAGGTACTTTTGGTGGAAGCAAATACAGTTATAAATGGACTGAATTTTACAGTTAAATTAACGCATTGTCTCCTTGTTATTTTAACTGCAAATAGAGTCCTGCGCGCATTTAACGGTGGTTTACAGTTAACATACACGGAACCTCTGTTATAAACTGATTGTAAAATTACAGTTAAAATAACTGGCAAAAAAGGTGCAAGTTTATGCTCAGTTTAGTGCATGCTCAGTGTTTGAGGGGGGAACAATTTGCACAAGAGTACGGTCACTCGCTCCGATTACTCTTGGGAAGCGGGCAACCGCATAAAACTCGTGTTTGGTTTCATTCAGTGCTTCCCGTGCGGATGGAAACTTTATGTGCTGGCCCATCCTGCGCAACATGGCATCCAGTATTTGAGATAGTACACATGAGAAACTGTTTTGGGAGATCCCAGCAGTGAGAGCTACTGTATGCTGGAATGAACCAGTTGCAAGAAAATGGAGAGTAGCAAGAAGTTTTGTCATTGCAGGTATGGCATGACTTCTTGTGACTGGCTCCAAATTAGCCCTGATTTCATTGAACAGCTCCAAAACAGCATTGCTGGATGGACGATATGTCTGGATTTTTCTCTCCTCTGACATGCCAAACATTGTCACAAGGATGGAGAACATCCTTTCTCGGCATACTCACCGCCTCTGTCTTCTCCTTGCGGCACTAATGGCAGCCATGCCTGTGCACAATTACGTGGAGCCAGTTAGTACCTACCCTTCAAAGGTATTAAATAGCAAACGCAATCACCATCACTAAAATAGCTTTCAAGCTTGATAAGTCACTATGCATGTGCTAAAATGTTGTATTTGCATTATCTCTTCCCATATTTTGCACGCTAGGAGAGACACGCCCCTTAATACATATTCATTAGGGCCAAAAAAGTACTAACTGCATAGAATGTGCAAATTTGCACACTTCAAAGACGCAATCCTCAGTGCAAACCCTTAGTAGATGAGATTGCAGGTTCATTTGCGGGTGATATGGCATTTGCACACGTTTCTATACAGTACACGCAAAGCTTTAGTAGATCAGACCCACAGAGTGCTAGCATTGGTATTGATTTGAGCCGGTCTCTTTTTACTGATCGCTGCTCTGAATATCACGACCACTTGAGGCTGTTCCACAGCGCCAAGATTTTGAAATATACTCAGACAAACCACTATCACTGATGAGGTTTACGGATGAGGTTGCGGTATATCGCATATGATGAGAAAAATCTGGCCTTTATGGCACTCATGGATATTTCTGTCAAAATGTGGCTTAAGACTGTAAATAACTGCTTCAAGCATGCAATGCACTTAATTGTGACAAATCAACAGCTTATTAAAATCCGACGATTGCAACTGTGGTTAGAACGAAAACCAGCACACACAGGAGTGCCCCAGGACTGAGTTTGGGAACCTCTGGATATCAAATTAATGCAAAAAAGTCAAATTTTATGGAAAAAAGTGAAATTTGGCAGAACTACTCTGTGCTATTTACATGAATGTAAATTTACTTTCTTTTATCAAAAAAGAAATTACAATGTCAGTGGGCAGTTGCGTTTACAGCCAGATATTTTTATTCCCTGCGGACTCAAATTTTGATAAAATGAAAATCCTTGTCATTCCTCTGTTGGACATGGTTTGAAGATGCTGTGTTGCCATTTTTGTGTAATTTGAAGAAAATTCAAAGAACTAGTTATGTTTAATTTCCTTTAAATATTTTGGTAAAAATACTGTTGGAGACTTCAAAATTTTCCCTTGGTTACATGAAATTAAAGTTTGTACTCTGGACTTCATTTTGATGCAAGTTTTGATGCAAGCACACAAGGCTGATTTTAAAGATTTTTCACAATTTTCAACTTAACATAATTTTTGTAGCACTACCACAGAGAAACTTTGGTCCATATGTCAGCCTATGTCGTTTTGGACTTCCCTGAACAGTTGTGCCAAATTTGACCTATTTTCATGCATGGGAGGGAAACTTTAAAATAATAATAATGAAAAAAATAAAAATGATAATAATAATAATAAATGACAAATATAATGGATCTGCATGCCTCACTATTGACGATGCGCTTTGGCTATGAAGATGGGGCCCTCCGTGTTAAATTAACTTTTAACAGAGTACATATTATGGTTCCTATTGGCCTCATTTGTTCTCTGGTAGAACTCGATTAACAATGGATATTTTTCTGTTTACAAATTACGGGGATGTCATCTGTGCTGTTTTTTTTTGTTGCATCTTCAGCTATTAGGGAATTTGTGATCTGTACAGAGGTAATGTGGACTAGCCGTGAGTCGTGGCCTTGCGCACTGCCCAGGCGCAGCGGTTTTTGCCATCCTCAACAACGGGCTTTCATCATCAAATCCTTGATCCTGCTGAGCGCTTTTAATTGAACTGGCTGAGTTCTCTCCTGCGACACGGAGCCCATATGTCACCTGCTGATATTTCTCCCTCATTTTTATCATGTGCCATAAAGAGGCTTTGGGAGCCTACTGTCAGTAAGTGCAGCTGTATGGTTAAAAACTCTTTGGAGATGATCGAAGACTTATCTTCCTTTGTGTAGTAACCTACTTGGAAGATTTATTAATAGCAGGAGTAATGAATAAGTCTGCGGTAATATAGATGTGTTTTCCCTGCTGTAAAACAGTTAATTGCTCGAACATCAAAGGTTTTCCACAAGCATAACGTAATATTTTATGAGACCAGGGACGGTGGTCTCTTTTCCATGTGATTTATGCTAATTAGAGATGAGATCTCAGTTTTTTTTATTTCCAGCGGCTCGCTGATGGCCAAGTAAACGCTTTTGATTGACAGCTAATTTTGTTGCCGGTTGAGCTCTCTGATTGGCAGTTGATTGCATTGCCAATTGAGAGTGGCTTTCTGATTGGTAATTGACCTAATGTCCTGGTATTTGAAGCTATATTTTTCTTTCTTTCAGGTCAAACCTTATGGGGACCAAATTTACAGTGTATGACAGTGGCCTAAATCCTGTGAAGACTCCGTCCACCTTAGAAGCCAGCAACCTGCGTCAGGAACTGGCTGCCATCTGTTACGTAGGTCCTTTTCCTGACCAAGGGGCTGTTGGCATGGTGACCGCTCTGAGCAATAAGGATTGACTCACTGGCGGTTTATAAAAATGTGCTTGTTATGATTTTGTTGATTATTGGGCTTGATATGTGTCTCAAAAATAGAAGCACGCGTCAAAGCAATACTGAAACATCCAAAATATATTGATATCATAAACACTGGTCTATAGAGAATGTGTAATGCTAACTGAGATAAAATAATTTTTCACTCTGCAAAATATGAGGCAGTAGAACCACCTAGTGGCCATTCAAAAGGTAGAAACATTGTCAAAATGTATGTATTAGATGTTTACTGATATCTCACCATTATTATCAGAATCTGTTTGTTACATGATCATGTGTATCAAAAGTATTTCATATCCGTGCCTGTGTCTGTGCTTCTGAAGTTGGGGTCCTAAAATAACAAAATAACCAACTATACTTCATTTCAGGAAACCAATGTTCTTGGCTTCAAAGGCCCTCGGAAAATGAGTGTTATTATCCCAGGAATGAACATGGAGCATGAGAGGGTATCCATTAGGCCACGAAATGTGAGTACACTCACCGCCATTCTAGAGATGTATGTATTTTGATGTAGAATATTCAGATTACATCTCAATGGGTTGTACTTGCTGTCAGTGAATGCATGTATTTTAACTCAAAGTTCAAATCCAATAAAGAGCTATAATATTTCTGATTTGACCCAATGACACACACCAATGATCTTCGGCTGGGTGCCATCCTGTGATGTATGTGAATCTGCGTCATCACCGGACAGGAGGGGCCAAGAAACCATTGGCCCCCCTGTTTTTAAGTTCTTTGAACCCCCAGTATTATTTTTATAACAAGATGGTGATAAGATATTTCATGCATTCCTGTCCACTGTCAAGTCATTATGTAAAATAGAGCACTCAGACAGAATAAGGAAGAGCAGTCATAATCCAATCCACAAGCCAATCCTGTTATCATCCAAATCACATGCATTCACGGCACGAAAAGCACAGATGAAATTGATTCAGCAATATGCATAAGTTGCTTATTGAGCCAAACTTTGCTTTTGCTATTCTATGTGGTCGGGCTGTTGGAATACCATGCCTCTGATCCAAAAAAAAAAAAAAAACCAAAAGGAAATGATCATAAAACAACCGACACTAATAAATTGCTCACTTAGTCAGGTCAGAGAGTAGCCTAGATCATTCATTACTGAGGAGGGGGGGGGGAGGGGGTTATTGAGAGTATTTTCGGCACCTAGTCCTCTTAAATTATTCAGGCACCCTTGTGTGTGTGTGTGTGTGTGTGTGTGTGTGTGTGTGTGTGCCCAGGCATGTGTTCCTGTGTGTTATTGAGTGTGTGTGTGTATTCTTGTTTAATGTGGCTGCAGCAGGGTTGGTGTATGCGTTAGAATCCCTGTTAGATGTAGTAGCAGTCTCAAGCCATGCATGGTCCGCTTCCCTCTCACCAGGAACATGAGACCCTGCTGGCGCGATGGCAGAACAAGAGTACAGAGAGTGTGATCGAGCTTCACAACAAGACCCCTGTGTGGAACGATGACACTCAGTCCTACGTGCTCAACTTCCATGGAAGGGTCACCCAGGCCTCTGTCAAGAATTTCCAGATCATCCATGACAATGACAGTATGGGCTTCCTTCACCAACTTAAAATTGGGCCTTAAGAATTCATGTACTTGAGGTGTTAACAATACAACTCATCAACTGCCATAAAAAAAAAAAGGAAAAAATAACTGCAATTCTGAGCAGTTATTTGAGCAGTTATTAAGCATTATTAAAAAGTAACTGGTAAAATCACATAGTGGGGGATATTTGCTTGGAGTTGACATTTAAACATAAATTCCAGTCCCCAGCACACTTTACATCAAAAGTTCTGTTTCAAAGTATAGGGTAAGGTCGCATTTAAAGATTCTTTTGATATTGAAGGCTTTAACCTTCATTTAACCAGACTTCCTCAGTGAGATGAGAGTTTAATAAGAGTTTTCTCTCTCCAGTGGACTACATTGTGATGCAGTTTGGCCGGGTGGCGGAGGATGTCTTCACCATGGACTACAACTACCCCATGTGCGCCTTGCAGGCTTTTGCCATTGCTCTCTCCAGCTTCGACAGCAAGCTGGCCTGTGAATAGGAAGCTCCGCCTTGTGCTGACATAACTTCCTGTTACACTCTCCTCCCCACCAGGATGATTTCCCAGGGTCCCATCCTGACTGGTTAAGAAAGAGAAAAAGTCCTCCCCTGAATTTAATGGAGGAGGAGCAAAGGAGGACGGGCTAAGGGTTCGGTGAAGTACCAGAAGAAGATGATGATGTTCTGGTCCACGTAACTTTTTCCCCTGGCTGAAGCCGGGGATGGCGGTATGGTTGTCTCTGTTCCAATCTACTGTGGACAAAAGCACAAACAGTAATATACTCCTAACATGTTGCTTTTTCTCTGTTTGCTTATTTTTACTGATGATTGTCAGGATGAAATCATGACAATGGTTATTATTACTGCTGGTACTTGTGACTGTGTTTGCGATATATTAACACTGTTTTATTGATGGACAGCACTGTCATTCAAGAGCTGAAATTTGTGTTGCTTGCATCCACTAACAGACTAAAATGATCTGTCTTTGATAAGCTGAATTATTTATGAGAAACGACACTGGAACTTTAATCATGTCAAACATCAGCATTACTATCTGGCAACTTCAGCTATTTAAAAGTCATTCAATCAATTCTGTCCATATTCTCAGCATTAAATGCTAAAGTGCAGATTACTGAACCTGTCTGAACAGCTTTGGAAGAAATGTCAGCTGGTAATGTCACTTGGTTGATTTTATCTGAATAATTGCCCTTAAGTGGTTGGAATTAGAATTATGTAGCTAATTAGCCTAAAGGTCTGCATCATCGTAAGCCACCCTTTGAATTTGTCAACAAATGTATTCATTTATTTATTTGTTATTTACTTTTCTACGTTCTTTGTTTAACTGTAATGTTGTTCCTCAATAGCATTTTACAGCAGCAGACTGAGTCTGCATGGTAAAATGGGGTCAGAAGTACATAATTTATTTCAACTGGCAGCAATGCCCGACATTAACCAAAAACAAAATACGGAGTGAGCGAGAGAGTGAAATGGCTCTGTAGTGGGAGGTGAAGCAGATGGCTCAGTGATACGGCCTCTCTGTCCTTTCCCCTTATAAAACACAATGAAAAGTACATTTCCCACTGGGAATTCTGCACTTTAACTTGGGTTTACCATGCTTGTCAGACAGTTGTAAATATTGTGCCTTTGGAGGAAGAACTGTTAATGCTGTAAATCTTAGGTTTGAATTTTCTTCAGCTACATTTTCTTCATGACATCAAAGGAAGTGTAACTTCAAGTGCTAGAAAATGACCCTTTGTGCACAGACACCCACCAAAGTGATTTGGCACTGGTGATTTGAAATCACCCGAAACAAGCGAACATGTGGAATCAATGTAATTGGTGCAGATTTCTTATAGCTAGTAGTGAACCTGCACAATTATTTTATCAGCTTTTACTGCTGCCATGCGGTAAATTGTCTTATTAATGTTGGGCAACAAAAGTCAAAGATATTTTATAAAAACCTGTCTAACTCCGCATGTTTTTGCCAGCACAATGCCCATGTTAATTTGGTAAATTACCGAGAACTGTGAATCCATGCTCTGAAGTCAGAAAAGTAGCTGCTGCGCCCGAGCAAGCAGTGGGTAATTATGAGTATTTTGTTTATTGGCAGCTTTGGATGTTATATTCACAGTATATTAGGGTATCACTTGGGAGGACCGTATAAACAGGCACTTAATGGAGATTCCCAGGAGATGACTGACTTTAGCAGGGGTAGACAAGGGCCTGCCTTTTTTTTGTTCTCACCGCTGAAACTAAGTGATAAAATGTGGGTCATAAAATGTTTTAATTTATCAGCAGAATAACAACCAGGGCTGTGAAGGCTTCCTCTAGGGCAGAGATGATGATTGCAGTGAAATCATGAGTTTCGGAGGGCAGGTATGTTCTGTGATTGCTGATGTAGTACTGAACTTAAGTGCCAAACTAAAGCTGTTAATTGGAGAAATAGTCAGCTGACCTTGTTTCCAATACCTAAATTGGCTGTAAATTGAAAGACCGTTGGAATTTGAGATCCTGCTCCAGGGGAGTCTCAGACAACCTGTTTTAAACCAATATAATGTTGCAGGGAAAAATAAAATTCTCCAGTCCCATTCTATTCTATGAGTGGATAAAGCGATAGGTCATACAATGAGAATTACAAGAGGTTAACAGGAACATGACACAGGGATTAGACGAAGCTGCCTCTTTATAACCCTTGGTGGCATTAATCAAGCCTGCCCAATAGTTTTACTGTGCATTCAGTTTATAATGTACTGAATTGCTTTCTGCAATTTTTACACTGTTGTGATTCCTTCACTGTGGACCTCAGCTTAAGTATTAGCTTGATACAGCTACAGCTAACCACTGACCTCATCGCATTAGGAGCCAACGTGATATTCAAATTCTCTCCTGTTCTTTACAAAGTGGTAAAAATTGGCTGTCAGTCAGCCAATGTCTTCCTAGCTGTTTTGATTACCACCTTAACTGCAGATTACTGCAACATTTCTGACAACATCAAGGTACATATTATACATATTTCTGACAATTTGTGCTTATCACTATTTTACCTAGACCAACGTTTATGGATGTTATTGCGGAAATTTGATTTCAGTATTTTATACTTAAACATTTTAAGTACCAAACAAATGCAGATTGAGAAGGGTACCATTCCATGACTGCAGAGCCTATCCTGGGATTCGGACACTCAATAGGTTTTCCTGAGCTGCGGTCTGCTTACCAGCTGCACACCATGGGCTGCATGCATATCTGCACGGACAAAGGTGTAAATAGGCAGTATACTCCTATTGTATGGTCTTATTAATCAGCTTAATGGTCCGTAACCCCCATACAACCACACCTCCCTCATCACTGACAGGGTTTCGAGGGGCAGGACCAAACACTATCATTACCTGGCTGTCTAATAAGACCTCAGACCATTTTTCCTTTCCTTTCCTTACCTGTGCATGAACAACACAAAAGGCACTTCCAACCAATTCTTTTTGGTCATGGCGATAGTTCTATGAAGTACGATGGGATACAGTGTTCTAGATCTGAATAAATTCATGCTAATGGAAATGATCCGTCTCACATACATGACTTCATGCCTTCTTCAGTTGCCAATGCCATGATCTCTGCTTTGGTGAAATCATTTCTGAGTGTAATACTTCAGGAAATGAACATAACAGATGCTGTAATTTGCCTGTACGCTGTATGTATTTACATACTTGCTAATTATTCTTTCTTTCCTTTAATTACGATGTCGACAAAAGCGAAAGGATCTGCCATAAGGTTCAAAAAAAAGCTTGCATAAAACAGCAATGAACAATCTACAAATAAAGTGGGGCATTTTAAAAAGTTTTAATTCAATTATCTCAGATTTTTTTTTTCCCAAAAATGTTGCATTTAGTTGTGTTCTGCTATCTTTGACATGGATTGTTCCCGATGAATTACTGCAATGAAAATACATAAATTATTTAAAAATAAAACTGTGCTTTTCATATTTGTTACACTGAATCCAGGAACAAAAATGTGGCCCCATTCATTTTGTATATCTAATAGTAGTACAAATATATTGTAATGTTGAATGTGACTGTTGTTAAACATTAAAAGTGTTTGTTTACAATTACATGCCATAAAGATAAAGAATAAATCTTTATTCTGATAAGCTCCCACTGCTCGCAAACTCAGTACTGTCTTCATCTCACTGAATGGTTCGGATCACATTGCTCACTCACACAAACACACACTAGCCTGCGCACATACACATGAACAAAGACATCCAGTTAAGCCAATGGAAACTGCAATTACTTTTATTTAAAAAATAAAAATCCTGTCCCTGAAAAATATTTTGAGTACAGTGATCTTAAAGGGGAATGGAAACATCAGGAAGCTGCAAGCCCAATAGATTTATCTAGTTGAAACATATGTTTGTCAAGTAAGAGCTCTTAGTGTATATATCATGGCCATTAGAGCTGTTTGAAAATACCGCTACAGCCACTTGGCCTTTCCTGGCTGCGGCCATTTTAATCGCTGGTCCGCATGACGTCATTGGATGTAAAGGCACACAGTACAAAAAATGGGTCATGCACAGGGCCGGATCCAGAACTGAAAATTCGGGGGCAAATCCATCCCTTTATTGACAACAATCAGTCCTAGCAAGTTCTCAATCGATTTCCTTTATTAACACGTTTTCCAATTTTAGTAATAATCAAGTAGAAATTGAAGACTCAGCTTTTTTTTTTCAGCAAGAGCAGCACTTCAGAGCTCTTCAACGAATAAAGGTAATTTCGGGGACAAGTACGTGGTGTCGTACGTTTACATTTTCCAATTGGACAGCTGTCTATTTTTTTATGTAGCAAGTTGAAGTGACCATGCTGCAAAAACAGGTGTACGTACACTGTTATAAAGTGACTGAATTTCAAAATTAAATTAACGCATTGTCTCCTTGTTATTTCAACTGTAAGTAGAGTCCTGCCCGCATTTAACTGTGGTTTACAGTTAACATACACAGAACCTATGTTACAAACTGATTGTAAAATTACAGTTGAAATAATTTGCAAAAAAGGTGCCAGTTAAATTAACTGGCAAATAAGGTGCCAGTTCGTAACAGTGTACTTGTCACCGAAATTACCCTGTTCCCTCGAGTGTCCAAAGGAGAACCTGGCTGTACTACGAACAATCCCAGCTTCCAACGTGTTTGCTTGGACATTGAGGTGCTGGACGTGGCATTGCTTAAGATGAAGGATGTCAGAGCGGAGACACTGAATCGACCAGTTGACCTACTATGAACTCTTGTACAATTTGAAGTAATAAAGTGCATAAATTGTTAAAATGGGCTGTTTTCATGAACCAGTCACTGAAGACACAATCTTCTATGATAATATTCCTCTATCATGAAGCAATAATTTCCATTCCTTGGGCTGCTTACCTCTTGAGCCACAGAACATTGGCATTAGCCCTAGTGCATTCTACAATATCTGGAGCTGGACTCAAAAACGTGTCTTGTTGCGCCAGAGGAATAGCATGGCATGATGATTTGATAATAAAAACCCAAGAAATACAATAGCATTTTACCCTGGGAATGTTTTATTTTCTCTTAGTGAGTGCAGTGCGGGCATTACTTCTGGTGTTGTCCATGTTCATCTAGCCAGTACTGAGCTTTTAAGGGGGCTATCCCTCAGCCCCGTTACGTCCACTGACGTAACCGGAAGTCGTGGGCCTAACAAAATGGCCAATGGCGCAGTCCATGGCTTTAAAGCGGGATTTTCAAAACATATTTATGCTGTATCTATGTGTTGCTGTAAGGGTCAACGCAGACTTTGAAAGCCAGGAAGGTATTACCAACTCAAATAATATAACTTATAAAAACATTTCCATTCCCCTTTAAACAAACAAGCAAATAAATAAGTGTATAGATAAACAGGTGACTGA
Organism: Gymnothorax javanicus; assembly: GCA_029692085.1. NCBI lineage: Eukaryota > Metazoa > Chordata > Actinopteri > Anguilliformes > Muraenidae > Gymnothorax > Gymnothorax javanicus. Next base: position 20,548,522 of record CM056209.1, read on the forward strand.
TATGCTTGCAGTGTCTTCTATAGCTCTTATACAAAGGAAAGGAAATATTACATAGAAAGGTAGCACATGCTGAGGCAGTGTACAATTGGAAAACAGAGGTTCTTTTAAATATGTTACTTACATTGTTAAATAGTGGTCAAACACAAGAACTGTGAAGTGCAAAAACACAGGTCAACTCTGAATTGCTTTTTCTTAATGGTGGCAGGTAATCATAAACAGCTAAAAAGATTCAAAGGAACAGTGCAAAAACACAGGCTTTAGAAATGGAGTAAGCACGTCAGGACTACAGGGCTAAAACCTCCTGAATAGTATACCTTCACCTGCCACCATTGTGACTGACTGAAGCCACAGGATGATAAAGTTAGAAGTCACGTCTGTTTGTTGACGTGAACATAGCAAATAAACCCAGCGGACTCTAGTGCCCTCTCGGTCAATTTCTGGATCACAGCACTACCGAAGACGCTACGTACTAGAGAGAAATAACATGTTAAACACTGCCTCCATTGGAGGGCTTAGGTACTGCATGTACTTCCTCCATTTGAACTGCATGCTGTTCATCTAACATGCACTCCTACCACTCTCTCTCACATTAAGACATGGTATACCACTGTCACCTGAGGTGGAGATGAAAAACCTTTAGGATGTGACTGGATGTGACACATCGCCAGGAAGTCAACCTAAGGTATACATGCACAAACAGGAAGACGGAGATTTGGACTGCAGTTAGCTAGCCTCCGAGAAAAAGTGGACTGGTTATGCTAAAAGTAGAACTTGGAAGAGGTGGATGGTGGGCATTTGTTGAAGCACTAAGAAAAGCGTGCGATTTTATACCCACATGGCTTTCGCTAGGCCTCCTTCTTACCACGTTTTCGCAATGCAGCGAAACCCAGCTCTGAGAGGAGGTCAGACTTGCCCCTCCTGTCTCTCTCCTGGGAATCTGTGAAGAAGAGATGCCCCTCATCTTCCCCTTCCTCCTCTACGTCCTCCAGCTCGGGCGACTGGCTGGACGCCGCACAGAAAAAGCTCAGTCTCTCCGCCAGCACCACCGGGTCCTCCTCTTCATCATCATCTTCATCCTCCTCATCCTCCTCCGGTTCTTCCGCTACCTTGGAGGCGTACTCATCACCGGCAGGTTCCTCAGGGTAGTGATACACGTTCCTCTGCTCCCTAAAGCTGATCTGCTTCCCTTTCCTGTGGCGAGGCCACGCCCTCTCTCCCTCGCCGTCCAGTGATAGGTTCTCGGATTCAAGCTCCGCCTTTTCCAGTTCTGCATCAGCCCCCTCTGGTTCGTCCTCCATTCTCTCAGCCAGCTCCTCAGGGGTGGGCTGGTCCTTTGTGGTATCTTCCAGGATAATGGTGTCGTAGTTGTGCCTGCAATAGGGTTCTTCGTACTGAGGGTAAGTCTCCTCTGGGTAACCTACAGTGACATGGTGCAGAGTGGTTTAGCGACCATGCACTTATTGCTTATATGACCCTATCTTAGTCTGCTGTCCATCCTACCCCCTCAACACAAGGAGTCTGACCCACTGCTGGTTCAGAATCAGAAACCGACCAAAGACAAGGATCTTCAAATCTGGCCCTCGAATCCAAATCACTCATATCCATTTCCTTTCCACTTGGGTAATTAATTAAACAGTTAGAACTGCCAATTGGCCAGATTGGCTTCACACCTGTCTTACAGGCATAGGAGTGACAGAAAAGCTCTCAGCCCTTGTGAACTGTGGTTTGAGGAATAGGGACCTATAATGAACTTCATCTTAATGGTGCAGTATGACAAACTGGAACACAACCATATGAAAAGTAACTAACTTTGTAACTGACCTCATTCCTGGTGATCTACTGCCATGCAACTTTTCATTTTAAACCTTATTCAACACTCCTGACTTAACATCTTAAAATCTTCAAAATCTCTTGCCGTTGAATGCGGTGTCTTTTCGTATAGATAAGAGTGGAAAAACTGTAGAATCGTAGATCTTTGTGAACAGGAGCAGTAATGCCTTCATAAAATAATGAAAATGACACAATAAAATGATAAACCGGTAACCTCTCCCGTAAGTGTGCGGGGCCTTATCTCATGACCTTGGCTGTGGCGGATGATTTATCTATGCGGCGACGGAGTGTGCGAGAGGGTACCTTCCCAGTCCTCAGCGTAGGACGTCTCCTCTGCCTCCATCTCGGGGGAGACCCCGTCGATGCCCTCGATGAGCTTCCCCTCCTGCATCGCGCGGGTGATCTCCTTCAGCTGGTGCAGCAGTTTCTCCTCCTGCTCCGCAGACACGCTCTTTATTCTGCGCGGGGCGGGACAGGGAGAGCGAAAGACAATGAAGTTGATGGTCTCGTGCAAGAAGGGCGTAATGCTCAGTTCCCACTATCACGATTTGCGGCACGATTTAAATCGTGGTCTTAATCGTGGAGTAATCATGGTGATCCTACCAAATCTTGAGGTCAGTCGTGGCAATCGTGTTGATCCTAAAAATGTTTTGGAAGGTTCAAAAGTTTCCGACGATCGACACGATTAATTGTCAGTCGTGATCGTCGCATCACCTCGTGCCCAAACCTGACATTTTAAAGCCGCTTTCACACTGGACATGAAACAAATTTTTCGCAAGACAGATTACATTCAAAGTCATTGCAAAGATTACATTCAAAGTCAATGCAAAGACGCGAATACACGCGTTTCGCGTGTATTCGCGTCTTTGCATTGACTTTGAATGTAATCTGTCGTGCGAAAAATTCGTTTCATGTCCAGTGTGAAAGCAGCTTCAGAGAAGTTCCACGATCAGCTACGAATGGCCAATCGTGGTGTTCGTAACGGAGCGCACGACAGTGGGAACTAAGCATAAGTGACATTTTACAAATTTTACAGGAGAACCAAAAAACTGCCACAGCACCACCTGTTAGCTATATGCTGAACTATCCATGATAGAAGTATAGTACTTGGTAACCTATTGGGATGCCTAGGAGACATTTTCATAATTCTTAGTAATTTGGGAGATAATTAGCAAAAAGCACTTCAGCCCATTTAGCATGGGCGAAGGTGACCATTTCGATCACAGCTGTACCAATGTTAAAAAGTCATTTTAACCCCTTTAGGACAGGAATTGAGACTCCACACTTGGTCAGGAGATGAGCTAGTCTCAGTTTTTTTGACTGATGTGTCACTTACGCCCTTCTTGCATGAGGCCATCGCGGTGGTGCAGCAGAGAGTGTGTGCGGTGTGCGGTTTCAGAAATGGTCCAAGGAGCCGTGTGCGGACAGCACTACACGCCACACAACGTCCGCCTACCACCTGGGGCTTAATATCTGGCCTCTATTTCCACTATTAGGTAGGGCTATTTTCAGAGACATGGACTACTCTTAATGCTGGACTAAATAGATTTTTGACGGGAAAATTTCATTTCAAAATTAAATCTGGCCCATCGCAACGCTTAATATGTGCCCGTGAAACTGGCTCATTGCCATAGAATATTAATATTAACAATATTTACCATACAATCACAATACAGCATTAACATTAACAATAAAATCTAAACAAAACCAAAATCAGCACTGTAAACAAATGTGAAATCAGGGTACAACACGTATTAGTTGAAGCCAGGTTCATTATTTTGACATGCTTGACTGTGCATAAAGAATAAACATGTAACGGCAGATGCCAGTATAGAATAATTAATCAGCATTAAATACGTCAATAACACGTGGTAAGTTTGCAAAATACTTCAGGGTGCAATAACTACAATGAACTACAGTACCAGTCAAAAAATTGGAGACGTCCAGTTTTCAAACGAGCACGCTTGCAGCACGTAATCCATATGTGCGCCACTACATGTCCCTGCAAAACGTTCATGAGCGAGCGACTGAATGAGACACCACAATTTTCAACACGTACACCACTGTGGCAGTTTGAGCGCGATTGGAAAAAGAAACTCCATTTACAAAAAATATCTACGTGAATTCCTCAAAAGAAGCAGGAATTGTGAAGCTTCCACAGCTGTGGAGCACTTTTGATTTGATTTTCCTTGACCTGATTTGCTTCTCCTAGACCTTTGTGTCCAAATAGGCCCAACTGAGCTTGGTTTTAATTCACATTTGGAAAGAATTTCCACATTTTCACATTTGGAAAGATGGAAAGAATTTGTTCGAAAAACTTATTTATCCAAAAATGGATGTTTATTAATCCCAAAATTCTGGGACACTATCCTGAAAAGTAAATCGTTATTTTTTTTTTATTTCTGACTCTTTACGCCTCACCTTGCTCCATTTGAGGTTATTACAGAGGTTTAACCACTTAAATTCATCAAAAACAGAGCACTAAAACTCTAGTGAGGCTTGCCCAAACTTTTGACTGGTACTGTAAATGTCAAGTCAGAAAATTGATCAAAAGTGTTAGTTTTTCTAGCGTCAGTGCCTGCTCTGTACAAGCATCCACTGTGCCAAGGCTGCTTGAGTGTTCAGCAGGTTTTTAGTATGTAGTTCATGAAAAGATATCATAAAGCCAGCCACCTTCAGTAAAACCATAAGAGTTTGAAAAAACCACACTTTAAGTACAAGCCAAAACTTTTGCATTAAAACAAACTTTACTTTTCGATGATCTTTAGGACGTTCGCTAGAGACAATATCAACTCCAGACCTGTAAATATACGGTAAGAGAAAATGTCATGAGGATATTGGCCGTATGTTTGTCATACTTAGCCTGTGTTTGGTATAGAGTACTGTCTCCATAAGTTCAGTTCCTTGGTTCCATTAAAAGAGTGCAGGGGATATAGAAGAGAGGTGAGACACCAAACTGGGGCCACAAACCTGTTGGGGCTGTGGCCTGCTTTAGATACGATCCTCTCCATCACCTCCTCCGTTTCCTTCAGTTTCTCTTGCAGCTGCGCCAGCTCATAATCAGCTGCAGGCAACAAGTATGATCATAAACATAAACCCAGCACTGTGATTTCACATATGAACCCTCAGTGGCCGCAAGCTGGGCACAGCCGAATTCAGTGTATCTCATTGATAATGTCATGGCTGTGATTGGAAGTCAAGAAACTTCACAGATTTTAGTTCTTCTGTACAGACACACCTCTAGATTTCAATCCCTCTGATATTTCCACTATCCTGGGCTGAACTAATAGTTCAAAGCATTTGTGTTAATGAAGAATCTCATTGACTCAGTCAAACGCATGATAGAACAAGGTCAAAGTAAATTTTGGCATTGCCTTTAGTTTTGTATTTGTCTGTGCTGTCTGAGATTGTAATTATAGTTCATGCTTTCAACTATCATGCTGGCAATGATCTTAGTTTACTGTAATTAGCGTTTCAGTTCTACGTGCGTGAGGAATTGATCTATGCCCTAAGGAAAGAAATGAAACTGTTTTACAGATGTTAAAGTTTTGAAAGCATTACTCATGACTTACTTATTTTTCTCTTCATGTTTTCAGACTTCAAGGCAGGGAATCTGCTCTCAGGCCTAGTAATTTTACTCTTGGATGTGATCTACAAAAGAATTGCAATAAAAAGTTCATCCATGAAAGCAATGCCTGAAGCCATTTAGACCTTTTCTCAACTGTAAAAGCATAATTACCCTTTCAAACTAGTTCTGATTAGGCAGCATCAAACCCTTGCCTGCCACTGTAAAAATGTCCCGCTTTTAATATATTCTGTACACTTCAGCCGCCCTCATTAAAACGCATATCAAAATATGAACATTCGCATTGAAACTAATCTATTATGCAGTGTAAATGACTGAAAATTATGTGCTTATTCATTCTCAGCCGAGTGTTTCTGACCAAAACACCTACTGCAAGGTTTTTGGCCAAAATGATAACACAGGTATGCCTGAAATTTGCAATTATTAGTGCATGGGAACTCTGTCTTGGGTTACAGTTTCAAAGAAGTTTTGATGTTCTGTGAACATTCTGTAGATAAAGCAATCAGATATGCATAGTCAGTATGTTTCAGTTCTCAAAGACGCAACATCTAAGACAGATGGATACTCTAACTCCAGCGATGGGACCTGTAAGCTCACATGCAGACTTTAAGCAAGACCTTTACACAAAACATTCCAGTTGACCTATAAGAACCATGTTATTGCAGGTTGTGTCCTTCCAATCTAACAGCAGTACCGCTTGCCTCTCCCTCCTGTAAACCTCTAATTGGCGGATTGAAAAGTAGAGCTAGTATACTCCCATGTGCGAGGTTCTCACCTTAAACAGGATGTAAAGAATATAGAGGAGGATCCCGAACCCGTAGATGGGAATAATCTGCCCCATTAGGTTAGATTTGCCTCCGCCTCCGATCCCTCCACCCTTGGCCTTGGCAACAGCCTCAGCGCTGTGCGCCCTCGAGTAGGGAGACCCCGCCCCCCACTGGCTATCAGGCATCTGCTGCCGGTGCATCATGGGAGGAAACCGCCCTGGCCCTGCTGCCAATTAAAAACAGACACAGTCAGCACACAGGCCATAGGCAATGAATAGCTAACATCAAAAGCATCTAAATTATTTGTGCTGTAATGCAAGCACTACCACCCTAGGCCTCTTCCCAGTAGTCTCCAGGCTCACTCCACTCGTGTACTTTTTGCCCACTTCTTGCTCTGCTAAGACATTTCGCTTGCACGACCTGGAAATCGATCATTATGAGACTCCATCCATTAAATAATCATTCAAAGAGTTTGAGGACTTTTCTATTGATATTTTGAGCAGGGGACCCCGAGAGTGTCCTTCGTGAGAGCACTTTCTCAGAATGTGTGATATGTAAATGAAAAACCTGCGCATCTCCGAGTCTCCATCTGCTGTCCTGGCTTTAATAATGAAGTTGGAATGAAAAAGGATACTCATAATCTCAAATTCATATTTCCCCAATATTCACATCCTTTATTTGCCCCTACAAATTTAGTGGAACTAGAAGTACAAAAAAGGTGCAACAAAAAGAAGAAGGAGGGAAAAAATACAAGTTAGTGGAACAAGCTTCTTGTTTCCAGTCGGCTCTCTTGGTCCACAGCACATCCAGGACCATGGACAGCAGCCACAGTATAGAGCTGCTTAGAGTGGACAACTCAGGTCCGACTTCCTGTCATTTTTCATTACGAGAGGGGTTGCGGGTCAATGGGATTGCATCAGGGCGCTTGGAGAAGCCCTCTGCCAAGGAGATAAGGACCCATTTCTCAGGCAATAAGCCATCGGATCCACCCTTACAGACATGGACCGGAGTAATCCAAACCCAAAACCCCATGTGGTCCACAGGATTCCGCCACCTGACTCGTGTCCATCGCCTCACGCACTCCATAGCTTGTCTTCAATCCTAAGGCCTTTTCCAGTCTCCTGCCTCCCACCCACAGCAATTTTATAATAATTTTCTTTTTTATTGAATATGCCTGGGGAGCAGAACATAGCTCTCCTTACTATGCCAACCTCCCAAGAGACCCCCCTGCACATACACAGCTAAGTCAATTGTTTCAACTTGCAGTAAAATAGGTGTTACATTACTACATTACATAGCTCTTTCATTTGCTTAGGTAAGATAATACGACTTTTCATTTACTTGAAACTATTCTGGAGCATTTAACATGAGCACAACAAGCACAGTTTAACAAATTTTCAAAAATCTTGTTTTTTTGTCTAGAATAAAAATTACTGAAGCGCAGCGATTGAGACTGCACTCCAAGGGGAAACAGCAGCAACTTTCACTGATTTTTCAACCTCTTGAATCGTGTAAAATCTTGCTGTCCAAAACCCTGGCGGTCTGTCACAATGCTGATCTTACTATGGACGCAAGACAAACAGAATTGATGGGTAGATAGGCATGAGGAGGGGGTTTGGTGATAATGGATGAGGTGACAGACACATCTGGTTGAGCAGGGAGAGGGCAAACACAAGCAGCAAAATACATTAAATGCCGTAATAAATTAACTTTATTTACAACGAAAAAAAAAAACTTGCATACAAGCCAGAGCACAAATAAGAAACAGAGCCCATACGGGTGATGCTAATAGTGATTTAACAAAAAATACAAGCAGGACAACGATAGAACACAAATGCAGAAATGAAAATACCATCATCGCAACTATCTCTTCAATAAGGATGTGATAATTATGAAGCTCCATTGCTATTCTATTTTGACGAGTTCACCGACCAATAGCTAATGAAAACTGCAACATGTCTAATCAACGTTATTTTAAAAGTCCCACTTTTTAAAATTCCGAGGATATGCTTTGAATTATTTAGAACAGTAAGCAAATTAAAAGAGCTGCAGTTTCGAAATTTTCATCTGCGAATCGAAATGGTTGACAGGGTTATTCTGAAGCCTTACCCTCTGGCTGCCCTACTTCCTTCTTGCCTCTGGACAAAAGCATTTTTGGGAGGAGCAGAGAGGCACAGAGGACGAGACATGACACAAGCGTAACCTTCTGAAATGTAGACATCGACATTTTCAAGCGGATGATTGCTGAAACAAATATATGATATCGAAATTGCTAAAATACACGATTTATTAAGTGGGCAACCGCATCCCGTTGTTTTCCATCCTCTAATTCCTGCTTTCCCCGGAAACGGAAATATAAAGCGCAATCTCGCTTTGGCAGGACAGCTTTATTGTGGTGATGGCTCTAATTCTGCGTGCATTTTTGGTAAAAGATCCTCATGTCAAATATTTTCTTGACATGCGATTCAAAATGTGAGAGGTAGCGTCCGAAGAAACTATTTTGATTGCTTTTGCACACGATAGTAGTCGTCATATTTTCAAGTCGCTGTCCAACAATGCCTCTGAAGTCTGCTTATTTAACTGTTAGCCCACTAATAGAATCCATTGGTTTGAACACGATAACTATTGAGTTGAAATACAAAGTTGTGCTGAATCTCGCCGCAGTCGAGTGATCATGTTTAGCGAGAAACGACCGTGTTTCCTGCTGAAACGTTATTTTTAACGTTACTTGAGCATGCGAAAATTGTCGCCACCTAATTCCTGCATTTTGTGTAGTATGCACACGATGGGATCAAGCTACTGCTTGAACTAAAATATAAAAAGAAATCCCCTCCGCCTTATCAGTACTTTAATAATTACTTTTCGGCGTTTGGATTCCTGATAGGTAAACATTGTCGAGATGTTGTAATGTTCCATTTCGCAGGCAGGTGGCAGTGCAGGCATCGGAGTCGAGCAGTTGTCTGTGCGTCAAATTCACCCCAAAATCTCATAAATGATTCTAGCAATTTAGTTCTCTGTCAATAATAATAATAATAATAATAATAATAGTATTATTATTATTATTATTATGAATTAATGTTATCGCAAAGCAACAAGAAAGTCAGGAAATGTAATTCTGTTAGAGAAACACCAAGCATTTTGATTCAATGATATGCTCTGAATTAGCTAATTAAAACCGATTATCAAAGAGCAAGTCAAAATATCTAAAATGTTTATTGAAATAATTTTCATTTGTCATGCAAATTTAAAGTAGTTAAGTGGTGTAACGCACTCAAATTTATTCCTCTTTAATTCAAAAGTTTTGGATGTGCAATGTTCATCTCAACACACCAACAAAGAAAACTGTCGATATAAATGCATAAATATAGTGTGTTGTGTACTGCCTTTCTTGTCAGTTGGTTGTTATCCATTAAGATATGGTCAAGAGACTGCAGAATGAAAGTTTTTCCTTTCAGTTTAATACCACACATGAGCCCCCATCACTTTTGTAAATTGTATATGGTTAAAAAAAAAAAAAAAAGTAATTTACCAAGACATCGTTTACCAAGGCCTTTGATCAACTCCGCGTATTGAGAAATTTCAAAGCATTTTGTATACATGATTAAAAAAAAAGCTGGTGGAAAGAAATACGAAATAACTGCCATTGCTGTACATTATTGGCTGTATCCCTAATATAATCTTTTAATCCTGGGGAACAAACAGGCGACTATGTACTCTCACTGAGAGGAGGGCTCATGATTCAATTATCAGTACCAGCCAGGGTGTGATTTTAGTGCAGATTGTACCAGCTGTGCAGATGTTTACTATTGCAGATAGTGATATGTTGCTATTTCCTGGCACCGCAAACTAGTGTAAAAAAGCAAGTGCCACTGCTCGTATAATTGTGTGGGAGTTAAACTTCTCAATGCTTTTGACTCTGCTGTTTCATGTTGCTGTTCATAATGAAAAAACAACATTTGAAAGACATTATTCCTATTGTTTCCTTTATATATTTAAGGGCCAAGCACCAAATGTGCAAAGCCACCTATTTGTCTTTGTTTTTGTGCTTCCTTTTCTTCTTCTTTTTCTTCTTCTTCTGTAATGGAATGCTGTGGAAATTGATAGCACCATTAGGTGTGAAGTCATGAAATTTGGTACACAGGAAGCCATTACACCAGTTTTTGGATCTCTGTGCTCCAGTGCCACCATTTAGGCCAAGTTTTACATTTCTGGTCATTGCTTCAAAATCCTTTAATGAAAATTCAAAAACTTGATACCACTAGGATCCTAGTCAAGCAGAGTTCAACACATCCTATTTTTAATATTATTACCTAATTCGATTTTCTCCCATATTGAATTTTCTGACTAAAGGATTTTTTTTATTTCCTCTCACTAATTCTGCGCAATCTTCACAAAATTTGGCTCTGATGATCTTGACTATTCCTCATAAAATTATTGTGTACATTTTTTATATTTCTCATGGTTCAGATAAAATTTAACAACAAAATTGATGGTGCAGATGCCTTAAAAGCAACTGAGATCATAACTAAATAAATCCTTCTCTGCCGCCAAACTTAAGACATCTTAAGGACCATATTGTGTGGCGTCACAAAATAATTGGTATCAATTCACCACTAGGTGGCACTGTAATTAATAAAAATGTGAAATAGGCAATATCTAAATTACTGTTTGACCATTTGACTGTAATGTTTTTAATGAACTTAAGGCAACTTGCATCAAATGATTATGATTATTAAATTGAGTCCTTTGGCTCATTAAGGCCACCATTTTTAAAAATCAGAAAAAAACGACATTTTTCATACTTCCTACACCATTCAACTGATTGGCTCCAAATCTGATGAATGCTATCTGGAAGGCATCTAAAATTAGCCTATAAAACATGGCAGTCATCGGACATAGCACGTGTGCATCATCTTAGTAAAGATGGCATACAGGAAGTCAGATGTAAATGCTGGACTTTTTCATACAGGAATTGCAAAATTTTCACAAATGTTCGGAAAAAAACTCCTAATCAAGTCTCCTGTCTCAGACAGCTGCTGGAAATTTGATGATGCTGCACTGTTAGAGTGACATAAATGCTCTACTTCTTTATATTCACATGACAAATTCTTTGCATATGTTCAGAAATACCTTTGGATGGACTCTTTGGTGGAAAATCAACTCTTATTTTGTCATATGGGCCACAGAGAGTGGCCTTTGCTTGGCCCCTGAAGCACAGCTTGCAGCTTTAATCAACGCTATAGTTGCTATAGCTATAGGCCTTCCCTGAGCTTCCTCGTATGCAGTGTAATAGCCTCACTATTAAGTCATTCTCATGGAAACCTAAGGTCTTTGTCGTTAAAAACGGCCCTATTACAGTAAATTCTAGAAGTTGCAGTGGTCAGGGTGCTGACAATGTAATATGTTCTCACTTCCTTTAAGTCCAGCAGAGGATGTATTTCATATGGAATTTTACTGCATGTACAGCCAAATGGAGACATACATCCGTCCTATAAAAATTACTTTAGAGCTATTTCATGAAAGTAGAGAGAATAAAAAAGGCATTTTGAATAGTTTTGAAGACTAAATATGTCATTTGCCAGTTTTATGAATACATAGGACCTACTTGTCACAGTCATACAATACATATAGTACGTGGTCAGAATTGACTGGTTGCTGAAAAACACTCGTGCTCCAGCAATGGTTTTTCAGTCTGTTCAGTTTCTTACCCAGTGTTAATGACTTAATTATTCTTCATTAGGCCCAATTAAATTGCTATAGACCTGCTGCAGCAGAACTCCAGCAATGTCTGAACCCTAACAACAATGTGCCAGGCATAACAGAGTGAGACTACTGCCATTGGTTTTCAATATAAATAGCCTATGCTTGGAGAAATGTCTTTCTATTATTATTGTATAAAAGCCTATGCCTGGGTCCACTGATTGTTATGCCAACAGCAAAAATATAGCATTGACTCTTATGAAACGTTCACGCTCCTGTATGTGTTTTGAGCGATAGATTCACACACATGGCAATCAGCGCACCTTCACCAAACAAAATTGCTTTCAGAAATAGAAATCGTTTTCTTTCTCTATATTCATGCAAGTGATTTGTTGTGCAATGTCACCTTACCGGGTTGTAGCGAACCAGGTTTACATCAAGTTTTCCCCCCTCTCCCCCCCCCTTCTCTCTCTCTGCCTCTGTCTAAATCAGTCAATTTATTTCCAAATTGCAAGTGGAGTGCAGAAACAAGGCCTTTTTTTCTGCCCCGGCCGTGATGAAATATTAGATCAATGCACCTCTATGTATTCAATAGGTTTAATTTTTATTTGATATCGATGTGGATATGCTGCTTGAGAGTGCAGTGAAGGACATACTGTGACGAATCTTGAGCCTTTGTATTCAGGATGACTGGGAGTGAACTGGCTGGATTAATGGGTCAGAAGTGGAGCTGAGATACTGGCCAGCTCTTGAGTAGCTGTGCTGTCACTGTCGGAGTGAACCTTATATTTATTAGCTTCGGGAGGGAAAAATAAAAGTACAGTAGCTGTGAGGCTTTTGAATGATCCACTGGCCGTAAAATACCTGGGAGGCAGAATTTTCCTCAGAGCTGCACTTGCAATTAGCGTACTCTCCTGAATACTTGCAGTCAATTAAAATGTCAGTGTGTCTATGTGAAACGCCACTCAAAGTGGTTAACAGAGGCACTCCAGTGAAATATTAGGCTGGTAATGGAAACCTTTGGATATTGCAGGCTGCTGCCAGGCTTCTGCGATGGCTCTGCATTTAAACATGATTGGACAATGGTGGTATTTGTGGCTGAATACCAATTGTAACAGATATGAAGGATGATTGAGATGACAGTGTGAATGGTAATCACCCTTCAGAAATTGGAAGATGCTGGCAATTCAGGCAACCTCAATTTAGCTAGCTTGCTGGATCGCACACCGACTGCTCTAGTCGCACATATTTAGGTTTATTTTAACTGAGAAATATAGCATTTAGGTTTGTTCTTATTGCACTGTGTGACATGCTGTCTAATTCATAAATATTATCGGAAGCATTCACACCTAGTATGTCATTTGGGGAAAAGGCCTTTTTTCGGTTGTCCATCAGCTGATACTGTAGCATTATGGTCGATTGTTACCATCAGTTCTGAACACCGTTCTGAATAATTAGAACACTCATCCCTTTCCTATTTCTTGTAGGCACGTGGGTCATAAAACTTCAGTCAATATTAGTCATTTTAAAAGTTGAGTCAGTAGTGTTTATATTAAACATAAAGCCCAAATAATTTCCATTTTCCAGAAATGCATGACTAATACACTGATTTAAAAAAAAAAACGCTAATCTCAGTTCATGTACAGAACAAAAGTAATAACCCCTACAACCTGGAAAATAAATAGGTTTTAAAGTTTTTGATTGTGTGATGACTATTATTGCAAAGGTTGAATACAATCTATATTAGAACTGTCACTGAAAACAAATGATTAATGTCATATTTGTAAGCAAAATGGTACGCATGATATTAACGGCTAATTAATGAAAGTGTGTTTAATGACTTTAAAGTTTATGATTTTTTTTCTTATTTGAATTGCTAATAGCTTCAGTGAATCACTGGAAGGTTTTTTGAAGATGAAAGAAATGCAGTTTTGTATGTATGAAGGACGTGGCAGATTTGTAGGCAAAAGGAGCATGCAATTTAAAAACCCTCTGAACAAGAAGGTGGATATTGCGTTTTTATGTGTCATTGAATCATTGTAATATGAAATGGAAAATCTTGAGAGGTTTATAGAATGCCATCAAGGCCTATGAGCCAGTCGTTGTTCAGGTGACAAAGAGTTAATTGTGAACATCTATACTATAGCAGAATGAGAGACCAGGAGAAATCCCACAGAATGAGAAACCAGAAGAAAAGGTATTCAGATTTCTATTTTTTCATATTGAACCACTTTGACTGAGCGAGTTCATAAGTTTAATATGGTCTATTTGAGCCTGTATTGTGGGGAAAATTGCAATACTATACCTGGGAAGTCACAAAGCCAAAATTGTGCACCTAAAAACAGTCCTGATGGTCTTTACCTTCTGAAGGCTCACTTTAAAATAAGACAAGGAGATAAAAGCCCACGTGTTTCCTGCATTTTTCCTGGGGTACTTCTGAACCCCAATTTCCATTACTAATAGATGATAACAATGCACCACGAAAGCATGAGATTTTCTGCAAATTATGAACAAGTTAACTTTGTAGTGGAAAGTGCTCTATCCCAAAGGACAAACAGGCCCCCGAATGTTAGCAAAATATAATTAAGCAGAGGCATCTTTAAATGTCATTGCAGCCTGTGCCATGTTTCAAATTGTTCTGCATCAACAGAATTTAACGAGATGGCGGAGGAATCCATTTCCTGCATGCTCGCGATAAGCCCCACATACAGTGCAGCACTTTCATTGATTGCCAAAATAAAGCATTTTGTATGCAAATCGAGGAACGGAGTGGCTAAGCTGATTCAGCCTCACGGACACCAAATAATGGCCTTTACAATTAATACTTTAGCATGCCATCCATTGAAAATTTCAGCTCCTATTTAATGGTTATAAAACATTTACACACGTCCAATAAAAGAGGCGAAAACTTGTGGTGTTCCAGCGGATTAGCACGCAAGCCAAAATAGGGGTGCAAGTGCCAAAAAAGGCCCGGCATGTTCTTATTTTTCCCCGCACGCCTTTGTTTTTGTCTTATGATCCTGCACATTTTGGATTAACTGATAATCTTTGAATATGAAGGACGGTCCTTTGCTCTCCTGGGTGGGGGATGTAAGGGGGGGGGGGGGGGGGTAGGGGGTATTGGGGGATTTAGGGGAGGATTGGACATGTGGCTGCATTGTTTCGGTGGTATTGCATTCTTGTAAACACATTTGCTTTGTTGTCCTGATACATTTCTCCAAGCCTGTGCTTGTATTGCTAGTAACCCTTTGTGGGTTGCAGTTACATAGGTGTGTATGCACAGCAGGGGAGGTGTCAGGAATACAGGTATGTATATAAAGGTGGTGGGGTGATCGCATTGTGCATGCGGTTGAATAGGGGTAGCAGTGTGAAATCTGAGAGAACTGGTTCATCTCAATGAAGGTGACTAATGGGACACCTGCTGTTGTTTTCCCCTCTTGTCACCTTAAATCTGCAGCTCCCATCGCCCTGTATGGTGCCTTCTGTCCCCTGCCCAAGAGTCAGCTGCTGTAGTGTCTGTTACATGCACAGGTATGCTGATCACAAATCAAAGATGAGTTCAGACAGCATTGATTCTGGGCACAAGCGTCTATGGGTGACTAAATTGGTGCCTTTGCCAAATTTTACATGTGAGAAAGCTCACATTCTGCTGTTAAACTCCTTGCACGACACTTCTAAGTCAAGAGAGTGCTAGATGCGATCAGTATTCGGCACAAAGGTACATGTGCTAAACCTTCAGTACAACTGACTTTGAACTGAGCACAGCAGAATTCAGTTTTCATGATGTTGGAGAATCTGTATGTTTTTTTTTTTTTTTTAAGAGTGAGCCCTCAGTGGAGGATTTTGCATGATTTAGCTCTTAAAACTGCAGTGTGACTCGTTCATTCACTTGTCACGTGACTGTCTCTGCTTTGCATTTATATTTCTTTCCTCCGGAAAGTGAGTGCGAGTCATGCGTCAGGCACTCTGAGTGTTTGATAGGAGCTGAAAGGGTATGTCAGTCTACTTGACAGCGTGTCTTAACAGGTTTGGATTTGTAGCATAATCGTGTTTGGAGGTTTGGGTATTGAAGGTGACAGTAAGCTTTCCGCTGTTCAAGGTGGTAATGCATATGAATGACAGCGGCTGTTCGGCAAAGGCTGCCCAAAAATGCTGTCCGTACGGGGCGTAATTATTTTGCAGGTCTTTATTTTAAATGTTGGGACACACCCATCCCTCTCCTCCGTGTGTCAGGCTGTGGGATGGAAGGTTGTTATAAAGACTGTGAAGCACTCTCGTCAACTTAAATGCCATGTAGTTTTTTTTTTGTTTAGTGTGCTCATCGCCGCCTTCCAAATGTCAGGTAGAGGAAGTAATTGAGTCGTCCTTCAGTCTGTTGAAGTGGAGCTCTGGCGTGGCAATGAGGCGGTCAGAGCTCTGCTGACAGGAAGAGGCTGGTGGAGATGTCATGTGACGGTGGGGTTGGGGGAAGGGCGTATAGGGGATTTTTTGGGCCCCTCTTCGTCTCTTGCATTGGCCAAACATGGGCCTTAAACCTGGCAGCAGCTTCTTGCATTGTGGCCGTTTCTCCCAGGTGCTTTTGCTGCTGAATCTACTCTTCAGATCTCCTGACACAGGCTTTTTGAGACAAGCAACATAAAGTGGAGCCTGAACCAATGCTGGGATTCATAGGTATGATGGATGGGGTGAAATCAGGTATCATGAGTGGTGTTTCCCTCTCTCATTGTCCAGAGTGCCTAATTGAGGCTGCCCCTATAGCAGAGTTCACCTCTCGTTATAGCCTGCCCACACCATCTTTACTGGGAGTGGTTAGTTGAGTCTAATGCAACTGTATAATTTGTTGACAACAGCATTTGCTGCAAAAGGGTTACCCTGGGCCTGTATGGGGGAGGGAGTTAGGGTAGAAAGTGTGGGGGGATGGGGAATAGGTAATGGCAGCAGAATCAGCTCTGACCTTCTGATGAAGTGGGACCCAGGAGCCTACAATCCCCACTATGCTGGCCAGGCTGGAATTTAGGGCTGAGAAAAGTTTAGCTTCCACAAATCCCAATTGCTCTCAGTGGGGAGCTGCCCCCATGCTTGTCCATGGCTTAAAACCAGGCTGGAGGTCAGTGGAAGGATACCTTGGATAGGTTTCAGGATATGGTGCTGGATTGGAGCACAGTGTGTGAATTACATCATGAACCATTTTCACATTGTAGCAGAACTATTCTGTTATTCAGCACCAGTGGAAAAGGCGCAAAACTCTCAGCAGGAACAAGACAAAGAGCTGGTGTCGAACTGCACAACCTTGAGAGGGACATCAGTTGGAGGAGAACACACACCTGCATTGAAATGTGGCATATGTTTATTTTTACAGTCAGCAAAAATCCCAGTGTTAATTCAACTCCAGTGGAGTTTACATGAGACCAACCCATCCATCTTGGACTCAAATAAACTCTATTGGAGTTGAATTAACACTGGGATGTTTACTGCATATAGTGCTGAAGCACACGCAAATTTTTGAAAAAGTACTGATTGTGTCAAACAAAAATACCAGTATAGGGGTATAAAGGTGTGGAGCAAACTGCCTCCATGGGACCAAAGGAATCTCCCATCCATATTGGTGCTACCTTTACCAAGGTACCTAAACTGTGGAACAGTTTTTCTCACTTGAGAAAAAGTTGCACAGGGAGACTGGAGAACCATTCAGACTCAGCACAGGCAATATGGCAGATGTAACAGACAGCAACACAGAAGGGATGGATATCACCCTCACCCAGATGTGCCTGAAGTTGTAGGTGTGGCCCCAGGATCCTGGAGAGATCACAATGGTGCAGAGACACTATTTCAAATACTCTTGCACATTTTACTCCAGAGAGTGGAAAGTATTTTTAGCATGGGGTGCTACTGCTAATGCCTCAATTGACCTATTACATTGTCTTGTAGGGGAAATTTTGAACTTACTGCATCAGAGTGCTGATGGTGAGCACGCACACCAAAGGTTTGTGCAGAACCCACCATGGAATCAGGGCAAAATGATACGGAGGAGGAAAAATTATATCCTATAGAGTATAAATATGATTGAACAATTTCCCTTAGTCATCCATTACTATGGTTAAGACAAAATAATACAGCAATTATTGTGTGACAGAAAGTTGTTGAGCTTTACAAATCTGTAAATGGCTATAAGAAAATAGCTGAAAATGTGAAAATACTGATTTTGATTTTCAGGAAAATAATGAAGAAGTTTAAGGTATAAGGTAATGTTAAAAATCTGCCTGGAAGAGGATGTTTCTAAAGCACACACAGTGAGGGAGATGGTTCAAGTGGTAAAGGAAATGTCAAGGATCACAACTGGAGAATTGCAAACATTAATTATACCATAGGGTCCAAAAGTCTGCAATCAGACACCATCTAAATCATGATTCAGATGTTGGGGTGAGTTACCTGAAAAAAAAAAAAACCTTTGTTGTCATCAGGACACAAACTTAGGCACTTATATCAAATATTACTGGAACTTTCAAGTGGATGTTTTTTGGTCAGACGACACAAAAATACAGCTCTTTGGTAAGAAACACTAGAAGTGAATCTGGCATACAAATAAAGATAGCCATTCCATAAAGAGCCCTATCCACAGTGTGAAGTATGGAGGCCAATCTTTGGTGCTGTTGAGCTTCATTCTCACCCAAGGCCCCAGACAACTTGGAGTTGTGCGAGATTTCATGGATTTTGTCAAGTATAAGCAGATATCAAATGAAAACCTGATGGCCAGAAACCTTAAACTGGACCATGGTGGGATCTTTTAATTGGATAATGATCCAAAGCATGCATCAAAATCAACTCAAAATGGCTCAAAATCGAGAGTTTGCTATGGCCATCCCAGTCCCCTGACCTTTAATCCAATGGAATACCTCTAAAACAATATGAAGAGAAGAGTCCACAAACTTGGACTGATGAATTTGAAGGACCTGGGGAACTTCTAGATATAGGAATGGTCTCTGTTGCCTGGTCATATCTGAGTGTGTAACCTCATTACACACTATCAGAGAAGACACATCTCAGGAGAGCTTTTATTTGGCAAAGGGAGTATTAAGTGAGGAGAATCCAGTAATTGTGGCCCACGTTTGAGAAAAATATTTGTTTGTGATAAATATGACTTTTTTTCTTTCAATCATTGTACTAATACTAGGGTTTTTTTGTTAATATTTTGAAATAATTATCCAGAGGGTAAAAAAAGGCATCAATGCATAACAATTTTTTTTTTTTCATATTTACAGGGGGCGCCAATATTAGTGAATATAGAAATTGCACTGAACCCTTTAGGGGCAGTAAAATGAACCAATGGAATGAAAGCAAACTCTTTGGAGAAAGCATGAAGGAGATGCAAGTGCATGTTGTAGCCACAGGTGCTAAGAAAGATGTACGAGAGACAATTAAGAACCCAATGATCACGGTTCAAGAATCGCAGTAGTTGGGGTCATCAAGTCTATAATGCAAGTATAACAAGCCACCTCCATAACAATAAACTTTTTGGAAAGGTGGCATGAAGCGATCCCTTTGTGTGCACAAGAAACAAAACCAGCATTGGAACTATGATTGCTGAAGTCAGATTGAAATTGATTTTTTAAATCTTTTTTGCCTTAAACACTGTCAACACGTTTGGTGTCCGATGAGGTTTGCTTGGAGGAAAAGGTACCTCATATACACAGTCAAATATGGAAGTGGGTCATTGATGTTTTGGGCTTGTTTTTTTTTTTTTTGTTTGCCTGGGGTAAAAAAGATAAAATTATAGGCCCATTTTGGACAATTTTGGAGGAAAATCTGATGGTCTCAGCCAGGAGGCTAAAACTTGGTAGTAGATGGATTTTTCCAGCAGTAAAATGACCTTAAGAATACACAAAAATGCACACAGAAACAGTTAAATGAAAACATGCATGCCCTGCCGTGGGCATCAGTCTCTGTGCTTAAATCCCGTTAAAATTTTGTAGTTGAAATGGGTGAGGGCAGTTCCTAGGTGCAAACCCAAGTATATCAATGATCATGAACGTATTTGCAGGGAGGAATGGCCAAAAATTCCTGCATAATAATTTCCATAATCTTATTCAAAATCATAAAGTCGCAGCTTCCATCTTTGTCAGGGGTATTTGGACAGAATAGTAACTCTTTGGAGGCAAAAAATAATTTTACTAAAATATTTTAACCATTTCACCAACAGTTGCCATAAAAATGATGACTTTAAAAGTTGTATTCCTACTGCATTACTTGGAAACACTGAGACAAGAATGAATCTTTTAAAAAAATAGAATATAGTTTCCCCATTCATTTGAACTTTAAGGTCTCATATTGTAACAATCCTGTTGTTCATGCCCTAATAGCAGTATTTTGCACATCAAACTAGCTAACATATAAAAAAAATGAAACATATTGTATCAGCATTGTCGCTGTAGTATTCTTGTGCTGAATTCTTCTGTTGCAATGACTTGTTTCAATTCAGTGCCCCTTTTGGCATCACAAGGGGAATAATTTGCATGGTACTGCCTAGTAGAGGTCTATGTGGTGCAAATTTTTCAGTCCCACCATTGTCACTTGCGCAAGGATCTATCCTGTGCCCAGCCGCTGCTGAAAAAAATGTTATATTTTGTCCCGCCCACAATAATTTTTTTGTCCTGCCTCGCCTCAGCGAAAAAAGTGAATCAGGTTTTCTGTATGCTGTCTTTATTTGTTGCCGACTTGAACATAAAATTTTTGAATTTTTTTTCAAATAATAGCCAATAATAAACTGAAATAGCTCTAGGCTATATGTGGTGAACTAAGGAAACCATGCAGCATGGACATACATGAAAAAATGTCCTAATTTTGGGTAAATATCAATAAATCTTGTCTCTAACTGCCTGATGTCAAAGTACTTGCTGACAAACTAGAAATAGCATATGATGGTGACCTGCCCCTGAATCTTGCTAAACAAACTTATATTAATAACTTAGCTGCTAAAACTAATGTTTCCTATGTTCAGTGGCTGCAAATTTACTGATTTTTGTTGGATATTCAAAATCACCCGAGATTGTATCGAGTTATGCTGGGTCCTGACAACTAAAACGTGTAATTTGGGAGAACAATGACAATTTTTTCTTTTCTTCTTTTTAGAAATACCCCAATTAGTGAACTGACAAAACTCCATTGACGTCCATTAATTTTTTTGTGTGCGCATTGTCTGTCTAATAGACACTACAGGCTAAAATATACAAACTTTTTAAGCTCCAGCTTTTGTCTCTTCCTCTTTGTTTTGTAACGCGAAGCAGAGTACATGCTCTTGGACAGAGTGAAACCAGGACACCTATGATCAGTGAAAATATCTATAACTTGTTTCTCCCACACTAACACCAATATGACTCTTAACAAAAAAAATGAATGCAATTTCAGTGGTTAACGATTTCAATGTAGATATGTGTTCTCGCCAGTCATCTTTCCTACCCTCTACAGTGAACATGTTGGTGCTGTCTTGCACGATCCCGCATTCCACAACAAAAAATTGTCCTAAGCCTCGCACCATTGCTCCGGGTCCCTGAGGACTCCCACTGGAATGAAGACCTCAATTGCCCAGAAGTCTATGGACAGGTTGCGATTGTGGCCACCATTTTTCACTTCACGCCACAATGTGAAGAGCTTCATTTTCATTGACATACCATCCTCTCAAAACCAGAGACCAGCTGCAAATGTTGAATCTGTTTGTTTTTTCTTTACTGAAAGCTTCAAAAACTTGTTTTACAGACTCAGAAGAATTGTTTCATATTAAGTTGTTAAAATAGTATAACATGGGACCATATACAAATAATAATAATAATAATAATAATAACAAACAAGTTTATATGATGCCTATATCAAAAGGAACTGACAGATGATCTTACACTTGGCAGGAGTAAACTACATTGATGAAGGGTGGAATTAAAGGCATTGCTATGTGGCCTAATTTAAGGATTATGTCTTTATGTGTTTCTTCATTATGTGTTGCATTTTTTTTCTTTTCTTTATTCTCTATCCTGAGTGCCAATAATTTAGGACCTGACTATACGTAAGAACTAAGTAGCCAGCTTTTTTGTGACTTACTGACCGAGTACACAGCTGAGCTCAGTATACGTGTGGCATTTCAACTTGTTTGTGTTGTAATAATTTCATTTGTTTCCATTAATATTCGTAGCATGCACATTAAGTCTTTGGAACTCTGTTGACCTCCTTTCTCAGGTCACATTTTTCCACCAAAAGGTATAAACTTCAACTCTCTGTAACAATTTCAATTTTCTCTTGCTACTTGCAGTCAGAAAACAATCAGTTAGCATTAGCAGAACTGCTGGGCTGGTTGGAAAAGTGAATCAGCCGGATTGGCCTTAAGGCCATAGTGTGCGACTTCCTACTCTGAAACATTTCAACTTGACTAATACCAATTTAACTCAACTTTCTTCCCTTCAAAACACAATTTATATTGAGTCATAGAGTAACTCCTGGCGTAATACAGGTGAATGCTGTTTGAATCCAAGCCTTTGTCACAGTGTATATCAATATTGATTTATATCTCTCTATTTATCACATTGCAAATACATAGCTTTTCTACTGTCTCTTAGATATAAGGATACTGAAGCCTTCAGACAGGTTAAATGAGTGTTTCTCAAGCTTGCAATAGACACAAAAAAAAAAATCGGTAAAATTGAGAGAATTTCTCACATTTTATACCCTTCACATTCCGCCCTTACTGGAGGACAGGAGTCTGCTCTCATGCCAGCACTGCCCTTGTTGTTCTCTTATTAAGCTGCGCAGGCAAGAAAGTGAAAACAAATCCAGCTAACCCCTTGACTCCTGTTCTGCTGCTATTGATATTTTCTGAACAGATCAAAGAAAGTGAAAATTGAATTTTTTACATCCAACCAAGAAATATGATATGATTTCAAATGATCGTACTGCACTTGCCAAACAGTGTCTATAAACTGACATGCTTAGGGTGAAGATTTTAGCATTTATTGCTGTAGAGAAATCTATAGTCTTTACTAAGGGCACAGCAGGAAAACAAAACAGTTGAGCATATGCGCTTTTTTATGACAGGAGTTAATAATCAGTCACAATGTTTGTAGCAAAAAAAATAATCTTTTTAATATTTTACTTGTGATGCATCACATATTGGTCTGTTATTTTGGGTAGCCAACAATGGTCCTGGGGATTTTTTTTGATAATAAGTATGCAATTAAACAACTAATTCTGCTGTTAACTCACCTCACCTTCTTGGTGAGAATAAAACGCAGCACACACTGTAGCTCTCTAGATCAAGGTTGTTACCCCTGGACTACAGGATGCAAATGTTTTTTATTCCAAAAAAATAAATGCCACTTCCTTTATAAAAACTGCGTTTTATCTGTTTCCCAAAAATTTCAGACTACACCCCCACCCCCCAACCGTCACCCCACAAACCACTGAATGATCCGCACCAGGTCAGCACTGTGATGTTTGGACTGCACAGCTGGTGAAGGCAATTGAACAGAGTAGGGGCTACTGAGTAATGAGGTAAGGCAATATGCTGCAAACTAAAAAAAAACTGCAGGGCAATGATATCTGAGCCATAATCACCTCACAGTGTTTTCATGATTTAATCCAGGGTGCATTGCTTCATCACATAGGTACATGCATCTCGATTTCATGCAGATGCACAATTTTTTATTTTATTTTTGAAAATAAATATCTGTTACCCAACTTGGAGCAGTAGGCCTATATGTCCAATTCACACCAAATTCTGAAATGAAGCCTCATTCTGTAAATACCCCCGCCATTTAAGGGGAGCCAGAATCTGAGTTTCTCGTCTGACGGACATCTTTTCCCACAACTGTTTTTAGTGTTGTAAACTGTGGTTAGCGGACCTTGCACAGAACACTACTGGAGCAAGGCCTTTGGACCCATGTTTTCCAAAATAAATTTACCCATCCCTCTCCCTCCAAAATTGTGAATCTTCAAAGGGAATAGGTTTCCTTTAGCCAGCTGTAAACATGCCAGGGGCTCCGCGGTGCTGCACCAGGAGCACTCCTCTGATGTACCTGATAGTGCTTTTCACAAACTGCACAGTCCCGCTGGAGTTCGCAAGCAGGTCAACAGTCCCCACTCCACAAAAAAATCTCTGTCCTGCGTGGGCCTGTGTGGCAAACTCACAGTAACCTGCAGAACCCAGAACAAGCGTGTTACTTCCGCTTCACTCTGTGAGGTTCAACATTATCCATCTTCTGTGGGCATGTTCTCATACCACGCTGATATCTTGGCTTGATCCTGTGATATCGAAGCTATAATGCTTAGCCTGCTCTTTATGGACCAAGCTATCTGGGCAGCCTAATACTGGTTTCTCTTGGTAACGAAGGTCTCGTTAGCAGGCTCAGTCTACCTACTGTCGCACTATCTGGGCTGAAAGCTTATGTGGCTTATTCCAGGCTCCACTTGTTCCGCTGAAGAGATCCTGAAAAGAGCTATTATGTATTAGGGGGTTTGAAATGTCCTTCTATAATGGCAGCCAGCCTTTTCATTTATACATCTGCATTAATGACATTATTATACTACTGCCTTCAGCCTCTTCACTCCCCTGCCAATTCTGTACGCGTCAGTAATTTTGTATCCATACAGTGCACGTTCTGATGAGGAGATGCTGTCTACCGGGGAAAATGGCTTGTAGTAATCTGAATCTTTGAAAGGCTTAATAAGTGAGAGTGAAGCTAGGGGGTCTCTGCAAGTTCACTAAACCTCTGTGATACTGGGAGAGGCTTAATCAAAGATTGGATTCCTGCTTTAAGTTTCTGGTGGCGTGACAGAGGATCTCATGATTGAACCTTTGAAGGCGGCGATAAGATCATAGAAATGACTTTCCCCTTCTGTGCGCCAACATAGAAGGCCTCTTCATTCGCGAAGCAGCGATTCTATAAAAAAAAAGAAATTGTTATATAAGATGGCCTAATGAAATATGTGAATGCGGGCGGTGGTGCAGAAGAACTTTGATGTAGTCATCAGGAGAGCAATCGGGAATATATTGGCTGGTGCTACACCATGCTTACTGTAATGCCTGAGGCGCTACCTGCCTGGCCATAAACCAATGTTTGCATCACTTGCCCCTTCAGAGGACTGAACGGGGAGGAGCAGTTTGGAGAGATCCAGTGAACTCTGGGTGATACTCTTCAAATAATATTAAGTTAGTCGTGGTGAAGTGCTCTCTGATTAAGCACTAGGTTCTAGGATATTTTGGAGAGAGCTCAAAGAGTGAGGTAAAATTTTGAAGAGAGCGTTTTATATCCTTAAATGCAAGAAACATCTTTTTTAATCCCTTTCTGGAAGGCACCAGCACTGAATGCAGTTGGGGATCATTACCTGCAATGTCATCTTGAGTGACTCATTTTAAGCTGTCGAAAAGCTGCCGCCCTCTCCATTGAAGATGGAAAGCACTTCCACTTGGCTATAGCAGTAAAGCTATTGGATGCTCTGTCCCTGCAAACTTCTCACCATCTTTTTTTTCCCTGTATTACACTCTTCTGTGGCAATCACTGAATAAAATGGCTTCCGGGTTGAAGGGCACGCTGCTACTCAGATGAAAACCCTCTCCTCTGGAGTGCCTGGGAGTTTTTGCCTTGATGCATTTTACACAGGTCCAGATCCTGCATTGACTGGTTATTTGCGACCTGTGGAGAACTAAGACAGCGATGGTGAAAATCAATCTTGCCCCGATGGCTCCCTACGCCCCCAGTGCCCATTTTCATCGTGAATACCCGCGGTGCAAACAAACAGGCTCAAACAATGCGATATACACCACATATCAATTACACTAAATGCTTCAGTATCTATACTTCACTGTCTCAGACACACAGTGGTTACAAGGCACACAGGCTGCAGAAAGATGATAATGGCGTTGCATTGTTCTCCACCATCTGGTGGCTAGATAAGGCTCGCCTGTACATAGCCGATAATAGGAACAGGCATGGGGAGAGCTTGGTGTTAAATATTTCCTTGGCCCATGAAAAAGGTTCCATTAAGTCCACTGACCCCAATTGAATATTAATGAGCTAATTAACAGATTTAGTGTTTCTATGCAATTTCTGGAGGGGCACTTTTTTTGGAGTGCTATTATTTTTTTTCTAATTATTTTTGCACTTTTTATAATTGAATCTTTGTCGCTGCCAGGATCCCAAGCGTGCCTTGGCATAGAGGGAAATATTTTAGTTCATTTTACTATTATTTTTTAATCTCTGTCCAAAACAGCAGCAAATGTTGTTCTGCAGACCGTTTTGGTTCTGAGAGGTTTTTTTTTTTTTTAACGCACCAGCATCTGGAATCCTGCTGTTTATATTTAATTCAAAAACGACCCATCCATTGCATATCTTCATTCACTGATTGTGCAGAAGAAAGTACAGAGAAGTATCAAATTTCAAAATAGTGATCATTCTGGTTGCAGTCCACTGCTCCACTTGGCGGGAGTCAGAGGATCAAATTGGATCTGAAAGGTGCTGGTGATAGATACTCTAATCTGCTGATGAAGAGAGTGCACACTAAGTGACACTTCTCTGTTGGGAAGTGGAGAGTACAATTACTAAGAAAGAAGAGGTTGTGCTGGTAACCTTGACTGGATAAATAGCCTGCATTACATAACATATATTTTATTCCCTGTTTCAGCTCTTGGGATAAGTGCGATAAGGGGGGTATTTGAGAAAGTTTATTCAAGATGGTTGCTGAACAGTCATCAACATTAGGCCGCCTGAAAACTAGAACACATTTTTTTGCAAGTTAGACAATGCCATTTGATGAGTAGCAGTGCGTTCTTGGAAAGGAAATTTAGTCAACGATCTTTTCTACGGTGAATGATCTTGGCCTCTATTTTTTTTTTTTTTGGAACTCAAGGGGTACGGCCTTCTTTGCAGTCCTTTGCTCTGACTGACTGATATAGCTTGTCTCTTGAAGCATGGCTCTGAAACACTCCTACTGTCAATGTACTCTGACTTTAATTCTGTGAATTTAGACTTTTACTTGTCAAACAACTTATTCATGAAAAAGGCAGTTATGTAAAGCTATACTGTTATGGGATCCAGAATATTTCTTGTTGTACATCCAAACACCACTGGCAGTTCTTCTTAGCGGGGGTTAATACATTAATATTTGAGCTATTTCATATAACATCAGCTCAGGCTCTTAAACCCCACAAAATGGGACTTTATTAATTCACATTAATCAGCCTCTTCGGAATATACTGCCGACATAGAATTTTAATTGATTGTTTGGGATGTGGGCTGAGCTTGGATTCATGCATGCGTTTTATCACTACAGTATTGATCTTATAACCCAATATTGGCTTTGTATTTTCAGCTGTTTTAATTAACCTCTGGTTTATTGTGGAAGAAAATTGCCGCTGGAAATACAGAGTGAAGTCGTCCCATTTCTTCTGAATAAAAGCCCTATGGTACAAAAACAGCGATGATCAGTAAATCATGTCCTCACGGAGGTGCTTTTCGGTAAACCTGCAGAAAGATATATTTAGTGTATTTAAGAAGTACCTTAGGCAATACATCCCAGAACACAAGACTTTCTGTCTTTTGTTGTTAATCACAGACGCTTTTCCCCCATGGCAAACGGGGAGATTGTTTAAAATGATAGTGAATATCTTCACACTGGAAAATTAGTCTCGAGAGGTTTCAACTCGCATCCTACAAATTAAACTATTTTTAAATGTCTCAGGCACTCTGCAAAGCCACTTTCTACTGCATTGCTTGCACTGTACATTCCCTTGGCAATATGCAATGGTAATCGCTCAATAAGCATGTTATTGAGTGTTTCAGAAATGGGGCCTCTGCGGTGAGCAGAACCTAACGTTTTAGCCAGGTATAGTCCGTACTGCAACTACTGTATAGCACCATTGAAAAAACGTGGCACATAACTTGAAACCATGGCGTACACCCACGCACCAGCAATTTTTTTTTTACATTGAGTCGCAGCATATTTTGGCCCTGCTTCTCTGAATTTGAATCACCCTATTTAGCTGTGAAATGTGAAATATTACAGAGCTTGCGCGATAATGCACAGATACTTTTCAGAAGCAGGGGGAGAGATGTAAAGGCAATAACTTTTTTGATAACTGAAATGTGATTATTATTTCATTATGCTATCTTCAAGTTATTAACTTTATTTTATTTATATGTAAAATCCAATTCCTTCCAAATAAAAGCATCCATTTCCCGTGGTTACTTCACCAATATAACTTAGAGTAATGAACTCATTTTGCTGTTCTATGGAAATTTTGGCTCATTACAATAATTTTGCCTCGTACACCAGCCACACAATATTAAGAGAAAAGCCCCACAGTCATGAGCCAGGTTATTATGCTATACATCACAAACTGCATTAGGCTAATAAAAGCTGTCACCAAAAGGTTGGAAAGTTTCAGTGTGTGGCCCACTGGGTTAATATATTTTCTCTATACTGTATATGGAATAGCAATATCTCAAGCCATATTGTTACTGCTTGCTGGAGTCATGTTTTTCTGCCAAGTGTAGGGATTTCAGCCATTCTGTAATTTCCCCCGTTTAGATACATTTTCCATCCTTAAACCTGCACCCAGAGGCAAACAATACTTTCTTATCAACCAACAAAGCTACTTGGTGTTTTCTTCCACTCTCACTGGAAATATCAGTATTGCAGTGAATTTTCACTGACTGACTGACTGACTGACTCTGTGAATGGCTCCTGCAAAATCATAACAACATCCTGTTTTACCTCTAGATAACAAGTAGGTAAGCTGTATCCCATACTCTACCTTGCTCATGGTTACGAGAGTTTGTCCTCTCTGATTCTATTAAAAAAACAAATAAAAGGAATGTTGGCATATTGTGATGGCAGCTATTGTTCCTAATTGAGAAGTGAGGCTATGAAGAGATAACAGAACAATACATTTAAATAATTTAATCGCAAAACAAGAATTATTTCAATTTGAAATGCTTATATACTGTGCATGCACCTGATGATTGTAATCCAAAATGTCCCACACAGCTGCAGTGTAATGCATGTTGATATCCAAACACACTTGCAGTGAATAAGGGTAAAATAAATATGAAGGATATGTACAGTGGGGTGAAAAAATTTGGGCACCCCTGGTTTAAATGTCTGTTACAATTAATCTCCAAGTGATTGAAAGCAAACCAGAACACTACAAAGTTAAACATGACACCTTTCTACAAATTTAAAAGCAAGGGTTCTTTTTATTTAAAATTTTCTGAGTTTTTAAATGATAAGAAAGGAAAAAGGGCCCTTTGCAAAAGTTTGGGAACCCTTTTGGATTATTCTTTGTAACCTTTTAAAAATATGATTACTAAGGCCCAGACCCAGGTGATTTACTCCTTTGGGCTTCATTGAGTCAGGTGAATATAATTCCAGGGTTGAACTATATATTCTGAAGTAACTCCATGCCATCTAAAGTATCCGACTCTGGTGGCTGTTGTGTCTGGTGTTAAAAACCATGTGCTCCTCTAAATAATTGTCTAAGGATGTCAAAATCAAGATAATTCACTTCCACAAACAAGGAGAGGGCTACAAAAAAAAACTCTCGCAAAATTTCAAACTACCCATTTCTACTGTCAGAAACATTGTAGGAAAATGGAAAATAAATGGAACAATTGAAGTCAAGGCAAGATCTGGAAGACCAAGAAAAATTTCAGATAGAATGGCCCAAGATCTGGTGAGAAATGCTCAGAAGAACCCACACATTACTGCAAAAGAGCTGCAAAAAAGAGTAGCAGACACAGGTCTAGTTGTTCACAGGACAACAATACAGCGTACCTTAAACAACAAAAACCTACATGGCAGAGTTGCAAGAAAGAAGCCTTTCCTACAATCTCAACACAAAATTAAGCGTCTGAGGTTTGCAAAAGAAAACTTTGAGAAACCTCAAGCCTATTGGAATAATGTGCTTTGGACTGGCGAAACCAAAATTGAACTTTTTGGCCACAACCAAAGGAGGTATGTTTGGGGAAAAAAGGGTGAAGCATTTGTAGAGAAGAACACGTTGCCAACTGTTAAACATGGAGGTGGATCCATTATGCTTTGGGGTAGCGTAGCAGCTGGGGGCACAGGCAATATTGTGCGGATGGAAAGAAGAATAGATTCCACCAAATATCAAGACATTCTAGAGACTAATGTTCAAAAAACATATTAAACTGTCAAGCTGGGAAAAAAAAATACTACTTTCTCACACATTCAGTGTTTTTATACAACATTGTCTTAATATTATGTTTACACATATTAAGAGTCTTGCTTGGAATTCTTCTGGCGCAATGATAACGTTAATGCTAAGGCTTCACATTTTCCATATCCTCGAAAATAAAAATAATCAGTTTTCCTGCAAAAAAAAAAACTAAAATAAGTTTAAGTGACAAAAGCACATTCAACATTGAAGAAAAATATGTTTTGTACAGCATTACTTTAAAATATTCAAGCAGTTTTTCTTAGAGTAGCATTACGGCAAATATAGGAGTGTAGAAGTTTTATTACAAAATGACTTTTCAATATCATTACTACATTACTAAATTTGAGGACTGATCATTCTAACTGTGTATGCCATTTTATGACGCAAAAACGATAGTGAAAATAGTATTTAAAAATTGTGTCATAATAACCCTCAGCCTGACTATGCTCTCCCATAGTTGCAATTGTATAGCATTTTTCAGGTATGTCAAAATATGTTGAAATTGATGTTCTTACCTAGTTAGCAGTCCAGAGATAAAAATGTGTTATAAGTTTTATAACACAGTTTTATCCGCAAAACAAACAAGCTTGGAGAAACATCACTAAATCGACTGTGACATAGACGTAGCAGCTGCACATCTTTGTGAATTTCACTATAATTAGCTTTTTTACTTACGATGTAGTGCTGCTGATTATACTCTAGCCCTTTAGTAACAAAATAAGTGTACCCACTGGCAATTATGCGCTGATGTAACAGAACAGTACGTGTTTTAGCTTATCAGCCCTTGCTCCAATATAGCATGAAAATCAAATTCTTATAATTTACACAGACTGCCAGTGGTCTGAAGCTTCCAAAATATTGATGCGTATGGCAGCCATGGGATAAATTTTTACGAGGAGGTATTGTTTCAGTGGTTTATGACAAGAGGGGATTTTGGAAGCGACTTTATTAGGCATATGTAATTTCACAACAGTGTAAGGAATTGGGAGAGTATATTGGAGTGAAAATTTAACAACAGTTCTGGAGAAAGACCTGAAAGAAGAAAGTCATAAAACTATTGTAAAAGCGAATGCAACCATGGGAATTTCCATGGGAAATTTGGACCCTCCAAAATTGTATGTTGAAACATGCATGAACATAGCAAAGAAAAAAAATCCATAAAATATTCACTTTTGGCCGCATAATCACAATATTTGAACCTGCAATTATTTAGTTGTCTGGCTGTGGCTGTAATATTTTCCTTTGCTGAAGAGACTTGGTCACAGTACCCCAGGGGCAGATGAAAACAGAATCTTTTTTCTGACTGACAAAAACTTACATTTCCAGTGCTGTCACTAAATTTGGGTAAAATTTTCCGCAATTCTGACTATCTGAGAGCAATCATTATTAATAGAGCAGACTGGTGAGGAAACCTGGCAAACTTCAAGGACTGATGTTATCGGTAAGGTTTTAGCTTGGCCACGTGACTCAGACCGTGCACACGGAATTCAGTTTGCGTCAGGCTAGGACATGTTATGCGATTAAAGTGCAATATTTTCCTAGTTTTTCTTTACTTAAAGGATCGTTTACTATCAGCCTGAGATATCAGATTATGAAACCCGAGTGGTCATTTTCGTTTGGCTCCGAAAAAACGAAAATTACTACTCTCATTTTACACTTTTGATATCTCTAAATCCTCTATTTATTAAAAAAAATAAAGCTTTGTCATGCAGTTTTATTGAATGCTTGCACAATAACTCAAGAATTTCCTGTAAGCATAGTAAACTCTGCAGCAAGTAAAGTTTGTTGTCATTAAGAGCGTATGGCGCTTGCCGAAAACTCCATATAGCTCCCCGTGAATTTTAACGTAATAAGCCAGAAAATAAACACGGAATTGGGAAACTTTCTACTTAACATCATTAGCCGTAGCTGTACATTGCTCCTCCAATTCTTCATCTTCCTCTAAGATATCTAAAATCACTTCAATTTTGTCACCAAAGACAAATAACTCGTCCACTCTCGCCACAATCTTGGTTTCTTGTGCATGGTTGAGGTCACGAGACTGGTATGTTCAATATCAGGGAATGCTCTATTTTTTGGCCCTTCGAAGTTTGCCAGCTTTCCTTACCAGTCCCCTCCGTTAACTCTGGAGCAATCTACTAAGTGTCACCTTTCAAAGGAAACCATGATTATGTGGGTTGTCAAAGTGATTCAAGAACAGCAAGCACTTTAGTTTGGGAGCTAATTTGTTCAAAAAAAGACTGGACTTAAGGGGTTAACCTCTTCACATTTATCGACAAACACCATATCAGGGCATGTTACCCTGCTTAAAAAAGTCAGAGAAACCATTAGGCAACCATTAGGCATATTCTATTGGTTTTTAATGGTTCCTGGTGGTTTTGTAATGGTTTCTAATGGCTACTTATGTTTTCCTAATGGTTCGGTTTGTTTTTCTAATGGGATTCTATTACTTCCTACACAAATCTACAGGACTTTAACTGGTCCCTACTCATGGTTCCTACAGGAGTCTAATGGTTCCTACAGGAGTCTTAATGGTTCCCACAGGAGTCTAATGGTTCCTACAGAAGTCTTAATGGTTCCTACAGGCGTTTCTATACCAGTCTAATGGTCACTATACAGTGGTCTAGTGGTCACTACAGGGTGTAGTGGTCTCTAATGGTTCCTAATGTGATGGAGGAACACAGATGTTATAGCCTTCTTTGGCGATCACATCTGTGTGATGTCTAGTGGGTCCTTGTGTAGGCTATACAGTATGTTTGTAGATTGCAGTGTTCAGTGATTTCATTTAATACATTCCAAGATCACCTTTGGCCTATTGTGATTAAATTTGTGATTAAATCATATTTGGACTTTTGTGATTAAATCATTGTTCATGACTCATCCATCCAAGAGGAGGGAAAAGAACACAACCTGATGGTTTGATGGTTCATGTTCTGAAAAAGTTTAATTAAAATCACCAACTGCAATGAGTTGTCACGCCCCATATGTCCTGTTCCCAATTCGGAGGGGAAAATATTCCAATACATACACAATTACACATATGTATAGACATGTCTCTGGTGCCCAGTGTTAGGACTCTGCTATAATTTTTGTTGCAGCAGTAGGTTTCTCAGTATGTTTTTCTATAGTTTTAGATCCTAATGGGACCAGGTTTCTAAGGGTTTTAGCTCCTAATGGAACCAGTGGCTTTCTAATGGTATTACATTCTAATGGAACCAGTACCTTTCTAATGGTATTACTTTCTAATGGGAACAGTAGGTCTCTGATGGTATTACATTCTAATGGGACCAGTAGGTCTCTAATGGTTTTATATCCTAATGGGACCAGTAGGTTCCTAAATGTTTTTCATCCTAATGGGACCAGTAGGTTCCTAATGGTTTTACATCCTTATGGTTTCTTAATGGTTCCTAATGGGGTTCCAATTCCCATAAGACCATTAGAAACCTAATGGTTCCTAATGTTTTTTTTCTAATGGTATTCTACTGGATTTTTCAGCAGGGTAAGCCTCTCACCTTTCAAAGCATAATTGAGTAGTCCACTTGCAAAGCCTTCTAAGTCAAGTTGGTCCATTTTTTAGAAAAATCTGATTTTTTGGTAGGCATAGAAATTATCTTCCATAGATAACAATTTTCACTATACTGAAACTATTAGCCTTGCAGACATAATCCATGAGGCAATTCATTATTTTTTTGAAGAAATGACTTTGATTTTGCAACACAAAGTTTTGACTTAGCAGGTTTTGACGGTGTTTAAACCAGCCCCATTGCTCAATAGGTGAAGGTATTTGACTCTAGACCCACTCTACATGCAACTCATTGCTACAGACAGTAAAGTGGTTGAATAGCTGCTATGACAATGACAACATAAACATGAGTCCATGGGTTCAAATCCCCCTTTTATAATATCACTATCATCACACTTTTCTGAACTGCCCAAACCAGTTAGAGTTAGAGAAAGCAAAAGCTGAACAGGCTATGAAAGCTTGACTGTGATTGGTTCCTTCTAGCGAACGAAAACAGAATCACGTTTCCACATTGGCTGAAGACTTAGCAGAATTTGACAGTTTTCCTCCTTGACTTGGCGGGTTTTGACAGAGTTTTGCTTTTTCCATAACAATTTATAGCATGATTTAGTAGGTTTTGAAAGTGGAGCTATCAGTGGGACATGCACAGGTGCCTGAAAGAGAGGCTAAGGGAGATAACTCATTTTTTTTTTCAAAACTTGACTTAGCAGGTTTTGTAAGGCGACTCCTCAATTGCTCCCAAACTCATTGAATATTTCCTCACTAATAATCAAACAATTTATACACTAAACAATCAAGATCAAGACATAAGCATATTAGGAAATGGTTAATTAAGAAATGACAGAGAGATCGCCACTAGGCCACATTGACATGTAATACATGTAATATTATAAGAATGACAGTAAAACAAGTCATTAATTAATCCAAATTAATTGATCCAAACTCGGGACAATTTTACAACAAAATTGTTTTTCGGGCGGCAGAAAGAAACAAAACATTTTTTCGTCATTTCTAAAAACTTTTTCTTTTATTAAATATTTCAAACAACCAAAAACAGGAAAAAGGTTTCATGTCATATGCACTTTAAAGGTTTTTCTGCTATTTTCCTGAAAGCTGGCAACCACATAAACTCTATGGAATTTTAGGTTTTCAAACACTGGGTTATTGAACCCAGTTACTGCCCAATTTATTTTGATTTACAACATTTTTATTATACCCCCGACGAAATGTCGTCGGGGGTATATAGTTATATACCAAGAATTCCGTCCGTCCGTCATTCCGTTATTCTGTCATTCCGTCCGAAGACATTATTTTATCTGATCAACATCTCGAATATTATTCATTGGATTCTTTTCAAATTTGGCACACATATTCTCTACACAGGGAGAGGTGCAGTGCAAAGTGTTGGCCATCTGGCATGATTTTTCACAAAAATATTGCCGTTTTCCTGTTTTTGGACTTGTGGGTTCAATGTCAGTTTGTCCGATCGATATTGCAAATATAATACAATGGATTATTTTCAAATTTGGCACACATATTCTCTACCACAGGGAGAGGTGCAGTGCAAAGTGTCGGCCATCTGGGTCGGCCGTCGGGGGCATTGGTAAGCTCTGCTTACTTTTTTACACTTGTTACTTGAGTTTTAGGAAGATCCCTGACAAAAATGAGTGTAACTAGTTCAGGCAGGAAACTCAAGAGGAGCTACATCAGCTGACAGCAGCCTGGTAAGCTACCAGCCACGTCAGCATCAGCAGGCACACAACAATTGAGGGAATACACATCACGAGGTCTTATAGCGGTCTATTTGAAAGACGTCAAGCTCGCTCACTTCTGCTGCTGTTTGCAATGACTTTTCATGCTAGGCAACACGCTCTTTGTTTTGTTTTTTTGCTTGCCTCCTCCACCCCAGCCTCCACCTGTTTGGTTCTGCTCACATTGGGGGGGATTTTGATTTCTGTTCATGACTATGTTTGTATGTTTGCTGTGCCTAGGTAGTACATTCCTCCAGAGCAGAACCGCCGCCAATATACAATGTAATGCTTATACCCATGAATAAATTGTTCTATTTTATTGAAACGTGAGTTTCCTGACTGAACTGATTTACAGTGCTCAACTAATTTTTCTCTTTTCACCAGCCTTAATTAATTTGAACCATTGATAGGTATTTTAAAAAGCTAACCGGGGTTAGGTTTCCCAAAAGGATAGTTGCTAACTAGACCTCCGAAGAGTTAACTTAGTACAAGGCATCTTTTGGGACTTACATACTTTGCAAACAATTGCTTGTAGAACCCAGTTTTTCTAAAATAAAGACAATGGTTGGTACGTTTATTTTTTATATTTTGCCATGAATGTAAAAGGCTTTTCCCCCCTAAATAAGATAGTCCTCTCTTTGACTACAATGCAAAGTTCTGGGCGATTTTCGTTGAGCATACCAATATGGCCACACAGTCACTTCAACATTATGATGTAGTCAGCAATCCAGAAATTCTATACAGATTAGTGGTTATACTCTAAAGGAACATAATCATTCCATCTCACCAAGTGTTTTAAGACATACGACTGCAAATAACTTGTGTGTTTTTTTCTTATTTTATGGGTCATACTTATAAGGTTTTTAATTATGGTATGATTATATTTGTCACCTTTCATAATTTTAAAGTTTTCTCCTAGATTTTTGAAAACCTTTTCAAACTTATATTTTCATGTATAGGAATTCTTATAATTCTATCCACACTAGGATCTGCGATTGTCAACCAGCAAACAAACCGGAGTGCTGATTTAAAACTGTATTTACTAGGAAATCCACAAAATTACAGCTGCTTTTTTGCTATATTAAACCAAAGATGACAAAAAATTGAATAATATTAAAGTGAATGGTGAATATTCATCCAGTTGCGTGGTACAATGTCCAAGGTAATCCTAATAAATGTCCCGATACGATGATGGAATGGTTCCAAAGGAGATATCCAGGAAAGTCCAAGAATTTCTGTGTCATTAATGTAATTGAGAAGGAAAACTGTATGGCTGACGATGTAGAGTAAGAAACACAGGCTTGACTGAATCTAAGATTTGATGAAAAAATATTTTAATGTGTCTAGGAACAGCTAAATATAAGATTAACTGCCTCACAAGTCCACAGGTATTTGTATACCCAAAAGAACTTTCTAGAAGTTTCCAGTCTTCTTGATGCCTGTGTCTTATTTGAGAACCTTCCATACGTATGTAATCACTTGTATTATTGCGTCAGTGTTGTCCAGTCTTGATTACAACTTTCTGGAATAGTTGAGAAATAAATAGAATTTTCGAGACTGTTCAACAAAACATACTCTTGACTACTCTACATACATGGACAATATGTATTTTCAGAGGTGCTATTTTGATGCAAAAAGCCTCGGCTTTAACAACTGTAATTATCGCCACATTAATTATATACAGCAAGTCATTCAGTAACAAGAGTTTAAGATACCAACGCTCTTCTTCAAATGAACCATAACAAGATATTTTTAATTGCCTAATTTTCTATTTGCAAGCTGCTCTGTGCTGATGGGACCTTGTTTTTCTCATTGGGGAATGTTAAATGTGACTGTCGTTGACGTTAGAGTCCCTTAGAAGATGTCAATAGATTCAGCAGTAATTTCCAGAGAACTAACATCATGCAGCAGCAAGCTGTATGGAACCCACACTTGCAAAGAATGGAATGAAGTCACAATGCTGTTAGTCAGGCTTTGAGACAAAGCAACAAACTACAATAATTGTATTGTAAGCAGCCAATGGGCAATAAGTAATGATGCTGAAAGGTTTTGCTTTATTTCACACAATGCTTTTAGCTGTCAAATACCAGCTTTGAAACCCACAAAATGTTTCTCAGTTGGGGTAATCTTTTTGTAACAATCAATTACAATACATTTGTCCCTTTGTTGTGCTCCTAATAGCTCCTTTCAATGCACATACTAAGCACTGTCTGGTGACTATACACTATTTTCCTTTTAAACATCTTAAAATATGCATGGAAAAGCGTAGAAGCACTATGAGATGGAGGGCAAAGCATCAAATAAAAAAAAATGGGAACTCAGTTGAGGGCTCTTTCCATTGGAGAAATGGAGGCCACACATTCTCAAGACTGAATAAATGCGTAGTACATTTTTAGCCTATCTGGTGTGGTTTAAACCTTGCTTATAATGCTATAATTTTCTTGTGCTGATTTGGTGGCATTTTAATATAGGTAAAAAGAGGGCAGGTTCATTGAGGAACAAAATGGTGGAATGCGATGCCCTGTCCTGGCAGTCTGCCAGGGGGAAATCACTTGCTCTAATTAAGATGTTATGTTTTGGAGGTTCAATAAGTAATTTTGCATCCTGAATTTTAAACATTTAATTTAAAGACATTGACAGCTGCTGAAATTCGAAGGCTATGCCAGCTCTGGCAAATGTGAACACTCTGGAAAAATCTGGCAAATGCAGCACTTATACTGCAGAATTTCACAACTGCACATCGGTATCACCTCCCCATTGCATATACTCCAGTGTTTCAGTGATTCCCAGCTTACGTATGACCATGCTCATTCTTGGACAGAGTGCATAGCAACAGTTGCTCATCCAAAAGGTTATAATGGCATGACCTTGCCAAAATGAATCAACCATGCTCCCATTACCTGACAGTAATGGAAATACAGTATTCAGGATTCTGAGTTAATAAATGGCTTTGATGCTATTTTCCATATCTGTTTAACCCTTTTCAATCACAAATTTGGATTATTAAACCAAATGATAGCAGAGTGGAGATGTTTAGAGACTTATCTCTAGTTATTGACATTTGCTTGGGCATGTACACTACAGGCCAAAAGTTTGGAAGCAAGATCAAATTTGTACAAAAAAAGATCATAGTTTCATTGGCATGCTTTGCAACAAAATAAACATGATTATCATATAAAGAGTCACTTATCAGAATACATTTTTACTCAAATTATCAGGCCCATATTACTAGGCCCATGGTCCAAGTGCCCGCCGGATTGCCGTTGGCATACGGTGGGCTTTAAACCATGACATAAAGTGAATAATGCAAACTGTGATTTGTTTTTTACTTTTTAACTGAAGTTGTGACTCTTGCTAATCTTCTTAACCCAAAAACTAAGCCCCTCCTTTCTTTTGTTAACATTTATTCAGCAATGGTCTGGTAACATCAGTGTATACAGTACCTAAAGGAACAAAGAGGAAAATGGTGCATATCAATGAAAGAAAAGTCTAATCATGCAGTAAATACATCCCAAAATCCATATAATTCATACTGGTTTTTAGGAAAGGCATTGTGAACAGAAACTTGAAGTTACTTCCAAATTTTTGACCTGTATTGGCCTTGCTTCCAAACTTCTGGCCTGTAGTGTATGTATGCCTGACTTCTTTGTAAGAAGCTAGTGTTGTGCTCCTTAGTTTTATCCCACCCTAACCCTAGGAGGGGGAAGACCAATTGGACCCCATCCTTTTGAACTCTCATCATTGCATAAAGTTTTGAGCATCTAGCAAAAGTTTTCATCCATAGTGACCAATGCAATTTTGACTTTTTCACATGCCATGATTTTATGCAGCTATAATGAAATTGTTCATATTATGGTCCTTGCTCAAGGGTAGGAGGATAGCACCCTACCTAAAATCAGTCATGCTACCATGGCTACTTTGTCAGCCATAATACACTAATGAGCCAAAAGAATGTAAGCCTGTGGTACCTAAACTTGTTCCTCGGGACCTACTGTGTATCGTGCTTGACCAAAATTACAAACCAAGAATTTTAACAAGCATCTGTTTGTCAGTTAAATGTGTTTGTTTGCTTGTTTGCGCGCTCTATAGCTTTCATTTCAATACCCCATGAAACTTCATGCACAAGTAGGCCTTGTTTGAGAATAGTAACCCATAATTTTTTTGTGAAACTGAGTCAAAGTTGAACAAAGTTGAAAAATTATTTTTTGGCGACAAATTCCCTCAGAGAGATCCTGTTAAACTAATGCGATTTCAATTGTCCTTTCAAAATGGCATCATATGATGTGAAGGGTATCAGGGGGTCCCCTTTTTAGTGGTATGGGGGTAAAGTCACTGGGGTCAGGCAAATTTTTCAAAAGTCCATAATGGCATCAAAATTCATCACATTGTCTTCAAATACTGTCCGTGAAATTTTATCCGTGATATTTTAATTTCCATAAAATATTGTGGAAATCTGTTCATTCACTTCCAATTCATTTTCCCACTGTGAATAATGGGAACTGTGCCAAATTCCATTATTGTATACTGCAGCCACAATTCAGGAGATATTTTGATATAAATTGAATGATATTGGTCGCCAAATATCAGTCTGTCCAAGTGCCACACAGATCAACATCACATACCAAAAAAGGCAAAAAGAAAAAAGCAAAAAAGAAAATAAGTCTCCATATGGGCTTCAGTGAGTAATGACCACAGAGGCGGGGACCATGGTAGTCTATGTGAGCACAGGCTATATCAAATCACCAACTGTAGAAAGACAAAAGCAACAGTCAGATATCATTAAGATCATTTATAAAAATGGCTTAAGATCAAACTCCTCATATATGGACAGACTCTGGGGGGTTGAGATATGTTAATGGTATTGCTTCAGCCGTTAACTAAGTCTTCATTGTGTCTTGCTGTATGATTATGCATATGCACTGTGTATTTTTATGTCCTGGATATATCTGAGAATTTAAGTGATTGCTAAATTTTAATACCTCTCTAATCATTACACTAATGGTCATTGATTGAATGACATTACTCCATGGACTGGTTGATTGGCAGCCAGAGAGGAATGCCTTTTGCTGTATTTTTATGTATCCCCTCCCACCTATGTGTTCTGTTAACACCTGACGAAGACCGTACTGATCGAAACGTTGTGTAAATAAATCACTGCGGGAGCAACAGCTACAGTGTGCGGGTATCTTCTTTTTCTTCATTCTGATGGTCCAGTTTTACCCAGCACCTGTATTCATTAGATGTGCGTGCACTCTCTGTACCTTTTAACCATAATACTGGTCATCAGTTGCGAGCCCCTTTTCAAAGATGAATTCAAAGCCTATGGACTACATGCTTGTTTTTGACCTGCCAAGCCCACCTTGGTTGTGGGTGTGGGTGAGGTTGAGTGTGGGTGGGGAGTGATAGAAGGGTCACCCTCGACTGAAAACTCAGCAGTACATCCCCAGATGTTCTACATGGCCAGATGGTCAGCTTCCTCATTCTGTCCGTATTCTGCTCCTCCTTCTTCTAGAAGGTTCCAGTTGGCAGTAGGAGTATTTTGCTCTGTTTCTGTTTGCTGCCTAGCAATGGTTGCTTGTAATCAAGTAATCTTTGAGAATATTCATGAATATTCATTATAAGCTAGCCAATTTGAACACTTAAAGACTTGACAAAAGCACAGAGAGATCTTTCAATGGTTTGCGCGCAGAGCTGACCATCTGGTTTAGTATTTAGACTGTCTTCTTCACACCCTAGTTCCTGGGCATTACCAGTCAGTCGCAATACTGAACTTAATGTTCCACAGATTATGCAATTATTTCTGTACAGTGGCATCCTACAGCGGAGCAAAAGGCCATTATCTGAGCGGCTGAGACCATGGAACTCATCACAGCTCCTGACCTTTAAAAACACTCAGCAATGGATTGCAAGTGAGGGTTTACAGGAATCAATTTTTATCTGTTTTTAAGGTGCTCTGGCCCACCGAACACCCAGTCCAGTGTGAAGCGTGAGCTCAAAATAAAGAATAAAAATAGATAAGTAAATTGAAAAATCTGTTAGAAGTGGATAGGATTACGAACCGCCCGATGGGCCTTTGTGCGTCCTTTACCTGGTGATTAAAGAGACCGAGAAGGTAGCGTTGCTCTTAATCTAGGTAGCAAAGCAAAGACCACACATAGTCCCCGAAGATTCACATCAAAAGGGAGGCTTTTCTTTGTTTGCTTATTAATCTGTTAAAACACAGATGGTTTGCTGCATCAATGAATCATATATGAGTCATCCCACACCTGCCAGTTGAAAAGCATGTCAGAGCTGGGAGGCTGGGTAATTGTGTATTTCCTTCACTGTGGGGTTCAGGGCTAGGCCGAGCTTCCAACACTGAGGTCCTCAGCAGAATGGGGCCAAATGAACCATCCCTGTTATGCTGCTGCTGATAATGCATTGCCCTGTTTGCCTACCAGCCGTAGTCAGCTCTGGAAGTGTCAAATTTGACCCTGAACTGGAGGGTCCATTTTATTCACAAATACAGTAATGGTCCCTTGACTGGATGAGTTACCCAGCAGCCCCATAAGCGCCTATGGGCTCACAGATCTTTGGTTGTTCTGCAGTCATTAAAATTATTGTACATTTTCAACTAAAGAGGGGCATGTATAATACAGACTCACTAAGAGCCACTCCAGTACAGCCTACTGTTGTATTAATGTATCCAAAAAAGAACCATTTCATGCAGTTTGGGGTCCACGAGGTGATCATTTTAGTGGGCCTCGAGATTTAAGCATGTGGGTAACGCTGAATTTTAACTGTGTGCCTGCGGTTTGCTGACTTTTTCTGCCAATGCTAATTATGAGGATAGGTTTTGGAATTCATTTAAAGCTCTTAATTGGGTGGCAGAGGGGCATCAAATGCAACGGTGCGGATATGCATATTACGCATATGTGTCTATTAAAAAAAATGAAAGGGGTTTCTGCTTTGAATTCAAATGACTTCATAATTACCCTTTAATTTCACTGATAGCAAAGACACTGAGGCAGAGTGCTCATCAAGAGTTTGGTAATGAGAGCGCATACTCTCTGCACCCTTTGAGGACTGGGGCACCAGCAGGATGTTGACTACTAAGAATAAAGATGGTCTTAGCACTTCTCCCTTTCAACATTTTTGCTTCTAAGGCACAGGATGTGCGTAAGCTCATGTATAATGTACCCAAACTGGCATCTATTTTTCCTTGTTTTTTGAATATAGTTTTGCCCATCCCTAGCCTAGTGTCCCCCATTAACAAAATCTCTGCAATGAACTGCTCTTGAATAATTGCATTGATATGAATGTATGCCCCCCTCCTAGTTATTTATTTGTATGACTCCATCCTTCTCCTCAGCGAAAAAAAAAAAAAAAAAAAAAATTCCACGATGAATATCCCATGACTTGGTACTGTTTGGTACCATATGGAGCTAGGGGGAAAAAATTCATTGGAAATTCCTGTCACTTTGTAAAATGTAATTTAAGTTCCTGAAACACTGCATGGAGCCTGTTAAAAAGATTATAAATAAGTGGTGAGGAATAATGGACCCAGGTGTGAAGCCCATACCATAGAGGGGGCAGATGTGTGCTACAGTAACTCAGTTATATAGCCAAAGGTGCCCCCCCTTCACTGCCCAAATATTCTCTCCTGTTTTCCAAATACCTTCTGTTACCCTTGCAAAAAGAAGAAACTGTCCATTTTCCGAATAATCTGTGCTTCTTTGTCCAGAAAATGTCAGATAAAAGTTCTCTTTTTTTCAAACTGCATTTTCAATTAATCTTTTCCATGGAGAAAAGCCAGAGGGGCCGCTGCTATTTAAAACTTTTGGGGTAAGGCTGGCCAGTGGACTTCATACAAATGCAGCAATATGGCCGACTGTTTCTCCTGCCAGTGCACACCCCTTGTTTCCTTACTCTCTCCTGCAGGGGGCACTGTTCTAGTAAACATTGATTTTTACACATTAAACTTTCCTCTTTTGCTTTCTCTGATTGACATAGGCATTAAATTGTCAATTATTTATTTATTTTAACAGTTCAATAAGGGATTATTCTGTAGCTTGTCTTTAATCAAACAGTGTGCTGATTCACTGCCGCAAAAACTAGAATCATTTGTAGTGGCTGTCAAAAATGGCACCAAAATCATTCAAGCAGCCCTGTCTCATTTCTCCCTATAATTGGTTGTGCCATTAAGATATTTCATCTTTCA
The DNA here is from genome assembly GCA_029692085.1 of Gymnothorax javanicus. Classification (NCBI taxonomy): domain Eukaryota; kingdom Metazoa; phylum Chordata; class Actinopteri; order Anguilliformes; family Muraenidae; genus Gymnothorax; species Gymnothorax javanicus. Next base: position 20,592,093 of record CM056209.1, read on the forward strand.
AATGCTGTAAGTGACTTTGAACTTTTCGATCAATTAACGCATTAATTGATTTACTGTTAAGTGCGCTGCATTGGGAGGAAAGTGATGGATTTTTATTGTGCGGTAACTGGTGCATCTTCTTTGTGTGGAAGCTTCTGTATTATGGAAGCTCTCTCAGGAGAGCTGGGCTCCGCTCCTGCTGAGAGGTAGTTATTGACGAAAGCATCAGCATGCGGAGGACTCAGGAGGTTAGGCTGAACTCCACAATGAATTCCACTTCAGACGTGCTGAGGCCGGGATGACTCAAATATGATTGAGTACACCGTTTATGCATTAGCTCAGAATGGCAGCTCTGGCCACGATTCGGCAACAAACAGGCAACTGTGTATTATTCAGTACAGGCATTTAGGCAGTCATGCCAACATTTGGAGTCACTCTCAAAGCCCTTTGATGTTTCAAGATCAACATCTCACATCTCTTTTTGACTTTCTCTCAAAAACACCTTCTGAGTTTTCCTTGGGTTCTACTAGTATTAAAGATAAAAGTGTGTGTATGTGAGTTTGTGTGTGTGTGTGTGTGTGTGTGTGTGTGTGTGTTGGACGGCTGGGGGGCACTGCATTAACTTTACAGCATTAATACCTCAAGAACAGCCCTTTTGCGCCCCACCCCCTCTTATGAGAAAACTGCACATATAATGAAATCCAATTTTATATTTCATTCTGAGAATCACAATAAACAGACTACAAGCTGTAAATAAGCTTTTCAAAAAGCTGATTACCGAAGCAATTTATTGCCAAGTCCAGGGATGAGGCAAAATAGAGAGGGGGGAAAGAGGGAGGGAGAGATAGAATAAGCTAGAATGAGAGCGAGTGAACGAATAAGACATCATAAGAGAGGGAAAGAGAGTGAATAAGGGGTAATAAAAGGTAGAAGGAATGCGAGAAAGGGAGAGAAAATTGGAGAGGGAGGAATAAAGGAGAGAGAGAGGCATGTTGAGCTATTGGGGCTGTTAGGCTGGGGGAGGTGACAGAGAGAGCCTAATTTAAAACCCTTTTTTCTTCCTGGGCGCCTTGCCTTCTGTGTTATTAGCCGGCTGGTTTCAGAAGGAGCCAATCTGATCAGCTTATTTCCACATACAAATGCTTCATCCCCCACTGAAGCCTGGAAAAAAAAAAAAAAAAAAAACTTTTTTTTTTTTTTGATTGAGGTCGACCCGGCATCTATTAGCGTAGCAAATGAAGTGGAATCCAACCCTCCTCTATAATAAAGACCCATTTTCATTGTTCTGATATGTTTCCGCACAACACAGCTCTCAGACCCTGGGCTGATTACAATAATGACATTTTCCAGCCATAATAGTGCAAATGTTCCCAATAGACAGGAGCCTCACTGGCAACTTTGAGTCTGTGAATGAGTATCACTCACTGGCCTGGAGGCCACGCCACACAAGGACCATCATACAGGGGTTACAGCAGATTGCCTCTCACTTACTGCTGCTTTAAATCACTCTATTGAGCTCATTTGTTGGGTTTCAAAACAATCATTTCATGCTATTGTTTGTTCAGATAGTCGTGTCATGTGACAGAGTCTACCAACTCGTCTCTAGGTATGCCATTTACTGTGCCGCTACACTCTGAGTGTATTGAAGGCAAGGCCTTCATAAAAAGCACACTGTTAGTTTGTGACATAAGGCACCAGGAGAGATTTGTTATCGTGTGAGAGCGGCTGAGCTTCTTGAAGTGCTCCCAGTGGCTTGGCGCACTCTTCGGTTACACGGTAATTAAATTAACGTAGCGCTTTTTGTTCCATAGTTCCCCAGTAGCATCCCTCTGACCGTGCCTCTTGCTGTCACAAATGCAGACCCCCCCACCCCCCCTTCCCTACCCCAAGGCAGCCAGTTTCATATATGCCCAAGAAGAGTAGTCTATTTCAGTACCGTATTTTTATGAATAATTTGAGTCCGTAATACCATAGGAGAAGTGCAGTGCACAGCTTATTTGGTCGTTGTATAATGTGGAAATGAAAATCAGGGCTTCTCATTTTGGTCACTTATCCCTCACTGTAAAGGCCTGTACACCTCGTTTCTGCAGCAGTGGATTGCAGGATACATTTCAAAGCAGCAAATAAAAATTGGCTAAACTTCAAAATTAGCACTTCAAAGTCAGACATGATTTACAAAAGAGGGGGGGGGGGGATGGGGGGGGGGGTTTGTTTGAAAGTATGTGCGGAGAGGGAGGGGGGGTTCAGGGTTTAGAAATATAACAAGCTGTGCATATAGAACTTAAAACCAATTTCTAGGCAAATTGGTTCAATTTAAGAATGAGATCACAGAGTAAGCAAATCCCTTTTAGGGCTGGTTTATACAATTTCAGGCAGTTATTTGAGCTTTGAAATGTATTTCCATGAGTTTGTGCATCATTTGTGTGTGAGTGTGTGCGCGCGCGCGTGTGTGTGTGTGTGTTTGTTTGTTTGTTGGAGTGCAATACTACTTGCAGCTGCTTAACCCTCTCATGGAATACAGAACAACTACAAGTACCTTCGGTAAAAGAAAATCTCCAATATTAAGTTTTTTTTTTTTTTAAATATCAGGCAATAGCAACCATTTGTTTCAAAGTGGACTCATACACATTTGACACTTTTTTAAAATTACACAAGTTTCTCACTGCTAGACTTTGTTCTTCAAAAAGAGCAATGTAGTTTAGACTGAGACATTTCTGCTTAAAATATTTCTACTGCTAAAGAGAAACTACAGCTTGATTAATGTAAGCAAAAAAATATGCACAAACACACACACACACACACACACACATATGCAAAGGCATGCGTGCAGATCACCATAATCATTCAAATTGCAGAACAAAGCCAAGACTGAGGTGATGTATTTTCTTGAATCCTAAGAGCAGCCATTAGGTCAACTTTTCCGAGCCTTTTCCCTTCTGTTGCAGATTTTCGACATGTCACAGCCCACTTCTTTTAAAATGCGTGCTACGTACAGCTGTTAATATCAACAGTAAGCCTAAACCCTATTCCGTTTTCACTACATGGATATGCATTTTCATTACATTTATTTTGGCTTTTGTAGATGGGATAGAGGCATTTAAGTTTTTAATTTCCATTAAAAATCAAAACGTGTTTGCGGTTGGGAAACGCTGCTATTGTGTCATGAAGTGAGTTCAGGTTCAAGTCAACCCATCAGTTCTGAGTGTGATGTAATGAATTGTGGCCTGGTCCCACGGTCAGGCCTCTCCACTGCCGACAGATCCTCATCTGGGTTTCACACCACAGTGAGGTTTAAAGGAGAAAAGGGAGAGGGACGCAATGTCTCACACACACGCACACACTGGGTCCCCTTTGCCAGTCAGACCTGGCCCTGTCCACAGCTCCATGGCTGTACCCCACCTGCCCGCGCGGGTCCCTCTCTCCTCCTTTGACCCAGCAGAAAGCATTAGTCACGTTAGGCAAACAGGACACACTCTCCATCTCCGTTCTGATACATTTATGGCTGTCTAAACCGCACTGACAGAATAATTGCAATTATTCAGCGTGAACAATTTATTCGCATAATGAATCCAGTCGCCATGGCGAAGATAATTAGTCAGAGAGGAAACCGAGAGGGCGTCTTGGGTAGGGGAGGCGGGGGGTTAGAAGCAGACGACAGCCGCCGCGGTGGTGCTCGGCGAGGTCACTGCGCCCTCCCCCAGGTGGAGAGCCAGGTGGGGGTTGGCGTGGTTACCGGTCAGAGGGCTTACCTGTTCTCCAGAGAGCTGAAGAAGAACCCACACAAGCCCTCCCACAGTTCATCACCAGCCAATGGAGAAAAGGCTGAGTGTGTATTCAGAACATCTCATCAGTCTCATCCCTAGCTACAGTACATTTCTTGGGTACAGTTTATGGAGGATGGGTAGGGTACCTTGAAGCGCAAATCTCCACCCCTTCATATTTAGCCATGTGGATGTTGAGGGCGGAGGTGCATTTGTTGAGGCACTTATCTGTCAGGTGGTTTTTGTTCGTGTGTGCATGTGTGTGGGGGTTATGTGCAGTTCTGTCCGTGTCTGTGTTTTTGGGAGTGTGGCTGGGGGTCGGGTGCACACAAAGGCGTGCAGAACGGCGGGGCTGAAGCTGCAGCTGTGCACCGGTGTGCTCAGGTCTGTTCCACTTTTTAATTCTTCCTCTCAGAAAATGAGCAATTGCTGGCCCCGTACCGTAGCCCAACAGCCCGCCTCCGTAAATCAATCCAGCAGCCGCAATTAAAAAGTGCTCTTATGTGTCGTAATTGCCGTCTCGCTAATCCTTTATTTGCACACCTGCCGGTGAGCCTGAATTTTTAATGAATTTCTAATTAATGCACATTGCAACACTTGATTTATTTGTTAGCAAATTGTGTTGCTGGTCTGCTTACCGCCAGCGTGAGTGCTCTCAGCGTATCTGCCCAGAGCCAGGCGCTGCTTTCCGTTAACCCTGAGGAAATGGGATGAATAGTGCTCGTGTGCCTCCATTATATAAAAAGAGAGGTCGGTTTAACACATGTTGTCCTTGCGCAGTTGTAAATGCCATAGTTGATGTGGGCGAGGACGGGGGAACATTAAATGTTAACGATAATTTGAAAGTTGTTCTTTGACGGTCATGTAACCTTGGCGCACGTATTAGCCTTAGTCACCTTGCAACCGTAACCAGCCAATGCATACATCCGTAAAAACGAACGACTTTATTATCACAAGGGTAATTGCTGCTATATGGCATTTTTTTTTGCAGATAACCCTCCCATTGCTGTTGGGCAAGTTCAAGACACATATTGGTCTTATTCACAGAGGCCCCAGAAAACCAGAGCCCATAGCAGAAAAAACTCAGAAATCATTCCCTCATCTTCAATAAAGGGCAAAGAAAAAAAACCATCCTTGAAAACATTGACGATTGCAACAAACAGAAATGAAAGATGGATAGTTCCCGATATGGAGAAAATGATTCGCATTCAATCACTGACAGATCGATACAGGCGCATACGGGAGCTCTTAATTGAGTCAAGTTCATGCGAAGTACAGTTACAAGCACCATAACTGCAGGTGTCAGACCTGCTGGGAATAGGTAGCAATTAGTGATAATGGCTGGTAGCCCTGCTTGGTATGCTAATTATCATGAACATGTGCCGGTGTGACCAAGAAGTGTACTCAACTAATGGCAAAATCTGAGGCAGCTGCACTTCTGTGAAATGAGTTCAATTTTCTTGAACACACAGGGAATGTCTATGCACCAGAGAAGTGCTTGTGATCAACCAGAAAAATGGTACTAATGATGGAATTTTTTAATTTCAATAATCACGCCAAAAATCGCCCTTATCTGCCAAGGTTCTGATATATCCTCCCATAGATGCTATTAGAACTGACCTTGAGCGCAAGGTTCTCACCTTGAGGTGAGGACATGTCTGATTTGTGGTAGTCTGCAAAGTAAACAGAATGAAAAAAGAAAGCAGTGCAGTGGCCTACTGTCTTCTTATAAAAATTCTTCAGAAAGAAATAATCATTTCTCTGTAATTAATGTTGGTCTTTTTTGCACAGCGAAGCCCTTTCATAAAAAAGACTTAGACTTTAAAACACAGCAGGTCTGGTTCCGCAGCAGAGTTGCAGTGGACGTCCTTTAACCAAATACTCCATATGCTACCGGACCCCAACTGATTCCCCTTCAGACTTCCGTGGCTACAAATGAGACTAATTGCTTTAAATGGTGGTCGCTCTGCAGAGAAGCACTCCTGTGGTTTGGAACCATAGACATGGAAAAAAGCGACCAAGAGAAGAAAATCAAATAGTGAGACAAAAGATCATGGTCTCAGTGGCAATTCCACTAATTGCAGCCCTTTGTACATGTATGTGCTTTAAAAGCCACTCAAGTCGGGTGCATTAGGCAAAAAATGTCACCTCTTCTGAGGCTCAAATATGCGGCCCAGTTTCCCTCACTTTTGATGCCAGAGTGGTTGGTAGAACTTGCGTTTTCATATTTAATGCAGCAATGTCTCCTTACACTTTAATGTGACTCACATTCTTTGCATGCTTTGCACTAACAAGCAACATCCTTAAAAATGTGAATGATTTCTGAAGTAAATAGGTAAAATAGATTCCTCAAATAAAAAATAAAAAAAATTATATTTTATATATATACACACACACACACACACACACACACACACACACACATATATATATATATATATACACACACACACACACACACACACACACACACACACACACACACACACACACTTTTCAGTGAAGTATAACAGATGAAACACACAAGGCTAAAATACTGCACAGATACTGCAATGAATAGACAGCCTGAAAAAGAAATCGCAGTGAATTCACAACTTCGGAGCAAATAAAGAAATGAAAAAGGTTAAGTGAAGTTGACTAAAGTTATTAACTTTGATGATGGGTTACTATGCAGCTCTGCGGCAGAAATTCCACTTCGTGTAAAGCTGGATTAAGATTTCCTGGGAACCTGGCCACTCAGTACAATAGCTGCAAAAAACTGTATTAAAATGTTTACTTTTTAGGTGAAATAAACCCAGTTTCTAAATACTTGACAGTTTTGAATACTTGTAACATACTTTATAAAAAAACTTTTTAAGAAGGCTTTCCCCCCCCGTGTGCATAGCCAAGGAAATACATCAACAAGAAGTATAGCCTCTCCAAATAAGTTTTAGGGGATAAATAAATGACTCACCATCAACATTTAAGAATCTTTAATTCACACTAGTAATAAAATTGCATTACATTTTCTTAAAATAAATGTTCCAGTTCATATATACAGAAAAAACAGACTGTACAGACCCCTGGGGGGCAAATCGTCCCCCCAAAAGAGGAAAGAGGGAGGGAGTTTAAAGGGGTTTTTGGGAGGGGGGGGCAGGGGGACAAATCCAAAAACAAACATCACAAACATACAGGCAATACGGTGCTCAGCCAAGCAGGCACAACTGTACATCGAAAATTTGTAACTGCTCAGTGTTGGGGTAGGTTGGGAGGGCAAAAAAAAAAAAAGTATTACATTTACAAGAGTCCTTGGGGATAGGTCAGGATTAAAAAGTATTGCAGGCAAGCAGACAAATGCCCCTCACTCTGAGTGCAGCTGTTCGTCTGTCCAGAGCGGGGTTGGACCCCCCCTCCCTCAGCTCTGGCTATTGAACCTGTGTTTCGAAGCTTCCGTTCAGCTGCCCCTCCTCATAGTCCATCTGGCACAGAATCATGTTGTTTTTTAGGAAAAACTTGTCCCCCACGCAAAACCTGTAAGCAAACACAAATACGCGTCGAATGTAACTGGACAGTAAATGACAGCAGGCACCGATATTTCCATGCCAGTATGAGTTTCGCAGCCGTTCAATGTGCTTTCACTAGCTTTCTAACGCTTCTCTCATTCATCCGGGTTTACGTTCCCAGGATTTGAGCCATATTATGGTGTGACTACAATGAATGGACAGAGCCAGTTTAAATTTGCTCCTTTTTGTTTATAGTTTCAATTTTTTACTTTAACCTTGTGGTGTTTCCAGTGCACATTTGAGGCCTGGCACCCCGTGAATCTGCACTCGCCCTCTCGGGCCTGGCAAACACATCACACCCGTCTCCTAGGAAACCCTGCCACGGGCAACATGGAGCTTCGGTGCCAAATGTTGCAAATGTGCCTGGCTTTTGTGTATTTGTTCTGAGCAAAAGAAAAATAAGACACCACATACGTGTTTTATATTTGACAGAAATGTTTATGAACTTACTACTATAAGCAGACAGTACTGGACACATTGAATTTGCAAGCAGACATGACATAGCATTTCTGTTTCAGTCTTCACCAGAATTTTGTGCTGGACATGGAATAGGACATTAAATGGAGCCAGTAACATGCATTTTTATGTGTGTGTGTGGGCGCATGTGCGCGTATAATCAAGAAAGGGGCCATACCAAGCCAGTCAATTCCAGCAGGCACTCCTGCGTAATTTGTAATTATGAACCTGTTTAAAAGGCCATTGGAGGGTAATACAATTGTAGGGGAAGGGGATGTGAGCCTGACCTTCTCTGTCCACGCAAGGGAACACCCAGCTAAAGCACACCATTCCCTCTGCATTTCTTTAATGTTGAGAACATTTTTCTTTTTCTTTTATTGTGTGTGTGTGTGTGTGTGTGTGTGTGTGTGTGTGTGTGTGTGTGTGTGTGTGTTTGTTTATGTACAGTTGTAGTAGGAACCCTCTTGCTATTGCAGGATTGATATGGTCATTGCATTTTTTTTTTTTGTCAGAGGCAGAATGAGCACAGTTTTTGCAACTTAAGAGTATATTTTAAACATAATAATCGCCCTTTTCCTATCTTATTTCATATGCAGGGGCCCTTCAAGACAAACGTGCCACCAGCATTCGGACACAAGGCTGACCGCAGCTGTGGTCTGTCCTCTTCCACAATTCACTCCCCCACAGGCTTATGATTCTTCCACACTTTACAGGTCGCACCTCCGCAAGGACTAGCAGTGACTGGTAGGAAAATGCATCCCTTTCTGCCTGGGCACCTGCTCCATGGAGGCTCTGATGCAACAGTAACCTGACAGATCCAGGTCCAGTGAAGCCCACAGGGTGAAATCTGCATGATCAGGGCTCTGGGAGCCATGACTGAGCTCCCGGAAATAATATACATGCTACAGGCGGCAGTTTCACCATCCGCCACACAGAAATGAAGAAAGGTGCTGGCTCACATTTTTAAATGAGACCGCTACATACAAGTTGAAACTGTACTTTTAAATTGTGTTTTTAAATATGGCTAAATTGGCCACAGAGTACTACCTGAGGTTCACTGGCGTACAGATACAGCGGAAGGTCATTTTCCGCGTGGAAAAGAGCCCTTCTTCACGTGTAAAATTTCGGGAGATTTTGCGATTGATCGCCCACTGATCCCACGCCTAACCCCAAGACAAATAAAATTCTGTTCTGAGTGAAGAGTATGATGTATTGCAAATGTCCTTCAACAACCCCTGACAACAAAACCAGTCCGCTCACTGCGGGTTTAGCCTCAAATGTGCGCTGCTTTAAAGTGTCTCGTGAGGTTGATAATCTGAAATCTGAAAAGCAGAGAAAACCTCAGATGTGCCAAGTCCTTCAGGGGGCAATAGCACACCTAAGACTTCTGCACACCTAAGACTTAATCCTTGAAATAAAACAAAAACTTCATGCAATGAGTAGCCCAAGTGTAAGGTGCTGCTCTTGACTAATGAATAAAATCATTATATACAACCCATATAATTAAAAAATATGCAGGGACAGAAAATTTGTGAAGCTGAAAAGGGATGGCTGTGGCAAAATCAACTTTTTTTTCCCCCAGCCACAAAACTATATCCACAACACCCCAGAAGCAAAAAAAAAAAAAAAAAAAACTGCTAAGAACTAGATAGTACCAGGCTGTTTCCAGAGGGCTGAGATACCATGCCCCTGCTAAGTGCACATAGGCTAGCATCAATGACCAGTGGGTGGCACCATGTGGCTCAAAAATCAACACCAAGGCACAGGATCTCAGGATGCGCAGTATTTCCAACCCATCATAGTGATTTATAAAGAGAGTAATGTGGGTCAGGTTAAATCCATGTAGGGGCACGTGAGTGCACAAAAATAACAAAATAAATGGAATAATAAGTAATAAAAGGGCACATTTGAAAGGAATGATTCATGTGACAAAAATGGTGCATTAGCCAAGGAAAACCACTTTGGCCATTCTGAAAATTTTTGCACATTTTTTTTTTTTTTAAAGCTGTGTGAAGTCAATATTCACAATATTAGGCATTTATGAAATAAATGTGCGATTAGAGTTATTTATGTGAATCAAACTAATGGTCAATAGGCCTAATACGAAAGAAAGAAAGAAAGAAAGAAAGAAAGAAAGAAACCAAAAAAAGTACCAAAAATAGACCACAGAAGGAATGTATTATTTTTACTTAAGCGTTTTGCACTTGCATACAGAAATTTACATATTATGCTAATTGACTCCTCAGCCCGAATACATGTGTTTCGACTGCCTTGGGGTCCTCAATCTCACACAGACAGGGGTGGTGTGAGTTCAGGCTTTCATTCCAACTAAACAGTTACACACCTGGATTCTACTAATCAAGGTCTTCAGCAAAGATTTAAATTCAAACTGATCATGTATCTCTGAATATTTGCTCTCAATATGTAAAATCTGCTACATTTTGCTGTAAATAAATGCATTCACCTTGTCTTGAAATGTATAAACATTGAATTTACCATTTCATACCATGAAATGCCATGGTTTCAGTGGTCTCCAAAATTACTGCCACCCCTGACTGGCAATGTACAAAAATTCTATAATATATTTTGTGAAAAACTCTAAATAGCGCCATGTGAGAAATACTGTATGATATTAATGTTCCAATAGAACAAACCAAAATTCAAAATTAATGGCACTCAGAGTATCAAATAATTTACCAAATAACATCTCTCAAAATTAAACCAGGCATTAAATTCCACTTAATTAAGTTTTATCTAAATGTTAATGAGCTATATTGAGCCATTACATCACTTCCTGTTTCACAAGGTTATTAAATGAGGTAACATACAATCTCCCTTCGTCATCAAACAACATGAAGAAAACAACAACTGTCAGTTTAAAAATGGCAAATGGTCATAGACCTTCATAAATTTGAAAATGGCGATAAGAAGATTCACAAACGAATGCACATGCCACTAAGCACTGTCAGGGCAATTATATTTTAAATTATTATTTTTAAAAATAAATTTGGCATCTCCAATCCCACCCGAATCTGGAATGCCCAATTAGAGAACGATTTACATAGACAAGCTTGCTCGTATGCAATCCCATGCTGCCATCTTGGGAGAGCGAAGACAGTTCGTGGCTCTCCTCTGAAGCATGCGCCTGTCAGCCACTGCTTCTTCACACTCATAGCTTGAAACTTCGCAAGTTCAGAGTGAAGGCGGAGGATACCCGCACATAAACAAGCGTAGAATCTCACTGACAAGTGCCCGGCTGGCCAACAGGAGGTGCTTGAGCAACGAAAAAAGCGACTTTTCTAATATCCCAACCCTGCAGTCCCTTTCTAATTTGTTTTCCTGCAGCACAAAGCAGTCATGTTTGATTTAGTAAAAGCTACGTGTCAAAGGGTTAAAAACCAATGGTGTACAGGCCATAGAAAATTCCACGTTAATGAGATCAGCCATTTGATTTCCCTCCCTCATTGCATTCGATATGAAAATATATAAATGACAGTCAATGCATTTACACAAGCCTTTCATTTAAAGACATCCTGTAGCATCCAAACAAAATGTTGAACACACGTGAAACTGAATCTCTAGCATGTAAATATTTGCCAAGGCGATGTAGAATCATTAACACTCAAATTTTGGTGCTGTTCCGTCGTGAAATTATTTTGGATTTACATCCAAGCTTGGTAAAAACAAATCTGTGGCTGAAATAGACCTATAAATTTTACTAATAGGGGATTTAGCAGACATTAATCTAACTGTTGTGAACATGACCATCCTTCGTAGGAGGGAATTTATTTTCAAACTCAATTCAGAAAAGGATCTACAATTCCAGCGTTTTAAAGGGAGTGTAAAACACCACACAGTTTTTTTTTTCTTTTGCTCAGAGTAATAAGAGATGTACAGTTTGTATGGTGTGAAGAAATGTTAGAAATGGCTGAGGAATGTGAGAGGGCTAAAAGGCAAAAAACGGATGACAAAAGGAAGGATCGGGGAAAAAAAGTTTTTCTTTCAAGCTTGAACTGTGATTCTTAGTTGGCTCTGCTGTTTTCTGCAGTTATGCTTTTTGTTTTTTTCCAGTTTTCATAAGAAATGGCTAGGGTCCCTTCCTTCCATGTTCTATAAAACCTGACCATGTCCAACAAAGTATGATACAATGGCGCTATAATTAAGTTAAATGTTCGCCCTTTGCGCAGGGCATAAAAAAGGCAGTCATCGGTGTGGAAGTCTAGTGAAAGAAGCTAGTCGTTTGGACAAAAAACTGAGGCAAAGAGACTGGCTGGGTGGAGGATCCGCGCATCACACCTCCACCACTTCATTTAGCTGAAAACTGATCGACTAAAACCAGATTCCTGTAAGGCCTAGATTATAAATAATTATATGTAAATCTAAGATTACGATGCAATGCATAAATGTTCTTGAAAACGGAGGGCTCCAATACCCGCAAAGGGCCAATGGATTTGAAATGACAACATAAGCAACAGAAAGCCTTAAATACAGGAAGTCAGACTGTAGGGCACAGACACTCTCAGCACTAAGTGATGTAGGCTGCTGTTTTTTGTGACAGATGTTTCAAATGGATGCTTTTCTTCTCACTGAAGGCTCATTTTTCGGTCCTGGTCCCAGTTTGAGCAGAGAGCTGCAAGTTTGAGCGGGCTTTCCACAGGCCTGGCAGCCATGACACTCGGTTAATTTACGCGATTTTTCCCCCTCGTAAATGCTTTTAATCATGGCACTTCACCACAAACAACAACAGAAACTACTTTCAGGGTTCAAAGTAAAAAAAAAATAAATAAAAAAGAAAAAGAAAAGAAATGAGTTACCCTCTATTCAGCATATCAGATGTGTAGACAGCAGTGCTAGAACTGAGAGCAGACCAAAAGTTTCTGGACAGATGCTGCAAGATGAGTGTCATAGGCCAGTCATGTAGTGCAAGAGACCCTTTAGCAATGGTGTTAATGGCTCACTCTTAAGAATTTTATTTTTTATTTTTTGGATTAGAAGTGAATTGGAATTGAAGGACTTTGACTAGGGGAAAATCGTTATGGCCTGAAGTGGCGAGACCTCTGGGGTGCTCCTTGTCAGCAGATTTTAGTACCCAAGTTTTTCTTTTCTTGTCTGATGTAGAAGACGTTAAACCTTTATTCTAAAATTAGAGACATAATGAATCTCGTTCAACTGAGAAGATTTTAGTACCTACTGACAATGGTCCAAAGAGGTTTAAACCATAAACTGGCGACAGGGTTTTGGGCACCCAGGGCTCATGGATGCATGAGGGTGATGACGGCTATACCGTCTGATCCAAACCGACAGGAGGGTGACTGTGGCTCAAGTCACTGAGAATTACAATGATATGAACATAAAGAATGCATCACAACACAGAGTGCACGATACTCTGCTGTGTATTGCACCGTTTTGCTTACATACTGTATCAGTCAAAGTACCCATTCTAACCCTGGTTCACCTCCAAAACCACCCCCAATGGGCACCTGAGCTTCAGAACTGCACCTTGAAGCAGTTGAAGAAGATGACCAGGTACAATGAGTCCCATGTTTTTTTTTTTTTTTTACATCATGGGCTTCAGCTGGGTACATAAGCATTATTTATCTGGGAAGAGATGGCATCAGCTTGCACTGTGGGAAGAAGACAAGCTGGTGAAGGGAGTGTGATAATCTGCGAAATGTCCTGCTGGGAAACCCTAACTTTGGGAGTTCAAATGACGTCAGTTTGATGGAGCCGGACCCTAACTCAGTGGCGGCTGGCGAACTGGCGATAGAGGAGGCTCAAAACAATCCCTTAAAATTAATGATCGGTCACGACCCATTTTCAATCATTCGTTTAAATTACCATTACAGAAACTCTGAAAACTCAACATCATCAGGTGTGGCCAGTTTTCATTTATAATGCATATCTGTCAACTCTCATGCATTCGGTGTGAGTTTAAGTGGCATATTTACGTTCCTCTGCTGTAGTCAGCAATTATTCAATCAAGGCGTATGTAAGAGATTCTCGCGCGGAATTGAAGTCCTTGTGCACTGGAGGAGTTGGAAGCAATGGAATTGCATAAAGACATTTCAAATGGTCTTATTTCGTTTAAACGATCATGAAACACATGCATTGCTTCCAATCCCTGAATAAAGAAAAGAGTGAGAAGTCCGGAGTTGTAATCGGTATGCGTTATAAATGAAAACTGGCCACACCTGATAATGTTGCGAGTTATCAGAGTTTCTGTAATGGTAATTTAAATGAATGATTGAAAACCGGTCGTGAACAATCATTAATTTTAGGGAATTGTTTTGAGCCTCCCCTATCGCCAGTTCACCAGCCACCACTGCCCTAACTATATTCGGCAGGTGGTTTTAGTCCTGAGGCTGATTGGTGTACATATATTCTAATTTAAAACAATGACACTTTTAATGAACTACTGGTCAGAAAATGAGTTTTACACCACAAAGTATTTTTTAAGGGAAATTAGAAAGTGGAATATGGAATTTGAAAATGTATTCAACCCTTTTTCACTTTGAAACCTCAGTGTAATTAGGCACACAATATTACCTTTAAAAGAAACCTAATTAGTCGGGTGGTCTGTGGTAGCGTTTAATAATAATGGTTCAGAATGAACAATCACAGATTTCAATACAGTACACCAGTTTTAGAAAGAACCCTAAGTTAGGCATTCAAAGTAGAGGCAAAGAGTCAAGCATAATGACCACAAATTTCCAAAATAAGTAAAAAGATCAAGTTACAGAAGATATGAGGAGAAGTGTAAAAACAATGTTTCAGTCTGAACCACATAGGCACAGTCCATCATATCCTCAAGCTACGAAAGAAGCATCACGTATATTTTTCATTGTAATGCGTACAGTAAGCCAATATTGGCTGAGAAAAACTGTCCCTCCCACATTTATGCAGGCCCACCCAAAACACAATTTCTGCTGACACCACTGGTTCATACAATGTGCACTGTTCATAGATATTGGGCTCCTATTCACCATGTCCAGATACACATAATACAAGAGTGACTGACACTATGTCAAAGAGCCCACTCCATGCCTATTAAACAGATAAGTGTTTTTGAAGGAAGTGGAACAAACAGGGCAGAGCTTCTCCAGGAGTTGGTCTTAGTGATAGTAGAAGGAGGACAACATGTATAAGATCTTTCTGCTTACCTCTGGTTACAAAGCTGACAAGCAAAGCAGTCCAAATGGTAAACATTATCTCTGGCTCTCATCACCATTTCAAAGGCAGGGATCAATTTACTGCAGGCAGCACAGTTCCCTGTTGTACCAAAGAGCCTGCAAGAGAGAGAAAGCAACGAAACACAACTGTATTACTTCTCTAAGGGGGAAAAGTGTCAGCCAGAAGCACACCTGTGATACTACAGTAAGAAGGTTGAGTTGAAGTTAGCTATCAAACACAACTGTGATACTATGGCAAGGGAGCAGAGAGTCATCCACCAAACACAATTGTGATACTACTGTAAGACGGAAGAGTTTCAGTTAGCTAGCAAACACAACTGTGATACTACTGTAAGATGGAAGAGTTTCAGTTAGCAAGCAAAAACTGTGATACTACACTGAGGGGGAAGAGTTTCAGTTAGATAACAAACAGAATTGTGATACTGCTGTTAGGGGGGAAGAGTTTTAGTTAGCTAGCAAGCACAGCTTTGATACTAGAGTAAGTCGGCGGAGTTTCAGTTAGCTAACACACAGAACTGTGATACTACTGCAAGGAGTAAGAGAGTCAGCCAGCAAACACGACTATGATACTACTGTAAGGGGTAAGAGTTTTGGTTAGTAAGCAAACACAACTTAGACATTACTGTATGTCAGAGGAGTTTCAGTAAGCTAACAAAGAGAACTGTGATAGTACTGTCAGGGGGAAGAGTTTTAGTTAGCTTACAAGCACAACTTTGATACTATTATAAGTCAGAGGAGTTTCAGTTAGCTAACATACAGAACTGTGATACTACTGCAAGGTGGAAGAGAATCAGCCAGCAAACAACTGTGATACTACAGTAAGGGAATGAGTCTCAGTTAGGTAACAAACAGAACTGTGATACTACTGCAAGGTGGAAGAAAGTCAGCCAGCAAGCACAACTGTGATACTACTGTGTGGGGGAAGTGTTTCAGTTAGCTAGCAAACACAATAGTGATACCACTGCAAAGGTTGGGGGGGGTTTGGGCGGAGAATAGCTAAAAAGGCGACTGTGAAACTTCTGACACGGGGGAAAGAGAGTCAGCCAGCAAATATAACGGTGCTCCTACTGTAAGGTGCAATAGTTAGCTCACAAATGCAGCAGTGATACTATTGTTAGTGGGAAGAGGGTAAGCGAGCAAACGCATCTGTGGTACTTCTGTAAGGTAGGGTGAACAGATGTCCCAGTTTTATGGGGACAGTTCTTATTTTCATGAGCCTGTCCCTGGCTGGAACTAAATGTCCCTGGAAATCCCCCCCTTTATTCTTTTTCATGTTTTTTTTTTTTTATTACAGTGAAATCAAGGCTACTCAATAGGTAACTTTAAATATCTCAATGAAGACTGCACAGAACAGCAATTTGTAGCAGCAATCTTGTTTTTTGTTTTGACAGTGGGGCTGCTTGCAATAGCAGTTCAAGTTTGCTCAGCTTTTTCTTTTACTAACTTGACGATAAGTTTAAGAGGCGACTAACATGAGTAACGCAAGATAGCATTACCAGTACAGCTCATCACTTGCTGATAACTTGTAATCACCTGATTATTATTTGATGATTTGATTATGAAGTTCAAGGTAAAGAATACACCTTGAACTTCATACTTTATGACAATGTTGTATGTTCCATTTGTTATTTAATTCAAGGGGGCTGTCGGTAACATTCAATAGTTGGACTGCATCACATTCCATTTCTCCCTGATTAGCTTAGGCACAGGGCATGGACAATACTATTATTGCAACAAAATAACAAAATGGTAACATGAATCATCCACTAGGAGTGCATTATTACATATTAGCTAACATTAACCACCTATATATTTATCACTTCCCACTGTTTTTTTTCTTCAAGTGTATTATGTCATTCTTGTGACAGAATGTAGTGACAGTATGTCATTGCTGCGACGGAAAGTAATGACAATCCGTCATTGTCGGGATGGAAGGACCCGATCTGGTGGATGGGCCTGATCGGGCAGCAACAGATCAGTCAGTAAGCTACATGTAGCTTGCAGACCATGTTCGTATAGAGCTGAATGGCTTAAAGGGGAACTGTACCAGTCAGCCATTCGCATCAAATCAGCAACATTTTAATTAAAATTGTTGCACAGCGTAATTTTTACTTGTTTGTCCCACACCAACTCTGATACCTGTATTTCAGTCGAACTTAAAATAATTAATGGTCCGTGCCAATAAGCCTTTGGATCTCCAGTGGAAAACCCTATTTTTGAGGTCATGTTGTTGATGTGTTGCTGTTTTTGCAGAACTGTCTTGTGCAGGGCAAGTTATCCGAGGACTGTGAGCAATTGTCTCAAAGTGAAAAAGAGACTTTGGAGTAAATGCAAGCAGAATTGTTATGTCCTCGAACACAACTTTGATCACAAGGCAGCTAAGGTAAGTCATACTTTATGGTCATGGCTGTTCGAAGTGGAGTTTATTTTTGCTCTTTTTCAGCTGCTAATTCAGCGACCAACCTTATAAGGTTATCATTAGTAGAGTCTCTGCTTTTACACAGTTTGACAATCACTTGTGCGGTAGAATGAAGTAACTGATTCGCTATCACCACAGATGCGACTCATGCACCAGTTCCATGTTTTTGCTACAAGCTCATTTAGTTAGCTCGGAGTTGGAATGGTTTTTAGTCTTGGTAAAAATAGTCATCATGATAACTAGCTATAACTACTATACCTAGCTATTATCATCATTTTGATAACAATTATAATTTTATTTATATAGCACTTTTCGCAGAAAGAATTCACGAAGTGCTTCACAGTAAAAATTAAATAAAAATAAAAGATATAAAAGCAAAGTCATATAGATACATACATAAACAGATTAAAAACAAAATAAAAAGAATAGCGAGTAAAAGTAAAAATGATAAAAACATGAGATAAAATGAAATAAAAACAAACTGTCAATAGAAACCACACCTTAACAAAAAGCCTGCCTAAACAGCAAAGTCTTCAGTTGCTTTTTAAAGGACTCAACAGTATTTAAAGTGCGAAGAGAAAGTGGCAGTGTTTTCCATAGTCTGGTGGCTACAGCTTGAAAGGCCCGATCCCCTCTTGTTTTAAAGCGGGTGTTGGGCATGACCAGCAGGCATTGACTGGATGACCTGAGAGATCGCGTGGGGTTGTGCACTTTCAGCAGCTCAGAGATGTAGGCAGGGGCTTGCCCATTCAGAGTTCTAAAGGTGAGAACTAAAATTTTAAAATGAAACCTAAGATGAACTGGAAGCCAATGTAATTCTGCTAAAACAGGTATGATGTGGGCTCTTTTGCTGGTGTGGGTTAAAAGTCTGCCAGCAGAATTCTGGACAACCTGGAGAGGATGTAGGTCTTTCTGGCTTAGACAAGTAAAAAGGCTAATTATTTTAGCCAAGTTCCTTCCGATTAAGTGTGTATATAATATGACTACATTGCTACATGGTTACCATGCCCTTGTTGCAAGATGCGCTGCTGCCCCCGGTACCAAGGGCATTTGGGTTCAAGAGGTTAGAACATGCCCGCATCCAAATGATAAAGTGTGGAGGGGGTGTAATAAAACTGCCATATGAGTAAAGTATTTGGTAGTTGGATAAAGGTAAACAAAACCATGCGTGATGATCCTGTCCTTCTGCATAGGGGCCGTATGCCTACATGTGGAATTATGCCAGGCAGTACTAACAAAGTGACGTCTCACGCCTGGTGCCGCCATCATGGATATCCATGATTGTAAAATCTATCACTCCTATAGCTATTCAGAGCTAAATATTTGTCTTGTATGTATACATTTCCAAGACGAAAGGCAATAAATATAAAGCAGTAGCGAAGCATTTCTCTTTTTGAAGACGGTTTATTGACCACCACAGTTCCCCTTTAATATATTGCGCATGCCTTCAATATTATCTACTGCGAAAGATTTTTTAAGAGATTAGGCATTCATTGAACAATATGAGACTAATGCAATCTATCATTAAATATTACAATTACATAGATGCAATTGCACACAATGGTGTCCGTGGTCATAAATAAGAGCCAATCAGCTCTTTGATCAGGGGACAGTTAGCCACCTCGATCTTATGAGGTTATCAGTGCCCATGCGTGGATGAATGACATCAGAGCATATCAGGATGAAGTTGGACACAAATCTAGCTGCCACGCATTGTGCGGTGGTTGCTAGTGATCGAAGTTTCGCAGGCCTGGTTCATCTCGAATGAGCCTCATCTCCATAGTGTCCGCAGCAACAATGTCATTGCGACGTTGGGTCATCTACAGAAACAGAGTTAAGCTGTGGTAAAGTGCAAAACTGCACAAAATAATAAAATAGGAACTGTGATGTATTGTACATCACCAGTAGGCACATTTAAACAATGACGAAGTGTTTTAGCTCATATTTTGCCTTTAATAACAAGTTACACTCGTTATTTTGGTCAAGGGCTGGATGAAGGTAACATTATAAATATCATGAACAGAAGCCAATAGGCTGTGGAGTTACTATTTATATAGTAACTCCACAGCCTATTAGCTTCTGTTCATCCTTGATAACCTACTATTGTCCATGCCCGTTTTTACAGTGTAGCTGGGAAATTAAGTAGCTAAACAGCCATTTATTTAGCAAGCGAGCAGGCTATGCAGGAAAGGGTTTTTTGCCGCTTCTGAGCCACTTAAGAAATGCTGTGCTTCCCATTCACAGACATACAGTACATACTATATCTTCTCTCGCCACGGTACAGTGAACATTGATTTTCTGGCATTGTTGAATACTTTACTAGTACCGTTAAATGTCTGACAGTATCAGTCTGTCGCACTGTAGTTTGTCACAGCACGACATTTACAAGGCCTACATGCACAAAAATGTAATTTTCCCAATTTTTAATACCATAGACCATAATGGGAATTACAATAAGATATTGACTGTTGAACTACAGTAGAATTGTCTCCTGTGTTCAATGCAGTAATCTGGTCACCTGACTTTTAGGGAGAAAATGCAAAGGAGTTACTGCTGTAAGGAGGAATAGAGTTAGCCAGCAAACAACTAAAATACTACTTAAAGAGGGAACAAAGTTTGCTAGCAAATTCAACTGTGATACTAAGAGGAGAGAAAGCTAGCCAGAAAACACAACAGTGACGCTGCTGTATGGGCGGAGCGAACGGTCAGTATGAGTGTCAGTTCACTGTGAAAATATACTGTACTGAGACACTGTCCCTCAGTCATCTCCATCAAGAAGCCCCACAGAGGCTCATTTAGTTAGTTTTTTGCCGCCATTGGAAAACATCCTCACTAAAGCACCTCCACTGAATGACTACATGATATACAGTCTAAATTGAGCCAGAGAGTCCGATACCAATGCCCGCTATTGCCCCGGAAAGATGCATGTAATGCAACACATATCAACCATGGAACCTCCAATTGGCATTTCATAGAGTACAAACTTCAATATTCTTTACTAATTATTCAATTAAAACAATCATAGTTCTAATGGTTTTCTTAAAAATGTTTTGCATTGTGCATAGCAAAAGCAAGGGGGGAATGGGTCAGAGCTCGACCAATCGAACTGCTGAACATTGGCCTTCCCTCAAAATATGCTGCAAAGAAACAAATTGGACTCTGCTACAGTCAATTCAGAATTTTTCCTCCTACCTTCCTCCCCCCACCCCCACACACAAATTCCCTAACCCACACCCTTCCTCCTCTTCCCCAAAACACCTCTATTTCTGTTGCAGAACAGCAGAAACCACTATCTGGCACACTCGAATCCTCAAAGAATTAAAATAGAACATTCCAGTTGGAAGCAAACCCAAGGATAATGTAGGAACCACACTGGTATTGTTTTTTTTGTTATTTAAAAGCTATTCCAGATATGAACATTAATTTATATTATGCATCTGGGGTCTCACCTGCGCGGTGAATGTCTTTACAAGAACCTGTTATTAAAAAAAAAAAAAAAACCCTTTTTGTATTAAAAGTATGATTTAAAGTGGGCTAATGGCATATTTCTCTCCAAGCGTCTGATGTGCACTGGGTAATTGAACGAGTGCCCAAGAATATTTCTGATTTTTCTCAAAATGATTGCACTTTTCAAAAATTTGAAAAAGAGAAGCTGGATAGGAGACACTTCTCTGAAAATAAAATTGTTGTTATCACGACAGCATTTGTGACAACAGTGGCAGTTAACAACTTAATAAATTTTTTTTCCAAAAACAAAAATTGTTGTTTTCATTAGTTATCCTGGTCTTAGCTGTAAAATTACATCCACACCCTGTTCTAAGTTCATTTAATTAGCTATTGCCATATGTTTTAGCTTGCCAATTACGTAATTTTTGCATTACATCGTTTTATTGAGTTATACACTTGTCTGGGCTCACTCATTAAATGCATCGATATAGTAGCATCTCTGTGGCTACCTTGCTCGCTCTGAAACGAGCAACTCTGCCACAGAGCAGGCACCTCAGGTTATGTACCTGTTTCCACAGAATTAAAAAGAGTTGAGACATTGAGAGTCTGCTTTTCAATGCAAACTCACACTCCCACACTACAGACATGTATCATGCATACACACATATCTCATAAATAACAAAAAAGGGTACACTCTGCTCACACGCTTCTGATGATTTTGTAAACCTGAACATTTCCCTAGGCTGATTTTTAAAGGTTGCTAAAAATGACTGTCACGTATTTTGATTTATTGTAGTATCAGTGAAGATGTAATTTTTTTTAATGGAACAAAAAGACCCAGTATGGGACTTGATGGAAATTTGTTAATGCTTCAAATGCCGTCTCATTAATGTTTACTTTTGTTTTTTCTAGAGGCAAAATGGAAATAACAGCCAACTAAAAGAACCATTCATCATCTATAGTTAGAAATGAGCTCATTTTTTTCTCTCCTCATTTCTCCCTGATGGGTATCAGTAACTCTGTCTGTTAGAAAATAGTAGCAGATTGGAGGATAGGTGATTCAGCAACTAATGCTAAGAGAGCTGCTCAGAGGCACCATTTAGGAATTTGCAGCCTAGTTCTCTTTGGTCCGAAACACACTAAAATTTGCCTCATAAGAGCCACAATGGTCTCATATTGGTCAGCGCTGTAGACTCAACCATAAACTAATACAATTACACAATGGATTTCTCTCACTTCACCTTTCAAGAAGTGCCTTGTTTTAGAACACTAAAATCAATAATAATATTAATGACACCTTTCTTTACCATTGTACCCAGCCTATTTAGGCAGGATTTGTACAATCATGTCTGCAATCTTACTTTTTAGCTGGTGCATAAGTTTGTTTTTTCAGAGTCAGAACCACTTTCTTTGAGAATCAGCTGAATCTAGAGTAATAAAGCAGAAAGTGCAGAAACAATGAAACATGTTCATCATTCTCATTTTAAGACTGAGACTCTTAAAGCAGTTTATTTCCTCTACATGCTCGTAAGAACGCTAGAGGTGGCAGTGCTTGCGAAGTAAAATGGATGGTTGGCCTTGTTCTACTCAAGACTGACTCGCATGTTTTGGAGAACCTTGGTGTGAAAAAAGGTTGCGCTGACACAACTTGGAGGCGCAAGAGCTTGATTAATTGAAGTAGTGCTAGAAGGTTGCCAGTGCTCAATAGGAAGGTTACTAACAAATTTGGAAGCTATGAAAGAGCTGAATGGAGTTTCCTGAAGCAGTACAATCTGTGTTAAAAGGAATTGAGCCCTTCAGATTTCAGTGAATATATGCTGAAGGACTTTGAAGATTTTATATAGATTTCATAAATGATAAAGTATTTGCAGGGATAAAAGGTGGAATCACAGATAAGTTCTAATATGAACATAGAACTATTCAGCTCACTAGTTAGTGACAAAAGCAAGACCAACTAATGATTAAACTCTTCAACCCGAGTGTAACAGAATTTTTGGTGATGTATCATTGGAGGTATAAAAGCCCTTCAGTAATCTGACCTTATAATGCAGGATTACTCCAAACTGGTTCCAATTTACCTTTCCTAATTAGCAAGCAAGATAGGAGAGAGAAGGAAGGCATTTCAGCATTGGAGAGGTGCTGACCACAGTCAAAATACAAATCTAACAAAGGTCAGACACAAAAAATACCAACAAAGTGATAATTTATTTAATTACCAATGTTTTGACTAGTCTTCAGGGTATTGAATCATCTCTCAATGCCTTGGGGAAGGCTTATGTTGAAGCATCGGTAATTTGATAAATTTATTATTATCGCATCATGCCTATAAGAGTGTGTGACTCCTTCTTTCCATCTCACTGGCATCCGAACATTAATTAGCTCACATGCAAAGACTAATCAGCAGAATGACCAGCCAATTAGTTTTTAGCTGGCATTATTGTTCTTTGCATCAAAGTTACTGGGCGTTTTCCCATTCACATTAATGATGACATAAAATGTCAATATGGCGTACGAAGACTGAATACATGCAGCTCATAAAACGGTAGATATCTGTTGGCTAGGCTTAAAAGTGACAATGTTTCGCACCAAGGTTTGACAGGATTTGACATGTTGAAAAAGAGGTTGACCTTTTTTAAAATACTCTAAAAACATTTTGAATAAGTGCCTTTTCATTTTACACTGCTGAAAAAAAAAAAGCTACGATGGGAGATGGAATTCAGAGAAAGTTCTGCGATTTGGATTAATCAATTATTTGGATTATTGCCATTGTTACATTATCATATGTGTATGCTTTAAATGTAGCCTATCAGTGATCTTGTGCTTTCTAAATTAATCATTTTAGGCTTATGTATTGTTCTTGATAATTCCGTGAATACATAATTTGATTGAAGATTACTGAAGTGCTTTTCTGTATACCAGTGAAAATCCAGCAATGCTGGCATTACCTCTAGGGGGAGGTCAGGCTGAGGAGGTCAAGAAAACTGATGTATTGGTATGTCGCTGTGGGTTAATAACATCTCTTCATTGTCAACGTGAGAAAGGTGGCAGGGACATTTATTCAATATATTAAAAAAAAAAAAAAAAAACATTTTGGAGATGTTAAAACGGAGTTTGAGTCCTTTAAATATTTGGTGACCTCAGATACAAACACCACCTTGGAAAAGGTAATGAACACCGTTTGTCACACTATCACCATTTTTGCAAATTGTTGGCATTTCCAAAAAAGAACTTCAATTAAAATGATCTACTTTCATAAGCAGATGACTAATCTGCTCTCCTTAATACATCTAATTGCCACGAGATAAAATTGTTCCAGGCTCTTAGTCCACACTATCATAAGTATGATGGGTTGACAATGGTAAGGTCACAAGATATCCATAGCCCTCTAAAAATGAAAATGCTAATTAGTGTATTGTTCTCTGTGATAAAGGGAGTGTGTACATGAATGTGTGTGAGGAAGATGGAAAGAAAGAAAAAGAGAGAGGGGTTGAAAATGCTGATTAGCCTTTTGCATTTCATTACAATGGACTGAATTTCAAGGACAATCAAAAGCTTCCTGTGGTGTCTAGGCCTTACTCTGGGCCCAGAGCACAATTTGGTGCTGTGCGGCACAGGGGAGAAAACTGATGCAGCCAAAACTCCTCAGAGCCTACAGTCATATAGCCTGATGAACGAATGACAGGTCTGTACAAACCGCAGGACTGAATGGAAGCACATTTGGTCCCTTTGTCTTCTTTTGCTGAACTACCACTGCATAGGAGGAGGGCAATGCCAGGCAAGAATTCAACTTCATTATGAAGGTGAGGAGATGCCTGTCTGTGACCGGGGGGGAATGGGTTTGTGCAGGCTGTGTAACCTTCTGATACATCTTTGCAGCGATAGGCCAGGAAAATCTTTAATTTGATTAATAGCAAAATTCATCCCAAGAGTCTTCTCCTGCTCAGTGGTATACACTTGTTTCAGATCAAGGAGCTGATGAACGGGCTGCATTTCATTAGGCCATTAGGATTGGAGCTGTAACAAAAGACATGTACACAACACGCACACACGCAAACGTAAGCATACATGCATACTAATCCAAAAACAGATTTAATTTTTGCCCCGCCAGCCTCTCACCTTTTCCAGTATACAGTGTACTATGTGTATTTCTGAGATCGATCGTCCTTATTTTTTGCAAACAAAATAAGTTCAAATTGAAATATGGAATCTGCTTAATGGATCGAATGCTCCACTTCGTTGCACTAGATTTGGAGCCCATCTTAATTATGGAAGCTATTGTCTTTCCCTTATGTGTGCCATCTGCCAAAGCAGGAGCAGGCAGGTGTCCCAATTTGATCAGAGGGTGCAATATCGAGCAGTGCATGGCAGTGTCCCCTAAAATAAAAGGTGTGAATGCATACACATTCTTGAGCTATTTCAGCCACTACAGTGAATCAATTCATGTTACCTGAGAAAATAATTTAAGATCCCATTCACTGATTAGGAATGCAATAGTGCACTCCAGTATTTCTCAACTAAGAGGCACTGTAATAACACACACATGCCTGAACTTTAATTTTATACAAAGAAATGCAAAGGTCACAAACTCGAAGATTCAATGGGAGAATCTCATGGATATTTTGTTCTTTGCGTTTGAACAGATTTTGAAGGTACTTTTCTGTCCAGCTTTTGCGAACAATGATAACAACAACAACAACAATAATCATTATAACAATAATACAACCATACAAAATAAAAACCAAATTGATTTACTTCAACCTAATGGTGACAAATGAGGAGACAACGCAGGTTAAGTTCCTTTCATTGCTGAAAAATTTGTTGTTTTGGCTTAATTCCTTGAAAAATTAAAACCAAAAAAGAAATATTACCGAAGGGAACTTGTATTTCTGGCAAGTGTGACAGCATAGGACAAAGCAATCGGGGATGCCCATGTAAAGGGAAAAATCTCAAGTGTTAATCTCTTCGCCATTGTGGTACCACAGACCATGCCAAAATAAAAACTCAAACCAGCTTGAGCCTTATTTAAAATAGCCCCCCATCCGATAAATGAACTGACAAAAACAAAATTGTAAACAAAGAATGTACAATCACAAACATGTTAGGACTCTGAGACAAAAATAACTGCGCAAAAATACAAAACAATAATCAATCTAAATGACAAAACAGCTGAAATAGTCCAGAGTAGGGATGGGCATTTTCAGTGATTTCAATATTCGAGTACTCTCATTACATTATGAATGAGTAATCTATTACTCGCCAACTATATATAATCCATATTTTACCGTAAAAATAAATACGGGAGGTCTGTAAAATTGGTTACACTCTCCAGTCGGACACGGACCTCCCCAACTTGGCTTATTGTTTACTAAAGGGCAGGCTTACGGAGAACATCCCTAAAGTTACTTCATACTTAACCATTTATGTGAATAAACAGCAAAGTGCAATTCCAAATGCATTTAGGCCTATTGAAGAACCGTAACAGGTCCGTCAATTACCCTATTGTAACATTCAGTTGCCATTCATCACAGGTAACGGGAGAGGACAGCGGTATGGACTTCGTTCCGTGTCGCTTAACACTCAGTAAACTCAACAGCCTAAATCAGAAACACAAAGTTCAAATTTGTTTTTGTTAAAACAAATAGTAAACTGAAATTACAGCATTTAAGCCTACAGTTTCCATTGGCGGAAAAAAAAAAAAAAAAAAAAACACGCTTTGATGAGTCGCGAATAATAGCCTAAATTAAACTCAACTATGACGATAATAAAAACAGGCCAAATTAACAAAGTATTGACAACAACAATAACATCAATTAACCATCCATACCTTTACCTTAGGCGTTTTAATAGATATGAAGTGGATTCATTTACTTATTCTTGTTTAAAAAGATAAGCATATCCACATGCTCAGGCGATAGCCGAGTGCGGAGGCGATTTAGAATTAGTCCCGCTGTTGAGAATACTCTTTCTGCAGGTACAGAGGTAGCAGGAATGCTCAGGTACTGCTTCGCCAGCAGACTGAGTTTCCTGTACCTGGTCTCGCTGAGCTAGTATTTCTGTGATATGCCAGTTTAATGCCACATATCTTGTACTGCGCGTTATCGTCGTCCCTTTTGTCGAAGTAATTCCAGACATCACTCTTCCTGGTCGTGGCTGACATAGTGCATGTATCACCCATGGACATAGCAAGTTGGCTTCAGCTTCCGCAGCGCGAAAGAAAGCATGTTGTGTAAAAACCAATTTGGATACGTATGATTTATGTGTCAAAATAGTTAGTTCCTGTTGCGCTGTTGGCTGTGAAAACCACGCTGACTGTGAAGCAATGTTTTTTTTTTTTTCCTCTCTAAAACCGCAGTTTTACTGATATTTATTGATGAATATTTGTTTTTTTTTTAATTACCAGTTTACCTGATTTTGAACATATTGCTCATATTCCGAAAGCTTTCAATTATAAGTATGTCCTTATTTGAAAAAGTGTTCGATAGCAACCTTATTTTAATTTATTCAGTATTATTATTTTAGATAATTCATTTCTGAATAACGGTATTTACAATGTTTTCTATGCGTTTTGCCATGACCGAAAGCCAGCGACTATTAACCATGGTGGAATGCAGAAAGAATAGAGAGTGAGCGGTCTTGCTTTACTTCTATGTCTGTGGTACCGCCAAATGAGTTGTAACCAAAACCAACACAATGCGCAGGTGCGCGAATAGTAAAGCATTACTCGAATACTGACCTCAACAACGAGTACTCTAATACTCGAGTAATCGTACCCACCCTGAGTCCAGAGTGCAAAGATTGCAACGGTAACACTTGATACCCAAAGATCCTCAAAATTCTTTCCATTGCTTGAAAATGTAAGGGTAACAATTTCAAGATTAGAGCACAAATTGTCCCAAGCGCATGTCGTGATAGTGCCCCTTTAAGCCAACACAATGATGCTCGCTTAAAGCCTTGGTCTGTGAGCGCGTGCTCTGCAGATTTCAGAAGAGAATATCGAGAAAGCTCAAAATTGTATTTTTTGCAGTGGGATCAACAGGCAGAATTGTTTGCATGGGTATGTATGTATGTATGTACTCACTCATGTCTTCTTGTCAAGTAGCATGTAAACAACTAAACATTACCACCTCTGACTGATCTCCTCCCGGGTTGGGAGCTCAGAATTAAGAAAAATGAACAATGCAAAGTCAACGCACAAGAATAATATTCTAACTTAATTGCTGCACCTCGTGTAAAGTCAGCCACGTTTGAACAAGGAACAAATGACTCCTTGATACTCAGACTAAAACAGCCTCAGGTCATCTGAAGCTCTAGGAAAAGCTTGTTCTGACCCACCCTGCAATAATAATAAAAAAAATGTTCTGTAAAAGCCGGTTGAAGTAGAGGGCAGCTATTGTATGAATAACACATTAAGTTACCAATATATCATCAATGTTTCCCTCCTTTTTATGTATTGTGTGGAATCAGTAGAGGCGTCCTTCAGGTACATGCTGTGCCACCAGATTCATCAGTGTACATGCCTCCAATGTACTTGCCACTGAGACAGTGATCATTACCCTCACCACAGAGAAGGGAAACCAGTAATGATAGTTGTGCTCCTGATGGCTTATAGGACCTTTTGCATCAATTTGAAAATGCAGAAGTATGTTTCCAAAGCAGGCCTTTTGTAATAGGTTTGAGTAAGAAATCTAGTAAACTGGATAGAGCCACTCCAGAATTAGAGTTAAATTCTACAACCCCAATTTTGAAATAGTTGGGACAAAGTGTAAATTGCGAATAAAATCAAAACGCAATGACTTACACAATATAACAGAGATAACATAGCAAATCTTGAAACTGAAAAATTTTACAATTTTATCCACAAAATGAGCTCATTTAAATTTGATGGCTGCTACAGGTCTAAAAAAAGTTGGGACAGGAGTCTGTTTACCATGACGTAGCATGCCGTCTTTTTAACATAGAGTGGAGGCATCTGGGCATTAAGGAGACAAGTTTCTTGAGTTAAGCCATTGGAATTTGATCCCACTCTTGTTTAATACAGACTTCCAGCTGCTGGAGAGTTTTGGGTCTCCTTTGAAGGACTTTTAATTATGCGGCAAATTTTCTCAATCGGTGAAAGATCAGGACTGCAGGCAGGCCAATTCAGCACACGGACTCTTCTACTACGAAGCCATGCTGTTTTAATAGCTGCAGTAAGTGGTTTTGCATTGTCCTGCTGAAATACACAAGGCCTTCCCTGGAAAAGATGGATCGTCTGGAGGGGAGCATATGTTGCTCTAAAACCCTTTCAGCATTCATGGTGTTTTCTAAAACATGCAAGTGTCCCACACCATATGCACTAATGCATCCCCATACCATCAGAGATGCTGGCTTTTGAACTGAATGCTGATAAGAGGAGGGGTGGGCTTTCTCCTCTTTAGCCCGGAGGACACGACACCCATGATTCCCACCAAGAATGTCAAATTTGGACTCGTCTGACGACAGGGATACTTTGCCACTTTGCTACAGTCCATTTTAAATGAGCCTTGGCCCACAGAACACAGCGGCGCTTCTGGATCATGCTCAACAATGGCTTCCTTTTTGTATGATAAGAGTTTTAGGTGGCATTTGTGGATGGCACGGCGGACTGTGTTTACAGACAGTGGTTTCTTGAAGTATTCCTGGGCCCATTTAGTAATGTCAATGGCAGAATCATGCCGGTGAGTGATGCAGTGGCGTCTGAGGGCCTGAAGATCACGGGCATCCAGTAAAGGTCTTCAGCCTTGTCCCTTACGCAGAGATTTTTCCAGTTTCTCTGAATCCTTTGATGATGTTATGCACTGTCGATGATGAGACCTTCAAAGCCTTTGCAATTTGACGTTGAGGAACATTGCTTTTAAAGTATTCCAAAATTCTTTTACGCAAGCCTTCACAGGTTGGAGAGCCTCTGGCCATCTTTACTTCGGAGAGACTCAGCCTCTCTAAGACATCCCTTTTATAGCCAATCATGTTACATACCTGATGCCAGTTAACGTAATTACTTGCTAAATGTTCTTTCAGCTGATTCTCCTATATATTAATTGCTTTTTCAGCCCTTTTTTGCCTGTGTCCCAACTTTTTTGAGACCTCTTGCAGCCAGAAAATTCGAAATAAGCTCATTTTGTGGATAAAAATGTAAAATGTCTCAGTTTCAACATTTGAAATGTTATCTATGTTCCATTGGAAATAGCATATTAGCTCACGAGATCTTAAAGTCATTGCATTTTGATTTTATTCACAATTTACACTTCGTCCCAACTATTTCGGAATTGGGGTTGTATATTAATTATATGCACAGTTTTGCATGTCTTTGAAAACTGCATTTTCAAATATGTGGAAAATTTGTTTGACTTTTAATGATGAGTCAGGTAAAATACCTCAAAGAGAAATGATTTAAATTTTTTTCTAACCAAATTCATATACAGATCTACACATTTTTCTGCGTGCGAAAAAGACATTGTATCTGGCCATGCCTGCAAGTAATTATATCCACTTAACTCTGATTAGATTTTGCTATTGCTCTCCCATTAACTTATATTCATGCACCCAATTCGAGCGCATCCACACTGCCATGTGCAATGCCAGGAAAAGACAGACACAAAATGAGGCAGTGTTAATCAAATTTGGAATCGGATGCATTGTGAAATGGCTCTGTATTTCTTTTAATGGATGCACTTACCTCAGGTAGTCCCTGCGACAAAGAATGAGATTGGCCTTTGTGTAGAGGGTGGAGCCAACCTCGCCTAAACGGCAATCACAGCAGGCACACTTTAGACAGTCCTCATGCCAGTATTTGTCCAGGGCCTTGAGCAGGTAGCGGTCTTTAATCTTGCGATTGCAGCCGGCGCATCCCTTCTGTTTCCCCTTGGGCTGAACAGAGAGCATGGGCACACCTGGAAGCAAAGGAGGGAGGGGGAATACAAATAGCCTTACAGTATGTGATCTGACCTGCCAAGGTAAACAAGTCACTTTACATGGCCCATTTTTGATAAAGGCGATGGGTTTCTCAAACTCACTGGGGCACTATGGTGTCCAGGGAGCATTGCATTGAATTCATATAATCCAGGTACTACAAGTTATTTTGTGGCTAGATACTATTGCCTTTGCCTCTTTTTTTTGGGAAAATGATAGAGAGTTGCTTTGGGAGTACAAAGGAAACACTGTAGTCTCTCTCCAACTCAAGTATATTATCGCGGCCCAGACACATTTTTTGTAAACAGAGGTTTTTCGATTCTGAACAGTTATTCTGCTTTCCATTTACAAACAAATAAGGACTCATAAGAAAATGCCTTCTTTCACTGAGTAGGATTTCTGTGTGCAGCAATAAAGGCAATTAATGCAGTGCAGGGTTACCAGAAATCAGGTATTAGTTTTGCTTATATCAGAGTCCCTCACATATAAAATCATTGCCCCTTTTCAAAATTGTACAAGCTTTTATGCTCCAAGTGAGATGAGTAAATAAATTCCAAAACTGACCCATGGATGGGGTTCCTCTGCTTCAACTGCACATCGTAGTTTTGTTTTTAAAAAAGCAATGTGCTGTGCTTAATATCTGTTATAATAGTCCACCTGTGTTTGACATTTGTACTTTGACTAAAAGCACCCCCCCACTCCCAGGCAAAAATCAGTGACAGCACCACTCAGTAGGGCTGCCAGTACCAACAGGTGGGCTGCAGCTGAAAGCCAAGGACAGCAGCACTTAAGACACTCTCAGGCATGCACGTGCAAACCCATATTGATTCCACTAATAGAACGTGCTGTCACCAGCCACTCCACTCTTCTCCCACAATGCATCTCTCTCAACTGGGGAGACGCAAAAGTGCTACCATGACTTTATATTCATGAATAGAAAACCTTTGACTGAAACGAGGTCACTTGTATTGTTATTCAAACCCCACCGGATACAGTCTGCAGTAGATGGGACAGTAAGTCAGTACAGGATAAAGAAATGAATACAAGTCATTCAGTATATTCATGATCTGATGCCATTTTGCCCATTAGTTCCCCATCTCGTCCACCAATAAGGTATGCATCAAAAATACCATTAAAATACAGATTTGTGACCCCACTTTTACCCCAAAAAAAAGTTTGTTGAGCAAAAGCTTGTTACTCATTCACAGCTGAGCCTAAGAAGGGAGCTGCAGCTCCAGTGATATTTGGCCAACAGACTTGAGACTTCTTTATCAGAAGTACACAGGAGAGACTAATTGGTCCAGTGCTGCAGATGGGAGACATCAATTAGTGCCCTGTCTGCCCCCTGGTTCCCTCACCTTCTCCCCTTCCAGAACAGGCTCCTTGAAGCCAGCGCATTAGGATCACAAAACTTGCTATAAATACCAATGTTCAGAGTAAATGAAGCTAAAAAGCTTCAAAATTGAAGCCGCAGTAGCTCACGGCGCTCTCCTCTCCCAGCATTTCATGGCTTGTTAAGAGGATCAGCTCTGCAGGTATGCCAACAGTTCTCGTCTGTCAGGCTCGTGCTGAACTAAAAACAGGTTTAATGAGGAGAACGCCAGTCAGTGTGTGTGTGCGCGCGCATACATTCCCGTTCGTGCGGCAGGGGAATCGGGTTCCCTCCAACTCCCTCTAGGGTCCCACTGAAATCTTTAATTTGCCATTTATGACAGCTAATTAGTTATTCTATTCAAAATCTTTGCTTTAAATAAGATAACTAATTATACACAAAAGGTCACACCCCTCCCTCCATCATCTAGCGAGGTACTCATAATTGCTTTAGAACCCCCCCTTTCTCCTCCAACCTTTTAACGATGCACGCGAGCGTTTCACACAAAGCTGGGAAAAGGCCCTTTAACCCTTTGATCAGCCCCACCGCTCGCTGCTTATTGTTATTACAGTAACCTTGGAGCCCCCACCGCTGCCCACCCCCCCGTGAGCAACTCTTGCGGATGGATACCAGTTAGCAGGGGATAATAAGGGGGATCGTCCGTCTTCAAGGCGGTCCTTTATTCCTAACCTAGTTTGGGAAGCGCAGCTCCTGCCGTCGTCTCGGCGGACCTGGAAGTGCTGCCTGAAGTGAGCAACGCAGAGTCAACACATAAAGAGAGTGAGATCCTGCCTTTAATTGGTGTACATCTCTGCGCCTGCTGCCGCTTCGTAACGAGGAGCAAACACGCGCTTGATGTGCGTCTGCCGAAAAAAAAGAAGGGGAAAAAAAAAAAAAAAAAAAAAGAAAAAGAAAATTGGGACTTATAAAAAGATCCAGAAGCAGCCTCCTTCTAAACAAAAAGGGTTCTGCAGAATAAATGATTGCATAAAACTACGGGCTGTATCAATTCCCTAATGCCAGAAGACAATTTGGCTCTGGAGTGCACCCATCAGTGCACTTTGTACCACATGAAAGCCCTCGCCCAGAACAAGGCCTCCTGTTACCCCCCCCCCCCCCTCCACACACTGCCATTTGTGCTCTGTCGACTTCAAGAACAAAAAGTTAACATTATAAAAGGAAACGGCTGCTGAAGAAGCTTCCACTTAATCCAATCCATTTAACAGATATGAGTGCCACTGACCTTCCCCTGTCATTCGGTGTCACAAAAGCAAACCCCTGTTGCCAAGGATTCATATTTTACCGGGGATGCGTTTCTCACCCTTTAAAAGAAAAGGGCTTTTTGCCTCACCAAAACATCTTTCCAGAGAAATTCATTTGCCATTAATACACAGAATTGAGCTTGTCATTCCTTTTTCTTTCCCGTCCTTTTTTAAAGACCTTATCTCTTTAGAATATGTACAGTTAACTTTGCATTTGAAACTGTCAGACCATATACTTTCCATTATAGAGATAGCATCCGATTTCTATGTAAGCCTATTTCAAGTTCCATTTTGTATCGCTATCAAAAAATCAAATCAACTTGGTAACCCTTTTCATGTATTTAAGGTTTAAAAAAATTGGTTCAATGAACTCGAGGAAAAGCTTTAAAGCATTACAATGCAATTATCACATCAGCACAGCAGACCCAATATCTCCCCAGGTTAGAGATGGAAAAAAAATGAGGATGTCTAGTTCCCACCCCCTCCTACTCCTACTCCACACATACTGCAGTTCCGTAATCTTTGAAAAAAAAAAAATGCGGGCGGCAGGATCAGAAAACATCACTGACACTGTTCCCAAACAAGGTCACCCTCCTTAATTCAATAGATATGATCAATTAGAGAGTGACATCTTGATGCTATGGAGGCTAGTGGGGTTCCTACCCCAGTGGGTCTTGATGAGCATTGCTGGAGCATGAAGCTTCAACCATTACATGCCCCCCCCCCCACCCCACCCCACCCCCCAGACCCCCACTCTCAACCCCAACCCCACCCCCACCCAAAGATACTGGGTTAAGTGGGATTCCACACGGGCCTGCGAAGCGAACAATGCCAAATTATGGTCGGGGTTCCAGGGCAACAAAAAACATGCTCACTCACATGGTTTTCTGTCAAAATTACAGCAAGCGCACAAGTGCTGATAATCCCCTTCGGTTACAAAAAGGCATCAGACACATTTCGAGCAAACAAGCGGGCAAGCTTTAATCTCTCAAATACAAAGCAATAAGCTGGGCACTGTTTACATTTTGGCTGAGTTTATGTAAGGCGTTTGCTCAATCGCGTCACAACACTCAAGATTGAAAACAATCTAAAAGGCTAGATTTTACTTACTTTTACAGTAAAGAAGAAAAAGGGACATTGTTTGAAGTTGGCTGCAAGTGCAAGTATCTTATCTATTAATGTTAGCATGCGAAAGACTCATGCAGCCAGTGTAGACACGCACGATAGAATGACTACTCCAAGGATAAATAAACTAGAAAACCAGTGAGGGCCGTTTCCACCCTTTATTATAGCTATGAACTCAATAATTTGAACACTGGCTGAGCAATAATTTATGATAGAAGGTATATAAATATAAAAATGGAAAGTCATGCAGATATAATATTTAAAATTTGTAGTCATTACAGAATCGAATTATCATAATCCAACCTGCCATTTTAGCATAGAACCATAAATGAAAAGAGGCACTTAGCAACTACTCCATTAATACTACAGTCCCACTTCTCCAGCAATACTACACTTTACACTCCACTGGCAATTCATCAGTAGCTGCTCTGCTCCAGTAATACTATACTGGAGACCTAATACTATACTTAGGTCTTTGCTGTACTGGTAGTACATCACTTCCTACTGCAGATAAACCACAGTTATGGTCAAAGAGAATCCATTTGTTGAAGGCCTGTAACTGTTGAGTCTGCAGACTATCTCATGGTTTAATTTTGAAGGTAAAGTAACATAGTTAAGCAATGTCCTTTATTCTCATGATAAATGAGCTTGATTTTTATCATCAGGGATTGACATTATCAGTTGAATTCACTTATCATCTTTACCTATGCTTTGTGAAAGTGTAGAGGCAATGGGCTGTAGTTCTGCTTTAGAGTTCCTCCATCTCAAAGACGCCATCGACCCAAAGTCACACGTAATCGCTTTGGTGCATTTAAAATAACGATCAACCTCGCCTCCCTTGCAGTCACATATTAGAACAGACAGCTAGTGGTCATTGCAGGAGCTGCACATCTCTCATTGGTGTCATCAACCGATGTGAAAGCGTCTGTGGAGTACGTAGGAGATGTTCCAATAATTGAGATCTGAAACAAGCTGATCACTTGAAACCCAGCAGTACCACAGTGGCACCAAACAAGCTGTAGACTACTGCACAGAGTTTGGCCACTGATTCCGACATGGCAGTTTAAGATTGGCCTTTGTGACAGAGCCAGCAGTTGTGGTGACAGGCCCGACCACGGTCCTCAACCTCAGTCCTCTCAAAAACCTCAGTCCTCGGTCAAAGATGAAAGCGAAGTGCTGCAGGGGTTCATTAATGGAGATCTCATGCAAAATGACCACGCAACTGCTTGTGTGCATTATTCAGCCCATTCCTGGAGGCAGACCTCATTAATGTAATTGAGCCTGTAGACAGTGACTGCCCTGTGGGGGCAGGCGTTCAAGTCATCTAGAAATCTCAGGTGAAACACCAATGCTGATTAAAAAGGCTGAATCAAAGCAGCGTACTGTAATGAAATGCACCGCCAAGGCCGTTCAGAACATCGGCGAGCTTTTGTTTAGCTGTTATGCACACAGGAAGACACACAGACACATACTGTATCCCTCACAAAGTTGCGCAGGCATGGCATAATAAAGAAAGCATGGCAGTGCCGTACTTTAGTCAGGCGTCTGGTGGTTCCAGACTGTTTGTGAACGCAGGTCTGTGAAAGCACTCTTGCCGGCGCCCTGCGATTATGACATAATTAACACCCTGGGTAACGGGAGAGTGGAGCCACGCTGAAGGAGGAGGGAGCTTGTTCATTAGCGAGATGATTCACTTTTGCAAACTTTCACAGCCCCACTGCCGCTAATAAGCCCCAGTGAAACGCAGCCCAGCCTTCCCCAGCTCCGACTCCGGCATAAGAGAAGGTTTTGTCTTGGAGGAATAATCGCTCTTTTCACGTTACAATGTCCTAACCCCAGTGGGCGGCCTGCCGCTGTCCCTTGCTGTAATTACCTCTGATCCCCTTCAAATGAGTGCCTGGCGCATTCAGCCCGCAGCAGTGCGGGTCTAGCTTCAACTGCCAGTGAACTTGGCCTGCATGAATGCGAGCTCAGCTTCAACACCAGTGTATTCAACCAGCTGCTACACTCATCCAGATTCAGGACCAGCATATTTGGCCTGATTTAGGTCTAGATTCAACACCATTGTATTTAGTTTGCAGCAACACTGGACCAGCTTCAATAGAAATTCAGGGTGCATTCACACTGGCCCAGGTTCTATACCAGAGCATTTAGCCTGAATATCACAGGCCCAGCTTCTAAATCCGTGCCCTTCGCTAGCAGTCGTACAGGTCCAGATTCATTAAAAGAGCATTTTGCCTGCCAAACACCGGCCCAACTTCAACACTAGTGAACTCAATTGGCTGCAACCCTTGCTCAGCTTCAAAACCAGTCTATTCAGCCTGCAGTATCATGGGCCCAGCTTCTATACCAGTACATTTATCCTGAAGTAATTCCTGCCCAGCTTTCATAGCAGTGCTTTTCAACTGCACAACACTGGCCCAGCTTCAACGCTGTTGCGTTAAATTGGCCACTATATTGACCCAGCTTCAAAACCAATGTACTCAATTTGTGGGAAGACTTGCCTATCTTCAACAACAGAACATTCAGTCTACAGTAACAACTGTCCAGCTTCTACACCAGTGCATTTAGTCTGCATAACACTGGTTCAGCATCAACATCAGTACATTCAATTTGCAGCAACACTGGCTCAGCTTCAAATACAGTTGATTCTGTGTGCAGAAACACTGGCCTAGCTTCACCAACAGGGCATTTAGCCCACATAACACAAGCCCAGTTTCAACACCTGTGCACTTCTGAGGAAAAGTTAGCCCAGCATCAACACCAGTCTTTTCAACCTGCAATAACTAACCTCTAAACCAATGTACTCTATTCAGTCTGTAGTAACAATGGCAAGGCTTAAACATGAATGTGTTCCATCTGCAGCAACATTCGCCCAGCTTCAGTACCACTGCATTCAGTATGCTTAGCGAGTCCCAGCTTCAAGAGCAGAACATTCAGTTTGCACCAAAACTAGCCCAGCTTCAACACCAATGCATTCAGTCTGCACTAACACTTGCCCAGTGTCCATACCAGTGCAGTCTTGAGCAAATTAATTGGATAAAGCAGGCTGGAGTGGGAAAAACCAAACAAAAGGTTTTCAGGCTTTTTTTTTTTTTTTTTTTTTTTTAAACTTTAATAGCATCTACATTCAGCACTCAGTACGAGATGTGTCCTCCACGGTTCTTGATGCTGTTCCACCCGTTTTGGCATTAAGCTGACCAGGTTTTTGCAGGTTGCCTTGAATTCTTCGACTTTCCACACCTGGACAACTGCATTGATGACTCCGGCTTTTGTGGTGCAGTCCTTTTGCTGCAGCCTTGACTTCATCGACCAAGATTCTCAATGGGATTGAGGCCAGTCCAACACAGTTACAGAACTGTGTTGATGATGAAATCACATTAGTTGCATATACACGTCAAGGAAATTAATGAAACGTGGCTAAAAGGTACCATGCAGTGATCTTTGAGGTGGTTATGTAAAACCTCCATCACTGTGCACAGCTATTTGCAATCTATTCAGCTCATTCAATTGACAAGCACCTTCATCCAATTAATTTGCACAAGACTGTACATTTAGCTTGCATAAAACAGGCCAGGCTTCAACACCGGTGCATTCAATTTCCAGCAACACAGTTCCTACTTCAACACCCGTCTGTTTAACCAGCAGTCTCACTAGCTCAGCTTCTACACCAGTGCATTTAGACTTCATAACAGTGGCTCAGATTCAACAATCGTGTATTCAATTTCCAGCAACACTGGTGCAGCATGAAAACCAGTCTATTCAGCCCACTATAAGACTAGCTTATCTTCTATATATGTCTGCTTAGCCTGCATAACCCTTGCCCAGCTTCAACACCAGTATCTTCAGCCAGTAGTAACAGTGACCCAATTTAAACAGAAGTACATTTGATCTGCAGTAACACTGGCCCAGCTTCAACACCAGTGCATTCAGTATGCAGTAACACTGGCCCAGCTTCAACACCAGTGCATTCAATCAGCAGCTATACAAGTTTAGTCAGCCGACAATAACACTGGTCCAGCCTCAGCACTGGTGGATTCATTCTGCAGTTACACTGGCCCAGCTTCAGCAACAGTGAATTCAGCATGCAGTTACACTGTCCCAGCTTCAACACCAGTGCATTCAATTTGCAGTAACACTGGCCCAGCTTCAACAGTGCATTCAGCATGCAGAAACCCTGGCCCAGCTTCAACAACAGTGCATTTAGTATGCAGTAACACTGGCCCAGTATCAACACCAGTGCGTTCAATCTGCAGTAACACTGGCCCAGCTTCAACAACAGTGCATTCAGTATGCAGTAAAACTGGCCCAGCTTCAACAACAGTGCATTCAGCGTGCAGCAACACTGGCCCAGCTTCAACACCAGTGCATTTGGCTTTCAACACAAGCGCATCTGCAGGCCCAGTCTCAAGCGAGATGGAAATGAAAAAATTCCCACTGACAGATCGTAGAGCCGACAGAAAGCTGACCACACATGGTCATTCAATCGAGAAGTGCTTTACCTCAGTTTTGTTTTGATCTTTGTTTGGGTACCGTTTAAAAGCTGCCATTTTCCTGTGGTTCCATTTCAACAATGTAGAAGGCTAATATCCCAGCTAATGATGCGCACAAAAGCTGTGCCACTTGAAAACCCGCATAAAATGCAGGTATGAAACGCCAACTCCATCCATTCTAAATTAAGACCTTTTCAAGGATTTGAAGAACCGTACCTTCCTGGTTCCTGGCTTTATACTGCCATTAGCACCTTCACTCAAGGATGTTACTCCGTAGCTTTTAATGCCAGAGAGCACATTTTGGGCTGCTTTAAATGCGCAAATTTACGCCACTGTGAGTGCTTTAGATGGCACAGCATGGAATAACTTCTGAGCATTTATGATACATACATCGGGAAAACTTTCTTACCATGATGTGTGCTGTACGTGGCCAAATCCTGAACTTTAAAAATGGACAAATACGCAATGTAGTGTCATTTGTGAATCTTTTTGATAGTGAAAAAAAAATAAAAAATTCTCGTGCACCACAAGGTGTGAATTTCGCCTGCACATTCCTCACCAGTTTTCCTTTGCTCACATCGCCAGTGCCTATGGAAGAGCAGCAATGCTAACACTTCCTACAAATCCTCTTGGCAAGCAAAGAAAGAATGTGAAAAAAATAGGACTTTCAAGGTTTTGGACAGCGCACGAGTAAGACAGAGTGGCGACACTACAATCGGTCCCAAATCAAGGCAAGCGCATTTTACTGTTGCAAGAAAAAAAAAGCCTCCACACTCCCTCCTTCCTCATCCCTAAAGAATAACAAAGGGCGAAAATTACTATGACCCTGACTCGCGGCGTGCAACCCAATTTCAATTAAACTGGAGCACAAAGGTAAATGTGTGTGGATTGCAGCTGTCGCTCACATTTAATAGATCAAACTGCATTTTTTTAAAGCTCATTCGTGGTCAGTATTGATCAAATCCACTTCCTCAGTCAAGTCCCCTCCAAATAGCAAGCCCAAAGCCTGGTGTTCAGAGGGGGGAATTTATACTGCAATCACAGATTTTAATTAGTTATTCAAGGTTTGATTTATTGAAGGTCAACAGACAAGAAATTAGTCTATGACCAGCAGCTTAGTCTTCATTATACTGAACATGAGGCCATTTTATTTACCGGTTTGTCCCTGGTACATTAGATTTTAAGTAGCTTCTCTTCCTTCCATCTTATTGCTCTTCTTTATTAAGAAGTAATACATAGCAGATTTTAATAACCATGGCCAGAGCAAATTTTCACCGGACAAATTTCTTTTATTTTACTTTAAACGGAATCAAATGAAATCCTTCAACATAATATTATTGCTACAAGTTATGTTCAGTTGTGTTTTTGGATTTCTCATTACATCTCAACAAACAAGCATGTGAAATTCAGGGAACTGATCCAAAAAGAACTCAAAGCAGTGGACTCTTCTCCCAACTCCAAAAATCCATTTTCAGGTAAACAAAGACAATTAGTTGTCAGAGCACTTTAGCTTTATTTCAAATCAGACAGCTGAGAAATGAAACTACGAGGAGAATAATCATTTTTACGGACTTCCCAGACTATACCAGTAGTGCGTGAACTTCAACTCCTTAAAAAGCAGTTTCATTTAATTTAGTGAAATGCCACATGTGCAGGTAGACGGCAGTGGTTTGCAGAGCTACATTCCATCAGAGCTATAGTTCTGCTGCTGTAGAGTACTGGATGTGGATGTCCGCGGGGTCACTCCGGCTATTGACCACAATCCGCAGAAAGCACTTTAAGATTTTGAATATTTTCCTCCTTCCCGGAATCGCAAATTGAAATCGCATCTTGAGCTGAAAAGCATTACCTGTTTCATAATACAGTCACCCCTCCAACCTCCTCCCTTACATTTACAAATCCCCACAAGCTCTTCGGAGTAGAACAGAAAAATAAAGCAGTGCATTAATGATGCCGACCACGCAGGCATGTACACACACCTTTGCCCTCAACAAGTAAACAAAATGCGAACAAATCTGTACATCAGGACTGTTTTACATCAAACAATGTCTTGTTCAGTTGATGAGCTCAATGGTCAATCAGTTTATCCCAAGATGGATACTAGCACATAATCAGATGCGTTAAGTGCAATTATGCTGCGGTCTTTGATTCCCACATAAATGATTCATCACAATCATTACCGGCTCGTAAACACTCTGATGGCCGCCCACGTTTGCGTGGTTGAATATCTTCTTAAAAATGTTTGCCTTTCCTTTATTGGCCTCTATCCATTTACACTGCAGTTGTGTCAAAAAAATATTTCTCAGTGTATATGACCTGGAAACTGTACAGAAACCAGAAATGCTGTGCTAACGGAGGGGTTATTGTGAGCCAAATTTACCATGATTAAGAGAATGAGGTGTCAATGGAGGTATCATTTGTTGGTTCGGCCAAGTTTCCAAATTTGATAAGTTCACCGAAAAGAGCTTGGACCAGCTTATTTCTACAGTAGTAATGTCCGTTAGACTGGGGGGATCTGATATTCAGTAGCTGAATTTAATATTGCTGAAATCTAGACTGATAGAAGTTTCTCTTGTTGCATTTAATGATGTGACGTAGCCATCAATGCCTCATATTTTTGATTGCAGATAGATTTTTCCCATTAAATGAATGAATATTAAATAGCACATTCTCAAGCTGTTCAAAAAAAAAAAAAAAAAAAAAAAAAAAAAGCCATCATAAAAAATACTCTCCAATTATTTAAACTTGCAATCATCCATCTACTCAGAATGGCGCACGTGTTTAAACTGCATGACGACAGCAGACCACTGGCTCTTTACTGCAGTCTGCCAGCTGCTTAATCACATTTGATGCCACCGCAGCCCATTTGAACAAAGACATCACTTGACAAGTGCCGAGGAGGGGCAGCTCCCAGCTAAAACACTACCTGGACTATGCAAAGTGCTACAGCCTAGAATGAAAAGACACAAACCTCCAAATCTGCTTTAAGTGTCAGAAGTCTTAATCATTTTATTTTCTTCTTTTTAAATACAAAGATATTGGAGGGTGGTGGCATGAAAGAATATACCCAGACTGCAATCAGTAGGCATTGCAATTAGGAACAAGATAACTTTGGATTGTGGGCATTCTTAAACGCTGCTGTTTTTATTACCCAAAATGACTCTTATCCAAAGCCATTTGCCACTGCTTGTAAATGCTGGCAGTTTATCTAGCACAGTCAGTCACTGTCACTGTCCAGCAATTACATAGGAAAGCAGTGAAGGTACAGGAGAACCTACAAGAACCAATGGGCGATGAAAAACACCAGTGCAGACAATTTTATACAAACTTTGGCGTGTCACACAGTTCAAGACAAAAAAATAAAAACCTTTTAGTACTCGTACACAATCAGTGTCTGATAAAGGGTTCAGACTATGCATTGCGCAATGACTTCCTGTACAAGAGGTCAGGGGTTGAGGAGTGTGAAAGCATTGGTGTATGTGGCATGTGTGTGGTGTGTGATGCACACCCGTGGAAGTGGGCGCGTGTGTATTCAGGACCAGACTGCTGAAGGCACAGACTCAGTCTTGCAGCGAAATTGAGTGGTGGCGAGTGAGTCTGCTGCAACAAGGCAACTCTCGGGAATAACGCGCTGTTAAAAGACCAAAGGAAAGTAAATTAAAAACCACCTACTGTAAAAATCATCAATATGTAGCCATGTACCCTCTTTCAGCCGAGCATATGTACCATTACCAAGAGCAGCTCCGCAGGGACAGGCCATCACTGCTCCTGCTGCCGGGCTACTTGGTGCTCTTAAAGCAACAGAGCCGTGGC
Source organism: Gymnothorax javanicus (assembly GCA_029692085.1). Lineage (NCBI taxonomy): Eukaryota > Metazoa > Chordata > Actinopteri > Anguilliformes > Muraenidae > Gymnothorax > Gymnothorax javanicus. Next base: position 20,634,879 of record CM056209.1, read on the forward strand.
AGAGTGAAATTGGACACATTTCTGATAACGGGTGGGGGTGTGAGACAGCAAAGTTGCAGAATACGAGCCACGCTATTCTGCACGAGCGAGAACGGCATCACGCTAGTTTCAAAATCCATTAGTTTGCTTTGCTTACCCGCAGAATTATTGCTCTGGGGTTGATGTTGGTGCTGGTGGTTGGTGTGTGTATGTGTGTGTGTGGGGGTTGCACCTGATTTGCTGGATCCCCGCCCCCCGCTCATTTTAATTGGATAAGGATCCTACATTAATGTTGGTCATAAAATTCAAGGTGGTGTACGGTTTCTCAGATGTTGAATACAATTGAAAGTATGCCCAGACAGCAAAGAAATTAATCTCACTGGTGTCCTGGTGCAAGTAAAGGTCTTTCAAAAGGACACAGACTGAAAGGCATTGCAGAGGCGCTGACAACCTGTTCCCCCACCACTACAAACTACCATTTTAGCACCTACATACAGCACTGTGGACAATTAAAAGAAGAAAAAAAAGGACTCCATATTTTAATGGGCCCACTGGGGGTACAGAGAGGGGTAGGGGTGTCAGCTGTGTCGAAGTGAAATTGAATTTGCCTCCAGCTCTGACGATATTTGGAAAAAAGTGTCTTGTTGCATAACGTTGCCGCGTTGGTATGAATATTAAGTGGAGTGCCATTACAGCACAAGGGAGTGAAATTAAGCTCGCACATAAAATTTTTCACTGCAGCCTTTACTTATCCAGGCATCTGCATTAGACACAGGTACGGGGTCATAAACATTCTCTTACCGGAGAATGGAAACATCAGCTTCTGTTCTGGTCTCGTTTTTCCTTTATAAAGAAATTAATGAAAAAGATGTAAATTAATCGTACCACTACCGAAAAAAAAAAAAGTTTCTACTGACACTTGGAGTTTGAAAAAGCCACATTTGCATTTGATGTCCTGTATGTACACAAGATGAAAGGAACACCTGGTGCATTTAAAATGATCAAATCTAGGGCTTGAGTCTTCAATAGCGTATTAGTTGCAATTTTCTTCCATTTACAAATGGCTGTACATGCAGAGCTGGTAAGAACACTGAGTGCAACCAGGTGTAACAATTAGATCAAGAAGGAATCACAAGTGTGCACTTTACTGGACTATAATTTCCTTTGCTTATTACGCACCATCACCTGCTTTAGGAGTACAGCGACACAGCAAAATAAACGAAGTTTGCTCTTTGTCAGTGGACTTAAATTCAATGATCAATCCTTGCGAACTGCAGATCTTAAATCTGGCAATCAAGAATATAGATGCAATCATTCATTGTAACAATATGACAATAATAGACAATGGACAACTATGAAAATAATACTATGACAATAATAGAAGTGATCAACACCTGAGTTAATACAAGTATTGAAACGAGCCATAAAATGGTGTGAGACGTAGAGGGCGGGAGGAGTGAGGAGCTTTAATATAATTTCAATATATGAAATTGGCAAGTTTAATCTAGAGGAGGAACAAGCCAATAAGCTGAGAAAATAGCAAATACATGGGGGAAAATTATGTCTGTGAGAAGGAGAGTGAAGAGACTTAAGAAATGTATGAAAGTAATCTCCAAGTGGAAATTAGAAATCAACCCACAGAAACGAATAACAGAAGAGAAATATTACTGTCCACTTTCTAAATCAATATAACATTGCTACAAGACAGAATTACCATGGTAACTTGGGCAAAAAAGAATGAAGCAATTCTTATTATTTCAAAATAAAACCGGAGCCTGAAGCCCAAGTTTTATTACAGCGGCTGCCAGATCATGGGCTCGTATTTATTTGAAACATTGCTTTTCAATCACATGCTTTATGAATGTACAAATTTCATCGGACAGCCAAGCCTGCAGGGTCATAAATTAAGGCACAAAGGTAACCAAGAATTTATCATCAAATTCCAAGAAAAGAGAGGGTTTCTTTAACTTTGTTCTTAGAGAGTGTGTTGGTGCGGAAGATCAACCCGGCAAAGGTCTAAAATGAGGATCCAATTTTGTCCTGTTCCTCTGGATGGATTTTTAATATCTTATAGGATAGAAAATTACTGAATGTCTTTTTTTCTGATGGGAGAAGTCAGTCAAGGACAGGGTGAAGCCAAAGTAACAAAACTGTTCACCTGAAGTTCCCTCCCGCTTTCAAATTGTTCAGAGTTTGCCATTTACCTCCAAGCCAAAGTTCTCTTCTCAAAGTGTGGCACTCAGGTTTTTCATACCGCAATACTTTAACTTAATTTTTTCATACATGGAAGCCCCAGATGCCCAATGCGTGGTCTGCCTTGCTTTTAAAAAGTGCTCCAACCACTGCAGCCAAGCAGAGAGGACAGGAATAAATCAATTACAGAGGTCAAGAATCCAAACAGGTCACCAGGCTTGTGGAATAAAGCAGAATCTGAGGTGGAACATTAAGTTTAACCCATCGGTCAAACCGTTCCCACAGATGGCTCAAATACGGAGAGGGGTAGGTCTCAAAAAAATGTTTTAAGAACATCTTTTTCAAATTTCTGACCAGTCAATCAGTTGAATTGGACTCTTATTTTATTCGCACATGATGGGTGTTTTGGTAATTGTGCAGTAGCTGCAGCATCTTAGAAAAGGATGCAATTTTTTGTTTGTTTTAGACACTGCAGCAATAGGCATTCCAAGTAATGAAGTTGCCCCCTACAGAAGTAAAGGAAAATAAATGACCAAATATCTTAAAGACTTGAGGCTAGGGATTTAACTGAATGTATAATGGGTTAGAATTTTCCCTGTGTCTAAAATTTTAATAAACACAGCATGATGACAGATTCCAGTTTTCGGTCGCAAAATGCAAGTGATTTGCCAACATTCAGAAACGGTATCAAGGTGAAGAGAGAATTCATTTAGATCCTACTGTTCCAAATTGAGGTTTTAAAACAATGCAAGATCATCTTTCTTTAAGAAAACCTGGTCATTTCCAAGATACCTTATTGTGCATAAACCTTCGACAGAAGCCACTTTCTGTGCAAATTTTCAGGAGTTCATTAGTGTTTCATGTATCATGCTTCTCAGCTCAACTGGTCACAGATTCAAGATTGTATGTGCTCTTGTCAGAGTGTTTAAGTTCAGGCTGAAAGAAAATTCAATAATTTTTTTTTTTTTTTTTTTTTTTACATCAGAAATAGTTTAAATTTAAGGCTCTTCATGGTTAGTTTTGAAGTTTTGGGTTGTAATTCAGAAATATCTGTGAACAGAAGAGAAGCAAAAATCACCTGCCAGAGGATTAGTTTGATGGTAGTCAGCTTTGATTATCTTTGCAAAGCTATAAAACATGGCCTTCTTTATACACAGGCATGCAGACAAATATTTCTGTGTGCACAGCAATGCCCTACAGTCAGTTGAGACCCTCAAAAGCCAACTGAATTGCTCTGCTCCTCTTGATAGCAGGCAGTCTTCAGCAGCCCTGACTAGTGTAGTGAAGCTCCAGACAGCTCTCCGCTGCTTTGCCAAAACGCCGGCGTAGTCACTCTCTGTCTGCCCCAGCAAGCAAAGGGTGAAGCTTTTAGGCAATGAGCAGCAGGTGATCTCAGCTTTTCTGCAAGTCCTAATGCTCCTAAAAGCCACTCTCCTCCGTTTCTGTAATTGGGCATCAGTAGTTAATGTAGTATTGACTGCATTATATGCTCCCGTGCATCCTCTCCCGCTAATGCCATTTGCATCACCTTGTACATTTACCGTATTGCTTAGCCAATAGCTGTTAAAAGCAATCCGAATCATGAATCATATAGGAAACTTTTAGCAAGACAGACATCCAGAGGAGACAATTTACAGCTGAGTTAATCTGGGTACATTAGCCGAGACATGGATTTGGAGAGACAGACCAATTTATGCTTCTACGACGTAGCCTTTATAGGTTTTCAGATGGCCAAGTGAAAGGATGTTCGGCTAAACAGACATGAAGTATCCATTTTCAAACATAAATAATGGTTCTAAAATGCAAGCCATTACTATTAAAAGGGTTCATGGATGAAGGCACTGGTGTGCGCGCACTAGAAATTCCCTTAAAAATCAGGCTTCAAGAGCAGTGTAGTTAGTTTTAGCTTATAGGTGGTTGGGGTTGGCTGTACTTCGAAGATAATTTATTATAGCTCACGACAATGTAAAATAATGAATGGATGAGTAACAATTAAACTTTTCCGCAAAAATATTTAGTCTTCCAGGACATCGGCTAGTAAATGTTCGTAAACTGAGAAGCTGCTAAAAAAAATAAATGTAACACAGACGCAACACTGCAGTGAATGCAATTGCCACACGTAATTTTCGATTGCAATTCAAGTAAGATTAAATGTGCGCTAAGATACCTTCGTCAGTAAACTACTTCAGTTGATGCATTACCTACAGGCATTGCATTACCTCTGAGACATTGGTTTTGCCTTCAGAGCTTGCGGTCAGCTGGAACGGAAGCAACACCGGTAAGCTACAGGACTCCACGACGGCACGGAACTGCTTCTGTTTACAATAAAATCGTATTCGAAACGAGTTTGGGCGCTGATAGATAAAGGATTTCTACGCGACCCACTTGATCCCTCTACTTAAATAAAGACCCCTGGTAAGGTTACTGCGATATTTTGCAACATTGAGGCAAAGTCAAATGACATAATTCGGAAATAATTCTCCCTCACGCACAACTTAATACGATACAGGCGCCTTTTTAAATATATAAAGGAATGATTTAATTTACAGCAATGATTATTGCAACGATGTTAAGACAGACTCGCGAAATCGTCCCCCACTCACGTTTTAATAGGTTACCAGTAGGTTGTGAAGTAGCTTATGAAGTGGTATACTCGAGCTCATACACAGCCTTCAGTAGCCTACCTGAACATTCGTGTTTTGCAACTGAATGAAACGCTAGAAAATTAATGGCACCCTACATCGGGCGTCAAGTTTAATAGTAATCGCAGCTTTCTGAATAAAAATACTCAGATCCCAACACATCCATGTGGAAAGACCCTATGTTGTCGGCAGTGGCAGCCCACCTACCTTCTTCCTTATCCAAAACCATTGCTCTGAGGAATGGGGAGTCCGGCTCCAGGCGATCCGTTTTCGGCTCCAGAAGCCTTCGCCACCCGGTTGACTTGTCTTCTTTCGGAAATTGCTCTCTGATAGTAACGGAGTCGTCCAGCTGCAAGCTTCGATTGCACGTTCCTCTGATTCTTAGAAACGAGATCACTTAATAACGGAACCCCGCTCAAATAGAATCAGAGGGCAGCTTATTGCTTTTTTCCTTGGAAATTGTGGGTTCACCCTCGCTATTCGCTTTTGCTTCTTTTCTCAGAATAAACCTCCACGGATTAAACTAAAACTGCAGTTCACAGCGACAAAACAAGACATTCGCGCTCGCATATCTTCCACGCGAAAAAATAGCGTAAGCAATATGAAATATACCTTGAGCTAGCCTACTAAACTCGGAAGATCGAAAGCCTAGACTGTTTTGACAACGAAGATTTCTTTCCTGTAAAATGTTTTCCCGCTTTCATTTGCTCCGAAATTCTGACTGTATTCAAAAATTCCAATTCCAGACTTGACAAGAGCTAAAAGCATACTCTCGTTGCCTTTCTCTCCCAATTTATGTGGCGAGCGCTCTCCCGCTCCTGAATAAATGCGCACTGTTCCCAGAGACCCGTGGATTCCCCTGTTAATTAAATCAATTCATTATGCTCAGATCTGATTAGCAGCCCTTCCCCCCTCTTTGAATCAATTATTCAATACACAAACATAATTGCTTGTGCCAGAGGTGTCTAAGTATTAGCTTATTTAACTCCAAGGACACTAATTACCCCTAGGGCACGGGAACTTTTCTCATTAATTCTGACAAAACACAAAAGCACAGCTAAGGGAAAGTGCGTGCGTGCCTCTCTCTCTCTCTCTCTCTCTCTCTCTCTCTCTCTTAGGTGGCAGTACAAGGAAGGGCTTTTATTGCAGCGCATACACGTGCTCGTTATTTCCCCTTCTCCATCTCGAGCTTTCGAAGGGTTCAACAGAAATCGTGCCTAATTGCATTTATTAATATTTCTGGAAATAAATCTGCACAATGATTAGTATGCCTGAGCCACTTTACATGCATAGATAAGCAGTGTTTTAAAAGAGACAACACAACAGATGGCCTGCGTTTTGATTAGTGGGTAGATATGAGCCCCAGCTTCAAATTTGGTAATATAATCGCTAGCTGTAATAGTCGCGTTTCAAATGCAACTGTTTCATGGTGGTGCCTTAAATAGCACTACTTTCACTAGCCCCGAGGAGACTGTTAACCAATTAGGGTGGAGATTATGCCACGATTAACCATTTCAAAGGCTTGAGTAGGACTACATTTCCAAGGCATTCTGCTTGACAGCAACGGGCGATCCGCGTGATGTATGTTCTGTCTGTTGGCCTGTTATCGTTTCCTCCAGTTCTTGTGAAACAGCATTGAGAAAACATCAGGTTTTAACGGGAAAATAAATATTATACATAAAAGTAGCCCACCAACTCAGTGGTTCAAAATAGTATGAGGTCACTGGCATAGCCTACTGCATGTTCAGAAGTGAGCCGCTCAAAAAACAAACAAACAAACAAACAAAAAAACTGGCAAAATTGCAGGTTTGAATTTTTGTCGCATTATTTCAACTCATCCATAGCAGTTATATTATATTGGTTGATCATGGAACTGTTACACCCCGCTGAAATCAATCGCCAAGAGACTCCGTGGCTGGATTTCTAGGTGACATGCCCGACTTTTCATTTCTTTAGGCATATAGATTGATGACTTATGACCAAGATTTTATGTTTGCTGACCTCTAGCAGAAGTGAATGACACATAACTAATCTAATCACACAGAAAAGCAGACTGAAAGAAAAAACAGTGTGATGGCTCCTGGCCTCAGATTTCAGATGGCCATTTCACATCATCATGAGTGTATAAACAAAGAAAACCAGAATGATGTATGTGTCATATCCATGCAAATAAAAGTGTTTTTCATGTGGTCAGTCAGAATCATGGTTCATTCTTGTTCGATCCTTTCTTTTTCGGTACAACCCCAAATCAGAAAAAGTTGAGACTGACATCTATCCATCCATTATCTAAACTGCATCTTCCTCACTTGGGTTGAGGAGCTGAACCTATCCCAGCCAATCCCAGCAGACTGTGTTCGAAAGACAGGAGGGCACTCTGGACAGCTCGCTAATCTATCACAGGGCACACAGGCCATTTACTTACCCATTCATACATACGGGCAGTTTAGAGTCTACGATTAGCCTGACATGCATGTTTTTGGAGTGTGGAAGGAAACGAGTGCCCGGCGTGAATCCAAATCAAGACAATGATAACATGCAAACTCCTGTATTACATCTGAATTACATTGAAAACAACTAAACATCAGATTATTTGATGTTTGACCACATTTATTTTTCAAAATAAACACTAATTTCAGTTAAATTTCTTGCAAGTCTCAAGCTGTGCGACAGTACAGACTCTTTATTGTTGTATTTTGTGTTTCAAGAGATAGCATACATTCTCTGTTGGGCACAAGTCAGGACTGCAGGCGTGTCAGTCCAGCACCCTAAACTCCTTTTTATTCGCCATACCTTTGTAATGCAGGCAGAATGCGGTTTTGCATTGTCTTGTTGATATATGCATGGGTGTACCTGGAAAACATGTTGTCTTGACAGCAGCATGTGTTGCTCCTAAATCTCAGTGTACTTCTCAGCATTAATGGTAGTGCAAGTAGTGCAAGTTACCCTGCCATGGCCACTGACAAAACCTTATGCAATGACGGAGCACAGCTTTTGAACTTGTTGGTAGTAACAGCTTGAATGGTCCTTTTTTTCTTTGGTCTGGAATATGCGGCACCCATTTCTTCCAAAAAAGACCAGAAGTATTGATTTGTCTGGCCACAATACGTTTCCACTGTGTGACAGTAGATGCCTCAAAGCCCAGAGAAGCCGACGGCACTTCTGGACACTGTTAACATAAAGCTTCGTTTTTGCACAGTACATTTTACTTGCATTTGTGGATGTAACTATGTAGTATAGTACTGGACAAAAGGTTTGTCATAGTACTGCTGAGCCCATGTGGATATGCCGTATGTCACTTGTAATTAAATGACTGTTCTTGATATAGTGCTGTCTTAGTGATAGGAGATCATGGATATTCAGCTTTTAGCTCATGCCCTTGCCCCTCACACACAGAAATTCCTCCAAATTCCTTGAATATTTTGATTATGTCATGCACAATAGAGGGTGAAATATCCAAATCCCTTCCCACCTTCCTTTGCGGAACATTATTTTTGAACCTTTCATACATTTTTGGGCCAATTGGCAATCCTCAGCCCATCTTTGCTCCTGGGAAGGCCTTTCCTGTGCGCTGATTTTGTACCAAATCATGGACTCCTGTCACCTACAGACATTCATTATTAGTCCTTAATTGCCTCCATCCAAATGTTTCTTGGAATGCGTTGCAAGCCTGAATGGCAGGAATGGATGGAAACATGTATTGGTGTATTTACAAATAAAATAAAGTTAACTGAACAAAACCGTAAATATCTTGTCTTCATGCTCTCTGCAATGAAATAAAAGTCAATGTCCTGCTCTCTGTTTTTATATGCATTTTTTATACTGTCCCAGCTGTATTTATAAAACAGTTTTTGAATGGTGGTATCATTGATTGATTGATTGAGTTATTGAAGAAAATGATTTGGTGTATGTTTTGCTAGTAATGTGACATTTGTGATAAGCTTGGGACAGGTATCTTTATATCAGAGGCGTATAAAGTACTGGAAAAAAATAACAAAGTAAAAGTAGAAGTAACATAACTGAAAGTTACTTTGGTAAAAGTTGAAGTCACCCATAAGGAAATTACTTGAGTAAAAGTCTTAAAGTAGTTCACATTAAATGTACTTAAGTACCAAAAGTATCTTGTGAAAAATATACTTAAGTATCAAAAGTGCAAGTACAAGTACAAAGTATTTTTCATAGTACGCATAGAAAGAAGCTAAGCAACCACACATTGTTCTCTCCTCGTGCTCTTTAATCAATTTTCAGGTGAATGAAAGATACAGTATTCAAAAAGCAAACAGGCAGCCTCTCCTTTATATACTTCTTCTTCTTCTTCTTCTACTTCTTCTAATTCGAGTTTACTGGCAGTTTAAAAAACCACAATAATTGACTATAATTGATAGTAGAATTACATAGTATCAATACCATGTCATATTTTTTGCTTCAGAAAACTGAATTTTCTTAACCACTAATTGGGATACCATTGGCTCACTGTAACTGAATTGGTTGCTACAGAGGAAGAAGATTTTTTTCTGTTGCAAGAGATAATTTTTTTGAACTGCTGGATAGATACTATGGGCAAGTATATTGAGCAGTTTGCACATCAGGCTTAGCTGAGGAGTTCAATTCAGGCAACTCCTGCAAAATAGGGATTGGAGTGAACTCGTCCATATTCTAAACCGTGTTTAAACTCGGCTTGCTTGTGAATATTCAATAACTGATCCGGGTGTGCCATCTAGTGATATAATATTGTAACTGCGTGCATAAATTTGCAGCTCCATGTCCGCTGGCGGACACATCTGCACAAAGCGCTTAAGATACCCTGCCGAGCACCGTTGTTCTTCTCGAACAAGCCACATCCAGATAATCCTTAAATGATGAATTACATTCATATTTTAATTTGTAACGAGTAACGAAGTGGCCAGTGTCAAAGTAACGAAGTAAAAGTATACTTTTTATCTTTTAAATGTAGTAGAGTAAAAGTAAAAGTCTCGGTTTTAAAAAAACTCGAGTAAAGTACAAATCCTCAAAAAAACTACTTAAATACTGTACATATACTTCGTTACTATACACCTCTGCTTTATATCTGCTTGCCAATTCCAGTAATCAGACGCTCCCATCCTTGATTAAATGCCAGTGATGTAAGTATGCAAATAGCCCATTATTTTAATGTTGTGGAGGTTACAAAACCTTTCTGCTTGAAGGTAAATCTCAGGGTCAGTCATGACTTCAAAATAAGCTTTAGAGCACTAACTCCAGAACATGCACCAGAGTGGTGATAGAACCCAATATTTAATTATAATTCATTTCTGATTGGCTATTAACTGTCACCATCTATTTACTTGTGGTTTGCACACAACCACCACTGCCCACTGCTCTGTAATTAACCCCATCCAAATCCTATAGCAGGCCAGTGCATTGCTCTCAATTCTGTTGACTACACCAGCCCTTATACATTACAAAATGCATTAGCTGAAGCACATTCCATGTGACATAAAGTCTAACCTAATGTTAAAAAATCCTAATATTAAAAGAGTTACTTACTTGCCCAGTGTGTTGAATGGAAAGAGGTTCGGGAAAGGTGTTTTATTCTTGTATTCCATCAGCTTTCATCCCTTGCCTGCATATAATTGATGGTGTTTATTTATTTAGCCATTTAAGATCATTTTAATCTAATCCATGGGTGTTTCTAGCTTTCACTTATTTATGAGCCCAAAAATTATTCCAATATTTTCTTTCATGTTTAGACTGTGAGAAACTTGACATGAAGTGAAAGCTGATCATTCATTAAGCAGTTTAAACTTTAAGAGTTTCAGACACACTTTAATGGCATTCTGCATAGGACACACTCTCACTCTCGGACAGTTGTATTCTCTCTCCTACATACACGCACACTGGCTAAAATCTCAAATCGCCCACCACACCAGCGGTAAGGAACCTTGCTCCTAGAAAACCAAGGTCTCACACGTTTCAGCTGTCTCTCGGTTCTAACGCACCTGACTCAGTTGATTGTAGCTTGTTAAGAGGTTGATAACGTGGCAGTCGTTTGAATCAGGTGTGTTAGAGAAGAGAGACATTTAAAACATGGAGGGCTATGGTTCTTCGGGAGCAGGGTTCGCTACCCCTGCACTATACCCTCGCCTGCCTGCTCTCCATCCATTCACACGTTCGCCGAGAGGAACCACCATGAGGAAGTCTGTCCCAGTCCAGTTAGTGGCCAGTAGGAGTGGACTGCAAACCCCTTGGACAGGGAGTCTGTATCGATGCTGACTTTCTCATCTCACTCTCCCTTACTGGAAACAGGACCATTATATCTACATCTATGGTTAGCCATCGTGACGACTGCTTCTCCTGGTGGATTCAGGGCAAGAACATCCCAAAGTTCACATGTGTATTCATACTCAACCCCCTAGTTAATAAGGAGTGCTCTCCAAGGCCGCAAGGGAGACCTCACTCTGAGTGACAATCGGTGGTGAAGTGATTGTGGAGAGGAATCGGTTTTGGAGAGAGTAACTTTGTCTCTTTTTCTCACACAGACACCCACCCCCCCCCCCCACACACACACACACACACACACAGTCTCTCTTCTGCTCTATAGTTGCACAGGTCCACAAATAGGGGTCACTAGCAAGTATGACGGACAAATTTTTTAACATTATGCATTCACCATCATCCTAAAGCCACCTTATGAGCTAGACGTACTATTCATGGACAAATACATTGAAACAATAAAGATGTTATGTCACAATGAAAATATTTTATATTCAGTGGTAGCTGGTGAGATGAATATGAAGGAGGCCCATAACATCCCTTTAAACAAAAGATTGCTCTTGACTTGTTCTCGAACATTTTTTAAAGAACTTTACATGAACTCCAAAACCACCCAACTTTACCAGATGTGGACAGTTCTCCTCGTCAAGCTAAGATGAGAAATAAAATTCATTCCAACGCAAAATTGCATTTGGATGCTGAACCGCATTTCAGTCCACATTATTCGAAATAGTGGACATGAGTTGTCAATCTTCATTTTCTTTGTTTTAATTTAAACAATGATGAAGTACAGATGAGATACCCTGCATCGCACAATGTATTACACATAAACACAGAAGTAAACAGAATATTTTACCTTTTTCGCGAAGTGAAAAAGAAACCTTTTTTTTCTGAATTGAATTTACTATTTACTCACAAAAAGCTGTGTGTTTAATTGCCAAATGGATTTATTCTAATTATTGGAAAACTTGTCAGTCAAGGACGATGATTGAAAAAAAGGCCCAGAATACTAATTAGTTTAAAGGGATTTTTTGTGCCTCCTCTGCTTTCATCAGAGCAGCTGTCACTCTGTATATGTCTGCATACTCAGTTACCTGCAGGATTCAGAGTGGGTTACAAAACATAGGAGGCCCTCAATCAGCACAACACCACAGCATTCATACATAGCTGATGGGTGGTAGAGTTAATGGACTGCCACAGTGATGATTTCTTATTTTGATAACCTGGAAGTTTATTCTGACATGGGTTCCCTCACCAGATTTACAATGGGTTTTTGGTTTTATTGTGTAGGGTTTTAATTTTTTAGGCAAATTTAAGGTTTGTGCGTAAAATGGTAATACAAAACTTTTTTGCTTTAATGTATCATTATAAAATAAATGTTGATTGAGCGGTCAATGGTTATAAAATAATGACACCATCTGTGTTTAGATCGGTCCCTATGAGCCTGGCTTCTACAATACAATTCTGTCTGCCACTGGGTACAATCTCCCAGTAAAATGAAAGCTCAATTTACGACACAAAGGAAGTGCGTTGACCACAGCTGAACTACGGCTATGTTCACATTACTGGGCTTAAGTACTCAAATATAATTTTTTGCTTCAGTGTGATGCAGATCTTATCTTTTCAGGGCTGTGTGGACACAGAAATCCAATCTTTAAATCCGATCTTCAAATCAGAATTGTGTCACTTTCATGTGTGGTCCAAGATCGGATACAATTATGATACGTGGCCATTC